>NW_021025936.1:1917169-2049951 GCF_004153795.1 Camellia sinensis | reverse complement strand
GTTCGGGTCATGATAGAGTGGTATCAGAGCACGAGTTAATAACTCACACACTTGTCCAAAAGAGCGATAAGCGTCTAGAAAAGATCTAGGATGCATTCGTATGATAAGTATGAATCTGAAAGCATCAAGAATACGCTTAACTGTTAAATGTGAACAATTATGTGTTATAAGTTTGTGATTTGCTTGCTTTGCAAATTATTCGAATATGTATGCTCTTTAATATATGCATACTTGTAAATCTATTGTACGAAGTATAATGTAAGTTTAATCAGATGGTGAGAATAAGAGGTGATGAGATAGAGGAATCCTCTACTGCCAGAATGGACAGAATGGAAAGACTGATATAGGAAATGGCAGAAACTTTGAGACAACAACATGAGTGGCAACAACAGTGGCAGCAACCACATCCGCCACCTCCACCTCCAGCACCACCCGTGCCAGACAATCAGAATGATGACCGAATCATAGCTCTCACCAAAGAATTCAAGAAAATGAAACCACCACAGTTTCATGGTGGATTAGATCCGTTGAAAGCCGAGGCATGGGTTCTCGGCATTGAGAAATTGTTTTGAAGTGTTCCCTTGCTCGGAGACACAGAAAGTGCTTCTAGCCACTTTTATGCTAGAAGACGAGCCAAGAAGATGGTGGATGTTAATGAGAGAAAATCATAGAGATGTTGATTGGGTGAAATTTTTGGAAATTTTCTATGACAAGTACTTCCTGCAGTGTGTTCAGGATAGGAAAATAGCTGAGTTCATGGAACTAAAGCAAGACAGTATGACTGTAGCTGAGTATGAGGCCAAATTCACCGAATTGGCCAGGTTTGCACCACATGTAATTGATACTGACTATAAGAAGGCGAGACACTTTGAAGGTGGGCTCCGAAGTGATATCCTAGAAAGAGTGAATGTCTTGAAGCTAGAGACCTATATTGGGGTGCTAGACAGGGCCATCATATCAGAGGCTAGCATAGCTAGACAAGCTATGCCAACAACAGAGTGGAAAGGCAACAAAAGACATGGCTTCTTTTCAAAGAAGAAGTTTTCAAAGAAGCAAAATACGGGCTCCTAAAATACTTCAAATTCTTCCCGAGACATAGCTCCTATGTGCAACATTTGTAGCAGAAAGCACTGTGGAGTTTGTTACCGTATGTTAGGAGCCTGTTTCAAATGTGGGAAACAAGGGCATATAGCCCGAGATTGTAATCAGAATAGTGGAAAGATAACTGCTAGTTCCACTGCATCGATCCCAAAGTAGGGAAATACTTTGAGATCCGCTACCACCGGGGATACCGTGAGACAGGGGAGAGTTTTTGCGCTTGTTTCGGGCGATACGCGGAATGCCAATGCAGTTGTCTCAGGTACTATTTCCATATGTAATCAGGATGCTTTGGTATTAATTGATTCCGGATCCACACACTCTTTTGTGACATATGCATTTGCATCTAGACTGAATAGACCTTTAGGACTACTGCCGTATCTACTATGTGTGTCGGCTCCATCTGGAGAATCTATGTTGTGTGAATCTATATACCGGTTTTGTGATATGCATGTTGAGGATGCTATCCTATATGTAGATTTGTTGTCCTTGAACTTTAGGCATTTTGATGTAATTTTAGGCATGGATTGGTTGACCAAGTATTGTGCCACCATTGATTGTGTAACAAAACGAGTTGTATTCCAACCACCAGAACATAAAGAGATTGTGTTTGTGGGTAATGGGGTAGTGCCTCCACCTTATTTGATATTTGCAATGAAAGCATGTAAACTGATTAGGAAAGGGTGTCAAGATTATTTGTGCTATGTGTTGTCTGAACAATCTGTAAATGCTGAATTGAATGATATCCCTATTGTTAGAGAATTTCCAGATGTGTTTCCAAATGAACTACCAGGGGAATTGGTGGACAAGGAGATAGAGTTCACTATTGAGACTGTGCCAGGCACCCAGCCCATTTCTAAAACTCCCTATCGAATGGCTACTGCCAAAATGAAAGAATTGAAAGAATAGTTGCAAGACCTGCTTGACAAGGGGTTTATTCGACCCAGCACTTCGCCTTGGGGTGCACCAGTGCTGTTTGTGAAAACGAATGATGGAACCCTACGCCTGTGTATCGATTATCGGGAATTGAACAAGGTAACAATAAAGAACAAATACCCCCTACCCCGTATTGATGACTTATTTGACCAGTTGCAGGGTCACAGGTATTTTATAAGATTGATTTGAGATCCGGGTATCATCAGCTGAAAGTTAAGGCAGAGGATGTTGAGAAAATCGCATTCAAAACGAGGTATGGACATTTTGAGTTTCTTGTTATGCCATTTGGAGTGACTAATGCTCCGGCATCATTTATGGACCTAATGAACCGAATTTGCAAAACCTACCTTGACGAATTTGTTGTGGTTTTTATTGACGACATTTTGATATATTCTAAAGATAGACTTGAACATGAGCATCATTTGAGAACTGTCTTACAAATACTTCGGGAAAGGAAATTATTTGCTAAACTAAAGAAATGTGAGTTTTGGTTGGACGAAGTTGTTTTCTTAGGGCACGTGATCAACAAGGAGGGAATTTCAGTGGACCCACAGAAAAAAGAGGCAATTGTGAATTGGCCTACACCGACAAATGTGACAGAAGTTCGCAGTTTCATGGGCTTAGCTGGTTATTACCGAAGGTTCGTGAAAGGCCTGTCAAAATTAGCTGTGCCTCTTACCCAATTGACACGAAAAAGACAACTGTTTGAATGGAACGACGAAAGAGAAGCCGCCTTTCATGAACTAAAAACAAGATTGACCACCGCACCAATTTTGACACTACCTTCAGGTACGGAGAATTTTGTAATTTTTAGTGATGCGTCTTATAAAGGTTTGGGTTGTGTGTTAATGCAGAACGGAAAGGTTATTGCTTACGCCTCCCGACAGTTGAGGCCACATGAGAAGAATTATCCAACGCATGACCTAGAACTGGCCGCAGTTGTTTTTGCTTTGAAAATTTGGCAGTATTACCTGTATGGAGCAAAGTGTGACGTCTGCACGGATCACAAAAGTCTGAAATACTTCTTCACGCAGAAGGAGTTGAATATGCAACAGAGGAGATGCTTGGAACTGATAAAGGAATATGATTTAGAGATTCAGTATCACCCCGGGAAAGCTAACACAGTTGCCGATGCCTTGAGCAGAAAATCAACGGGAAGTATGGCTTGGTTGCTTACTGAACAGAAAGAGATCTTGTAAGATTTTGAGAAGTCTGAAATTAAAGTAGTGATGTGTGAACAGGGCGGATTGATAGCCGCTATTACAGCCGAGTCGGTAATCATTGATGAAATCAAATAGAAACAGAAAGAGGATGAATTCCTCAAGAAAGTGATTGATGAATATGAGACAAGTCCGAAGGCAGAATTTGGCATTGAGAATGAAGTGTTGAGATTCCGGAACAGAATGTGTGTCCCAAATATTCCAGAACTAAAGAAGAGGGTTTTAGATGAAGCCCACAAATCCGTATTTGCCATGCATCCGGGTAATAATAAAATGTGCCGGGATTTGAAACAAACCTATTGGTGGCCTAAAATGAAGAAAGAGATTGCAGAATATATGTCCAAGTGTCTTCAATGTCAGTAAGTCAAAGGTGAACATCAGAAACTAGGCGGTCTACTTCAACCTCTCCCTATTCCTGAATGGAAGTGGGAGCATGTGACTATGGATTTCGTTGTTGGCCTGCCTCGGACTTCTCGAGGTATGGATTCTATTTGGGTTATAGTTGATAGACTGACTAAATCTGCACATTTTCTGCCAGTTAGAACTACGTTTAATGCTTATAGACTGGCTACCATATATGTTGATGAGATTATCCGTTTACACGGAGTTCCAGTATCCATTGTGTCGGATAGAGATCCGAAATTTGTATCTAGATTGTGGAAGAGTTTGCAGGAGGCTATGGGGACAGAACTAAGGTTCAGTACTGCATTCCACCCACAGACAGATGGGCAATCAGAACGAACAATACAGACTTTGGAAGATATGCTTCGAATGTGTTCTTTAGATTTTCAGGGGAGTTGGGAAGACTATTTGCCACTTGCAGAATTTGCTTATAATAACAGCTTCCACTCCAGCATCGGTATGGCACCATACGAGGCTTTGTATGGTAGAAGGTGTAGATCACCTATTTGTTGGACAGAAGTCGGGGATAGAGCTTTACTTGGGCCTGAAATTGTGCAAGACACTTTTGAGAAAATCAAGATCATTCGGCAAAGGCTCAAAACAGCTCAGGACCGACAAAAGAACTATGCAGTTGTTCGGAGAAGACCTCTTGAGTATGAGGTTGGTGACCATGTGTTCATTCGTGTGTCCCCAATGAAAGGCCAAGTCAGGTTTGGAAAGAAGGGCAAGTTGTCACCTCGTTACATCGGAGCATTTCAGATTTTGGAAAGGCTTGGCCCAGTTGCCTATAGAGTTGCTTTGCCACCGGGATTCGAACAAATCCATAATGTGTTTCATGTGTCGATGTTGAGGGGTTACCTCCGAGACCCGCTTCATGTGATTGATTATCATCGGGTAGCTTTGGATGAAAATATGGAATACGCTGAATGGCCGAAACGAGTTGTTGACCGACAAGTGAAGCAACTGAGAAACAAGTCCATCCCAATGTCAAAAGTTGAATGGAAAAGAACACTATGGGACGGATGCCACATGGGAAAAAGAGGAGGAAATGTGACTACGCTATCTACATTTGTTTCCCGACGAAGGTAAATTGAGTTTGGAGGACCAAACTTCCTAAAGGGGGGAAGACTGTGATACCCCTGTCCCGTAATATGTTAATTGGTCCTTAACCTAAGTATGATTATGTGTTTAATGTGATTTTGTGTGCCATTATGTGAAAATATGTGATTTTGAATTTTTATCTGTTCCCCGTAGGAATATCTGTTCGACTATCCGCTTTGAAAATTAAATTGAAGGCCTTATCGGCCACAGAACCCAGAATTTATTACGCCATTGTGCTTAGCATGATTTTTAGAGCCTACAGTGAAATTTAATTGAAAACTGATTCGGACCAAATTAAGTTGATTAAATTATTGAATTAGTGCCCAATTATTTATTATTATTAAATTAAGTTAGTGGGAATTGTTGTAAAAGGGGCACCACACCTCAATTCTCCTATTTTGTTGCATCTTGGCTGATTTTTGACTCTAAAAGTAGAGAGAGGGTCGGCTAGAGAGGGTAAGAGGAGAAAAGTTGTGTTTGGCTCAAGTTTGTGGAGAATTGGAAGATTAAACCGAAGATTTTGCCATAGATTGGGAGAATTAAGCTCCTAGGTGAGTATCTCATGGATTCTAGTTTGTAATTTTGTGTGTTCAAGCTAATTGGGCAATCAACAGTAAGTTTGACAAGAAATTGGGTTAGTTTTGTTGAATTGAAGGTCAATGTATGCATGCATGTGTGTAGTTGTCTTGAATTTGCATAGTTGGGCTTGAATTACATGACTCATGTTGAATATTGGTTGAAATCCATGTGTTTGACCATCTTTTCATCATATGGGATGACAATGAGGGTTATATGTCACATGCATGTACAATCTATGGGAGTAGAAGCTTCGAATGCATGGAGTTTCTATGTTAATAATGAATTTGGTGGAGAATGAGCCATGCATGGGTTTGATTTATGAAATTGAGCTTCAAAATGTTGTAATCTAGTGTTTGTACCATGTTAGTACACATATACATGAAGTTTGAGTCAAAATCATGCATTTGGAGCCTTTGAATTTGAAGTTGAAGCTGAAGAACATGTTTTGGATTTTCCAGAAATTTGAAGTCCGCTCGAGCGGGGAAACCGCCGCTCGAGCGTGAATTTCGTGCTCCCAGTATTTTTGCTGACTTCGATGTCCGCTCGAGCGGGAAAGTCCACGCTCGAGCGGGGAGCTATGTAGACAGACCTTCAGCTCCAGCGTCCGACTTCACGCTTGAGCGTAAAAATGATGCATCCAGCACTTTTTGCAGACATGGCGTCCGCTCGAGCGGGGAGCCACGAAGAGAGGCCTTTCGCTCGAGCGCTAGACTTCAAGCTCGAGCATAATTTTGATGCTCCCAGTACTTTTGTAGGCCTCAAGGGTTCGCTCGAGCGGGGAAGTCCACGCTTGAGCGAGGACCCTATTTTCTGAAATTTTGTTTATGCATTCTGAGTTCCATTTTCTGTTCTCTTTCACTTCTAAGTACTCTTAGGCATGCATTGAGCATTGTAATTGAATTAAAGAAATAAGAATAAAGCTTAAAGAGGAAAATGTGAATTTAACAACGAATTGAATTGTTGGTGACCCTTTTGTGTTCATGGACTGTGTAGGGTCGAGCTCCAGGGCAAACCAACCAACCGATCATTGTGAGTAACATCGATATTTTGAAGTTTGTCAATTGTCTAATTGCTTATTTCTCTACCAGTTTACTAGTTTGAATTATGGACAACCGATTGACATAAATGATTAGGCCGAAGCCCGTTTTGACATAAATGATTGGGCCGAAGGCCGTTTTGACATGAATGAATGGGCCAAAGGCCGTTTTGATATGAATGGATGGGCCAAAGGCCGTTTTGAGATGAATGGATGGGCCAGAGGCCGTTTTGATACAAATGAATGGGCCAGAGGCCATTTGACAGGAATGAAAGATAAATGGGCCAAAGGCCAGTACGTTTGAGACCACAATCACTTGACTTAAATTGCGTATATAAATGTGAAACAAAAATGTGAATTGGGCCCAAGGCCGTTTGGAGTATGTTGTTCTACATATTGTTTGTATCTTCTTATTTGATATTATTCATTGGGCTATCGCTCACGCTCATTCATGTGTTTGTAGGTGAGCCAAGAGAGGTCCAGACCGAGCCCCAGTGAAGTCTGTGTGGAACAACCTAGTTTTGGAGAGTCAGTCCTAGTGGCTCACGCACAAGACCTATCTTCGCCTTTCTGCTATACTACTTTATTTTTGCCATGTTGGCGAGGACTTTGCATATGTCTGTATATATTTGTCATGGGTTGACTTAGTTTTGGATGATCCTGTTTGTACAGAACTTATGCTACTGCATTTCTGTTGTGAGTTATTAATGTGTATGTGTTTGGTTGTATGGATGTGCCATGTAAGCACAGCTCTATGGACAAAGTTTTGAACTGCTTTCGTTTGGCCCCCAATATCTCTGTTAAAAATACATTTGTTTTGGTTTGAGGCCGTAGGTAATCTCATGATTACTGGCCGGTTATGTCCTGAACCCACGGGGACGGGTTCGGGTCATGACAATTCCTAACTATATAGAGTGTCTAATGTAACACATGCAATATGCAATTAAATAAGCTCGGCTACTAATATAGAATATGAATCGATTTGATGACATGCGTTTAAACACATATTCAAACAAGATATTGAAATAACAATGCAGTTTGAATGATGCGTCGAGCCTCGATGCATGCAAGACAAAATGAATGGATGCAAGCATGCAATATGCTAATTGAAATATGACCCTAACCTAACCAAAGTGATTAAATAAAAGGAAGAAAGACGTGGGGTTGGAAGACATACACACGCACGCACACTTATTACACTATTACGCCCTCGCAAAGGAGGGTTAGAATGAATAAGAGCTAAGCTAAGCTAATTAAACTAATCTAATTAAGCTAATTAGAGTAATTATTACAAATAAAATGAATAACTGGCTAAACTAATTACTAATTATTATAACACTTTAACTAACTAGCAAACTAATTAGTTAATTTACAACACAAATGCACACGAACTAAGCATTTAAGACATTAAACTATGCTGCCACTGCTCTGCCTTGAGAAGTGAAAGATGCACATGCTCGATTCTCGCTCGAAAAGACCTCTCTTTTGCTCTCCAAAGTCTCTGTTTGTAGAATTGAACATTTCTAGAACTTTTCTGCTCCACCTTACCAAATCTTTGTTGAGGTTTACATCAGTGGCTTGGCGGCCATGGATGAATGCTGCCGGCCCTCTGCCGGCCAAAAAGGTGTACTCCCAGCCATAAATGATGCACTGCTAGCCATGGATGGTGGCCTACCAGCCACTGCTGCACTGGGTCAACATACTACAACAGAGTACAAACAGAGCGAAAATGGGGTTTTTCCAAGGATTTCTTTGCACTGTATCCCTCCTTATCATCTTAATATCTCAAAGAAGTGACACATTTGGATCCAAAACCACCAATCAAGCAAGTTCATTGCATGATGGCCAAAGATCCAAGTTGTACAATTTCAATAAATGCACAAATATGACAAACAAGACCACCGCCCTATCATGCATGATCAAGGGCAATGGAGACCTAGGAAAATGGCACATTTCATCACTTTTGAGTATGAAATGTTCCACTTTCCTTGTGTTCAAACTAACGTCTGATTTGAACACATGCAATGCAACACAAAGAGATGCTTATCTTGCCTCTTTTACTTGTCAATTTTGTTTACACATTTTAATTACCAAATCATTCTTTAATTAATTTGTCCATTGGTGAATGTCCTCTAAGGTGAAGGAAGTGTCAACCAAGGGATAGTGTAAGGCAAGAGAGAGATCACGCCTTTGATAATGAACCCTCAAAGAAGATTAAACCATTAAGCATGACCTCAATCTCAAGCTTAAAGGATCCCAAGGTTGAAACAACCCTCAAAAAGCAAATGAAAAAGTGAAGCAAATAGGGAGGTTGCAGAGATTTAGGTGCTGCAATTGAGTGATAAAAGCACTAAAAACATGCAAGCAAGTCACACCAATGATGTTTAAAGCCTTGAAACAACAAGCTAGTGCAATCATTTACACTATAACTACACAAAACAAATCTCAACTGACCTAAATAGCCCAAAACAAAGCTAACACAGTTTAAAACAAAGGCAAAAACATGCTCGACTTTATCTAAAACAAGCTAGATTAATAGGCTAAAACATAGAGCTATCTAGGTATGCAAGCAAAGCACAAGGAGGGGAGGCTAACACCTCCAATTTTGGAATTCAAAACATGTTTTTTGCCACTGAAAATACTCTACAATTTAGTGGTTAAAAGGGCCAAAAAGTTGGTTTGAATGTGATGGATAAAGGCACAAAAACTTTACAAACCCGCCCCTAAAAGTTTGGGCATGACCTCTTTAGAGACGGACATGTAACCTGGTAATATAACATACGGGGCCTTATCGGAAGCACAAAAATAAATAGATAAATAATAATGAACAATTAAACTCCATTGAGCTACTCCTACATGCCAGGATCTCATTCATCACATGCATTATATCGGATAAATAAAGTTCCAAACTATATCCCAGAGTATGTACATACACATTTACAGTTCCAGCCCTAAAGTCGGGCGTATACAAAAACAAACATGAAAGGCATATACAACAACCTTAGATGGACTGTAATGACCCCAAAATGCGTATAAGAAATCAACTTTATTTCCCTATGAAATGATGTGGTTTAATTTAATTATATCTATTAGAATTGAAGCATTATCGGTTGAGTTACGGACTTAAAATGGGAATTACCGACCTTTATGGGTTCAAAAATCAAAATTGAGTACTTGGATATGTTAATGGGAATTTTTGGAATTATTTGGGAAAATTAATTTGAAATCTAATTTGTCTGATTCGTTAATGGACGTTTGGGTGATTAACTTTATACTGCAAATTAAAGGCCTTAAAGACTTCAGATACCGGAACAGGGGACATATTTATGATCAGCATAATTTTTAGAGTTATCTGGGAAGTTTAATTGAAATGTGATTTTGTGCGATTCGTAAGGGCGTGTTTGGCCCTTCCTATTTGTGGGAAGCTTTTATATATGCATATATGCCTTATGAGTTGTTGAACTCATCAATTTTGAACCAAACACAAAAATAAAAATATCTAGAGAAAGGGGAAGGTGAACCGTTAGAGAGAGAGAGGGAGAGAGAGAAGAGGCAAAGCTTCTCCCTAAGGAATTCAACATCCATGGAAGCTTGAAGATGGTTGAAGAAGATAGAAGAGAGAGGAAAGATCAACCAAAAGCTTGGGAAAATTGAAGAGACTAAGGGATGAACAAAGGTTTGAGTAAGGTATGTGGCTCTAATTACTAACCTTGTATAGAATCCATCTACTACTTGAAATCATGGATTGATATAGAAGATGTGAGCTTTGAACCCATGAACCTTGATTTTCTAAAAATTCCTTGATTGAAGAAGTAAAATCATTAAATTTGTTTATTGTGAGATTATGGTGTTTGATGAAGAATAATAATGTGAAATTGGTCAAGTATTAAAGGGTTTTGAGCTTTGATTTATATGTAATTAAGGTTTGATTTTTGAAAATGAAAAGTCCCACAATTTCAGCCATTTTCGGACTGCTGCTGTCCAGGGCCGCACGTGCGGCACTGTTCACCCGCACGTGCGGGGACATCTCTGTCCAGCCAACTTTGAATAGGTATATCTTTTGTATCCGGACTCCGTTTTGAGTGATTCTTGAGCCTAAAATCAAGCCCCGGAAGTCTAGTTTCCAATGGCGCTAGTATCACTCCCAAATTCTAAATACAGAAAAGGTTATACCCAAATTAGTGATCACTGTTCACGTTGTGTCAATTAGTTATGTACCATTTCTTCACCTAAAACATTTCCTATCGATTTCTCCCGTTTTCCAAGACATGGATTACAACATATTAAAGAATAATGAGCTTGGTACCACCATGACTAATTGATTGAACGATCAACGAGAATAAGTAAAGGATCGAGTATAACCTCATATTATGTGTTGTGCACTATAATTGTAGGTCGAGACGAGGACATTGTACCATTACCACCGGGAACCGATCACTGTGAGTAGTAGTACTTCGATGTATCTTTAACCATTAATGAGTATTGTTATTGACGTTATGATCTTCGTCATAAGAATTATGTTGACATGTATGTTATGTATGCTACGTAAATATTGTGAAATTATGGAAACATCAAAGGTGTATGCTATATGAGGAACATTGTGAAATTATGGAAACATCAAAAAGGATTTGTGAAATATGCATCTCGAATTTGCGAAGTATGGATCACCAACTTGTGAAATATGAAACGATGTGGCCGAGGGCCATTTGTGAAGTATGAATTTCCGAATTGTGAATTGTGAAACTATGAAGCTAAGAGCCGGATTATGAACCTATGAAACCCAAAAGCTAATTTATGTATATGTGAATTTATGAGGCCGAGGGCCGACTTGTGAATTTATGTGGCCAGGGGCCATTTGTGAACTATGAACCTATGTGGCCAGGGGCCATTTGTGAAATTATGAAGCTATGAGGCCAAGGGCCAAAGGCCTTAGTGCCATATGTTACAAGGGCTTTATGCCATATGTTTCAAGGGCCTTAGTGCCATATGTTACAAGGGCTTTATGCCATATGTTTCAAGGGCCTTAGTGCCATATGTTACAAGGGCTTTATGCCATATGTTTCAAGGGCCTTAGTGCCATATGTTACAAGGGCTTTATGCCATATGTTTCAAGGGCCTTAGTGCCATATGTTACAAGGGCTTTATGCCATATGTTTCAAGGGCCTTAGTGCCATATGTTACAAGGGCTTTATGCCATATGTTTCAAGGGCCTTAGTGCCATATGTTACAAGGGCTTTATGCCATATGTTTCAAGGGCCTTAGTGCCATATGTTACAAGGGCTTTATGCCATATGTTTCAAGGGCCTTAGTGCCATATGTTACAAGGGCTTTATGCCATATGTTTCAAGGGCCTTAGTGCCATATGTTACAAGGGCTTTATGCCATATGTTTCAAGGGCCTTAGTGCCATATGTTACAAGGGCTTTATGCCATATGTTTCAAGGGCCTTAGTGCCATATGTTACAAGGGCTTTATGCCATATGTTTCAAGGGCCTTAGTGCCATATGTTACAAGGGCTTTATGCCATATGTTTCAAGGGCCTTAGTGCCATATGTTACAAGGGCTTTATGCCATATGTTTCAAGGGCCTTAGTGCCATATGTTACAAGGGCTTTATGCCATATGTTTCAAGGGCCTTAGTGCCATATGTTACAAGGGCTTTATGCCATATGTTTCAAGGGCCTTAGTGCCATATGTTACAAGGGCTTTATGCCATATGTTTCAAGGGCCTTAGTGCCATATGTTACAAGGGCTTTATGCCATATGTTTCAAGGGCCTCGTGCCACCATGTTTCAAGGGCTTATAGCCACCATTTTTATGTTGCAAGATTGAACTTAAAGCCATTATGTACGTAGCACAGAATCAGACTAACTATGTGAACTCTACATCTTTATATGTATTGCTATGTGTTATGTTTCAATTTAAGCATCGTTTTATTTATGTATTACTATTCACTGAGCTTGGCTCACTCTATCTAACATCTGTTTCTGTAGGTAACCAACCAAGTGGTCAGTCCTAGTCATGACACCCGTTTTTTTTTGTCAACCTTCGTGGGTTCAGGCGCTGCACGAAGCCATTTATTTTTGTAAAGTCTATTGAAATGTTGGCTTAATTTTGATTACCTATTTAAAGTTAAAGTGGTAGAACTTCAATGATTTTTATATAAGCCCAATGATGGGGCTGGGTCTGTACATATGGTTGTTTATCACCGATGCCATAACATATGGCTTGGAGCTTTATCCATTTTCCATGATAAATGTGATGTATAAGAGGTCCTGGCATGTAGATGTAGCTCAATGGAATTTATATGTATTGTTATTTTCCTACTTTATGCTTCCGGTGAGGCCCCATATGTTATTTATTACAGGTTAAGTGTTCGTTCTCAAACGGGTCATGCCCAAACTTTTAGGGGCGGGTTTGGGCGTGACAAGTGGTATCAGAGCACGAGTTGCTATCTCACACACGAATCCATTGAGCTTTAGGATGTCCAGAAAAGACTTAGGCATCATGTATGACATCCTTAGTGCACACGAAAGGAATTGATAGCAACGATAATGGTACATGTAATGACGCTAACTGCAATGGTTATTATTCATGTCTATTATACATTTCTTGTATATATTGTGATTGATTACTATGCAGAACATGGTAAGACCTGCAGATGGGATTAAATCAATAAAGTTGCGCAGCGGAAGCGTGGTAAGAATTCACGTTGAATGGTAAGACAAGTTATATGCCTATGACTAAGTGAAATGTGTGTTATTAATTGTGACTGTAGAATTGATAAATATCTACGAAGCATCTGTTAAGATGACTTGCTTACATGATTTAGTGCGCACATAAGATAATATGTGCGATGTGCACTTTCTGTAACATAGGCACATCCTTCTTATTATAACAATGTTTAAACCTGCGAGTTCGAGAGGTTATTGTAAGTTGATAGTTGCTAAAATAAGTTTCGCATGATACTTTGTAATATGTTGAAAAGGACTGGCTATGATAAAAAGTTATACATATAGTGATTCTGTTTTGTTCATGTGTAATCTGTAATCTGTAATCAGGATTTCTTACAAGGAATGGTCGAATAATATGAAGAACCCCACCTATATGATGAGTCTGCCCATATGATACCGGTAAAAAAAAAAAAATGATTAGTTATGACAAAAAAAAAAAATTTGGAATTTTGTTTCTGCATTTTAATGCAAACTGTTAAACTAATCCCTATTCTATATTTAAAAAGGGGTTAAGTAAAGTTTATGACTAACTAGTCAACTTGAACTTATGACGACATGACCAAGTGTCTAGTATGTTGCGAGAAGTTACGAAACTGTATGTTCTTTGTTTTGATACTATAAGGATGATTTGTGATCACATGTTTTTAAACAGTAAGTATTTTTCGAAATGATCAAAATGTTATGAACTTCCGACATGTTTTTGACATAATAAGCTTTCTGGATAATTTTCCAAAATGACTAGATACGCTACGAAGCTCCGAATGTTCAAGATATGACAAGATTTCTGAAAGAAATATTCTGCTATGCGTGAATGAGTTCTTTAATTGATAATTTATTGTTGCATACATGATGAAAGCTTTATGTTGAGCCTCAAGTTATTCTGCCTATCTGTTATAAGTTAAATCGGAGATTGTTCTGTCAAAGTTTAAATAAGTTTAAGGCTATTGAGAATTATTCCATCATCTGATATCTTTGAAAGGCCTGATAAGTTTCTGAGTAATATCTCTGAATGACGTATTGTATGTACGTATGAAGGGTTTGAAGAACTTTATGTATTACATATTTTTGGAAAATGTTCTTGTCCATGTTAGAAACATTTTACTACCTATGGAACAAGAATATAAGAATTTCATGGTAAATGTATTATGTGCTTGTTGTCGTCATGTTGACTTTGAGGTCTTCTAAGCCAGCATGGATTGTAAATGAATACTACTTTACTGTAATGTGGGAAGTATGACCATTAAGGTTTGATCTGTATTTGATTTTACGAATCCTCTACTCTGAACATGTAATTTCTTGATATGAAATTTAGGTTGGCACTTGGAGTTTTTTAGAGATTTGATTTGAACTGATAAGTCTAATTCAGATAATGAACAAAGAGCCATGAAGTTGTTGAGTTAGAATTTAATTACTACGATGGGTCTAATTATTGTATGAGGTATATACCTTTGAAATGCGATTATGTCGTGAATGTTTCCTTAACCTTTGAGGAATTATGATAATGGGGGTTATTTGTGAGTTTGAATTATGTTTGATAGTTTATGAGCTGCATGCGAACGAATACTTGAAATGAATTCATTTCTGAATACCCTTAAGCTGTCATATTATGTGGAAGATATGATTTGTGGAGTAATAAATTAAAATGTACAAGTTATGAATAATGGGACGATACTTTGATGTTATTACATACTACTATCAAGTGGGTTACCAATTAGTCAGTAAAGACACATTACTTGTGATTTTGGAAGCAACCTCCATTGAAATTGATTGTATAAAATTGGGAATGGCTAAATGATTGAGAAATGTTATATGTCCAAGACGGAACGAGACTTGTGACAAGGAGAATCAAGTTTGGAGGACCAAACTTCTTAAGGTGGGAAGGATGTAATGACCCCAAAATGTGTATAAGAAATCATCTTTATTTCCCTATGAAATGATGTGGTTTAATTTAATTATATCTATTAGAATTGAAGCATTATCGGTTGAGTTACGGACTTAAAATGGGAATTACCGACCTTTATGGGTTCAAAAATCAAAATTGAGTACTTGGATATGTTAATGGGAATTTTTGGAATTATTTGGGAAAATTAATTTGAAATCTAATTTGTCTGATTCGTTAATGGACGTTTGGGTGATTAACTTTATACTGCAAATTAAAGGCCTTAAATACTTCAGATACCGGAACAGGGGATATATTTATGATCAGCATAATTTTTAGAGTTATCTGGGAAGTTTAATTGAAATGTGATTTTGTGCGATTCGTTGGCCCTTCCTATTTGTGAGAAGCTTTTACATATGCATATATGCCTTATGAGTTGTTGAACTCATCTATTTTGAACCAAACACAAAAATAAAAATATCTAGAGAAAGGGGAAGTAGAACCGTTAGAGAGAGAGAGGGAGAGAGAGAAGAGGCAAAGCTTCTCCCTAAGGAATTCAACATCCATGGAAGCTTGAAGATGGTTGAAGAAGATAGAAGAGAGAGGAAAGATCAACCAAAAGCTTGGGAAAAATTGAAGAGACTAAGGGATGAACAAAGGTTTGGGTAAGGTATGTGGCTCTAATTACTAACCTTGTATAGAATCCATCTACTACTTGAAATCATGGATTGATATAGAAGATGTGAACTTTGAACCCATGAACCTTGATTTTCTAAGAATTCCTTGATTGAAGAAGTAAAATCATTAAATTTGTTTATTGTGAGATTATGGTGTTTGATGAAGAATAATAATGTGAAATTGGTCATGTATTAAAGGGTTTTGAGCTTTGATTTACATGTAATTAAGGTTTGATTTTTGAAAATGAGAAGTCCCACAATTTCAGCCATTTTCGGACTGCTGCTGTCCAGGGCCGCACGTGCGGGGACAGCTCTGTCCAGCCAACTTTGAATAGGTATATCTTTTGCATCCGGACTCCGTTTTGAGTGATTCTTGAGCCTAAAATCAAGCCCCGGAAGTCTAGTTTCCAATGGCGCTAGTCTCACTCCCAAATTCTAAATACAGAAAAATTTATACCCAAATTAGTGATGACTGTTCGCATTGTGTAAATTAGTTATGTACCATTTCTTCACCTAAACCATTTCCTATCGATTTCTCCCGTTTTCTAAGACATGGATTACAACATATTAAAGAATAATGAGCTTGGTACCACCATGACTAATTGATTGAACGATCAACAAGAATAAGTAAAGGATCGAGTATAACCTCATATTATGTGTTGTGCACTATAATTGTAGGTCGAGACGAGGACATTGTACCATTACCACCGGGAACCGATCACTGTGAGTAGTAGTACTTCGATGTATCTTTAACCATTAATGAGTATTGTAATTGACGTTATGATCTTTGTCCTAAGAATTATGTTGACATGTATGTTATGTATGCTACGTAAATATTGTAAAATTATGGAAACATCAAAGGTGTATGCTATATGAGGAACATTGTGAAATTATGGAAACATCAAAAAGGATTTGTGAAATATGCATCTCGAATTTGTGAAGTATGGATCACCAACTTGTGAAATATGAAACGATGTGGCCGAGGGCCATTTGTGAAGTATGAATTTCCGAATTGTGAATTGTGAAACTATGAAGCTAAGAGCCGGATTGTGAACCTATGAAACCCAAAAGCTAATTTATGTATATGTGAATTTATGAGGCCGAGGGCCGACTTGTGAATTTATGTGGCCAGGGACCATTTGTGAACTATGAACCTATGTGGCCAGGGGCCATTTGTGAAATTATGAAGCTGAGGCCAAGGGCCAAACTTGTGAACTTGTGAATCCAAAGGGCCGAAGGCCGATGTGATAAGTTGTGAATCTATGAAACCTAAAGGCTATCGTGAATGTGTGAACCCCTCAGGCCAAGGGCCGAACTGTGGAATTGTGAAACCGATAAACTCATCTGTAATCTAATGAAAATGTGCTTACTTTGTCCTGTTAACTTTATGTTAATTACGTCAACTCGTGGGAATGATGTAACGGTTACCATTAGGACTCTATTAATTACAAGGCAAGGCAACTATGTTAACATATAAGAACGATTAAACAACGGTGTATACTATTGATTAATAGAGCACGTGAATTAAGTCATTTACCCAAAAGAATTTATGTTCATTCTTGAAGAATAGATTCTAAGTAAATATAAGAGTAGCTATGTGTATCCATATGAATTTGAAGTTATGTTGCTATGTTGCTTATGAATTGGAAGTTATTCAGAATCTACGATATAAGTGCAAAGTTTAGCATTATTATGTAACTCTTATGAGAATGTGAATTAGTCTCTTATTGTTAAGCGTATGATAATGACATGACACAACAAGAAACGCTCCAGTTATAATATGTTCCGTTTGACTTAATGAATGATGTTCAAGTATGTTTCAGGTATGTTTCCAGTATGTTACAAGTTCAAGTATGCTCAGGTATGTTTCAAGTATATGTTACAAGTTTAAGTCTGTCACAAGTTCAAACAAGTTTCAAGGGCTTTATGCCAATGTTTCAAGGGCCTCGTGCCACCACATTTCAAGGGCTTATAGCCATCAAGCTTATGTTGCAAGATTGGGTCTAAGGCCGTTATGTACTTACCCCAGAATCAGACTATTACATTGACATGTATTATGGTTCAAGTTAGGCATCATTTTATTTATGTATTACTATTCACAGAGCCCGGCTCACTCTCTATTATGTCTGTTTCTGTAGGTCATGGCTCACTCTGTCTAATGTCTGTTTCTGTAGGTAACCAACCAAGTGGTCAGTCCTAGTCATGACACCCGTTTTCTTTTGTCAACCTTCGTGGGTTCAGGCGCTGCACGAAGCCATTTATTTTTGTAAAGTCTATTGAAATGTTGGCTTAATTTTGATTACCTATTTAAAGTTAAAGAGGTAGAACTTCAATGATTATTTTTATATAAGCCCAATGATGGGGCTGGGTCTGTACATATGGTTGTTTATCACCGATGCCACAACATATGGTTTGGAGCTTTATCTATTTTCCATGATAAATTTGATGTATAAGAGGTCCTGGCATGTAGATGTAGCTCAATGGAATTTATATGTATTGTTATTTTCCTACTTTATGCTTCCGATGAGGCCCCATATATTATTTATTACAGGTTAAGTGTTCGTTTTCAAAAGGGTCATACCCAAACTTTTAGGGGCGGGTTTGGGGCGTGACATGGACACTCATAAGCAAACCAACATCTTGACAACTTAAGAAATTAAATGATTTAAATAGTGCCTGAACATTTGAAGGTTGACAAAAGGAAGCGGCGTCTTGACTAGGGCTGACTGCATGATTGGTGACCTACTGAAACAGACATAACAGAGGGTGAGCCGGGCTCAGTGAATAGTAATACATAAATAAACCAATGCTTAACTTGAAACATAATTCATATCAATGAATAAAAAGGTGCAAAGTTCACATAGGTAGTCTGAATCTGTGCAAAGTACATAACGGCCTTAGGCCCAATCCTGCAACATAAACATAATGGCTATAAAGCCTTTGAAACACGGTGGCACGAGGCCCTTGAAACGTGTGGTACGAGGCCCTTGTAACTTGTGGCATAAAGCCCTTGTAACATATGGCACTAAGGCCCTTGAAACTTTTTGGCAGTGAAGCCCTTGAAAGTGGCATAAAGCCCTTGAAAATGGCATAAAGCCCTTCAAAATGGCATGAAACCCTTGTAAACATATTGGCATTAAAGCCCTTGAAAATGGCATGAAGCCCTTGTAAGTGGCATAAAGCCCTTGAAAATGGCATAAAGCCCTTGAAAATGACATGAAGCCCTTGTAAACATATTGGCATTAAAGCCCTTGAAAATGGCATGAAGCCCTTGTAAGTGGCATAAAGCCCTTGAAAATGGCATAAAGCCCTTCAAAATGGCATGAAGCCCTTGTAAACATATTGGCATTAAAGCCCTTGAACATACTTGAACTTGTACATACGTAAACTTGTAACATAGCTTGTAACATACTTAAGCTTGTATCGTACTCAAACTTGTAACATACTTAAATTTATAACATACGTGAACTTGTAACATGCTTCTACTTGTAATATACTTGAACTTGTAACGTACATACACTTGTAACTTAATTATGTAAACCACGGTATTATTACCCCCGGGTAAGGGCAATGTGCTAAGGATATCATGAATTCATTAATTCAAACGTAACATATCATAACTAGAGCATTTCTTGATTATTTAGACTTGTTGGCCTTTAGCTCTTACATATATTGGCATTAAACTTGTTGGCATTTAGCCCAAACTTTATCATAGCAAACATATTTCAGAGTCTTACAGAATTCCAGAATCATAGGAGGGTTGTTTCATTCTTTCTCTTACTTATCTACCTTCCTTGAATCATTTACATAAACATATAACATTTACCTTCCTTGAATCATTTATATACATATAACATTTATCTTCCTTGAATCATTTACATAAATATAACATTTATCTTCCTTGAATCATTTAAATACATAAGTAATGGAATTAACAGAATACTAATGGCAAGCATTAGCGGTGGTAAAGCGTACTACTACTCACAGCGGTAGGTCTCTGATAGCGGTGGAACGATGCCCTCGTCTTGGCCTACGAACACAATGCATATAATAGATTATGAGAATAAAACCAGTCTCTTTTTATTCTTCATTCAATAGCTATGGTGGTTCTAGACTCATTAGTCCTCTATAGGTTATAATCCATGCCTCATAAAATAGGAGGAATCGATAGGAGAAAGGTTCAGACGAAGAAACGGTACAAACCGTTAACCAGAAAGTGAACAGTCGTCACTAATTCGGGCATAACTATATCTGTATTTAAAATTTTGGAGTGAGACTACCACCATTGGAAACTAGATTTCCGGGGCCTGATTTTAGGCTCAAGAATCACTCAAAACGGAGTTCGGATGCAAAAGATATGCCTGTTCAAAGTTACCCGGTCTATGCTGAAACAGGGGTGGCCGCTCGTGCGCCCACTTTGGCCGCTCGTGCGGCCCAATTCCGCTCGAGCGGAAGGACCTAGCCGCTCGAGCGCCCAAAAACAGAATGAAAATCCCTTTTTTTTCTTCATGTCCGCTCGTGCGGTGCCCGTGGCCGCTCTTGCGGTCTGGGCAAAAACATCAGTCCGAAAATGGGTCTTTTGCTCCAACACTTGATTCTTTCCATTCTTAAACTTAGTTCTAAACATAATTCACTCAAAAACATGTACAATTGCCTAATAACATGATAAACTAAAATCAACCAAGTGTAATCTCCTCTCAAATAAAACAATCTATGTCTCAAATTAAAAATCCAACTCTCATCTTTCTATATAATCAAACTTCCAAAATATATGCTCTCAAATCATAAGAATATATCTTACCTATGGTTGAGTTTCACACTAAAACTTGTTATTCCACAAATCTTTGTTAAGATTGGACCCAATTCAAACAAATTTAAGGCAAGCAAAGTTAATTTCCTTGAATTCAACCCATTTCACCCAAAATCCCAAAACACTAATTTATTTACATTTTAAACTTCCAAATTAATCCTTGATTTCATGTAATAATTGAATTATTTACAAAGATAGTAGTTAAAATCACAAACCTTAACCCAAATCCTTGAATTCCCCCCTTAAAGCTCTTTAATCTCTAAGCTTTCCCTCCTTCCTCTTTGAGTTCTCTCAAGAACTCTCTCTCTGTCTCACGGGTCTTCCCCCTTTCTCTAGATATTTTGGTTCAAAATAGATGAGTTCTACAACTCATAAGACTTCTACTCACATAACTATACACACACACAAGGGAGACCCAAACGTGGCCATACGAATCGTACGAAATTAAATTTCAATTAAACTTTTTAGATAACTCTAAAAATTACGCTGATCACGAATATACCCTTTATTCTGGTTTCTGAAACCTCTAAGGCCTTTAATTTACAATACAAAATTAGCCACTCAAATGTGCTTTAATGAATCAGACAAATTAGAGTTCTAATTAATTTTCACAAATAGTTCTAAAAATTCCCATTAACATACCCAAGTACTCAATTTTGATTTTTGAACCCATAAGGGTCGTCAAGTCCAGTTTTAACGTCATAACTCAACAGATAGGTCTTCGATTCCAATATTAAAACACATTATCCCCTAATTAAATAAGGGTGACTTCTTATACGCATTTTGGGGTCGTTACATCCTCCCCACCTTAAGAAGTTTGGTCCTCCAAACTTGATTCACCTTGTCACAAGTCCAGCTCCGTCCACGCTATTATATTCTTGTTCCATATTGAGTAAAAGACCTTTCAAAGATATCAGATGATGGAATCATTTCCCATAGCATTAAACTTATTTAAACTTTGACAGAACCATCTCCGATCCAACTTATAACCGATAAGACAGAATAACTTGAAATTCAACACAGAGCCTTCATCAGGCATGCCACAATGAATTATCAAATGGAAAACTCATTCATGCATAGCAAAATATGTCTTTTAGAAAACTTGTCATATCTTGAACATTCGAAGTTTCGTAGCATATCTAGTCATTTTGGGGAAATTATTCGGAAAGCTTATCATATCATAAACATGTCGGAAGTTCAGAGCATATTTTATCCTTTCAGAAAATACTCATCATGTAGAACATTTCGTAACCAAAATATAGATTCCATTAAACATCGTATAGCATAGCCATTTTCAAAATTATTTACACAAAAGTATCTTTTACAAAGGCATTACTTACTTAGGTCCATAGTACTGAATTTAATTGAGGGTATGACCTCTATGAATAACACAGATCACATAAGTTTTTTTTTTTTTTTTTTTTTTTCCATAAACACTCATTTCCATATCATAATAAAGGAACAAGCCTTAAATTAATGCTTATATAAATATTTCATCCTTAATCAATAACGGTGGGTTTATGATAACAATATGTTAGGTTCAGAATAAAAACACATCAGAACAAAATTATGTCTTTCAGACAAATGACAATCCACAAAAGAAACACAATTTCCTTCACCAGCATACATATCCCAATTCCCCCAACATACACTCTATCTCTACCAATTAACATACTCAACACCACCAATGTCCTAGTCAAAATTTCAATTTCCCTGCATTACTAACCTTCCATAAAATTCCACTGAATATTATGTGGTCACAGATTATGATACCTGTATTTCTTATCATTCCAGGTAGCAATTTCAACGTCCTAACTCTTGATTACTAGTTCACGCTCGTTATCAATTGTCAAATATTTCAACCCTAATAATTCCAGGATTTGTCAACTACCATAATTCTAATATCTCCTTCCCAAATATTCTTTCTAAGGCTTTAAGTAAGGCTCTAAATCTCTTATCAATTCATGTTTCCAAAACTCAACATGCTTGCACTTCTTCATTAGTCAAGATAAAACACTACAATTGCATAAACCTTAGCCTTTGATGTTCTTATACATATCACGTAGAAAAATATGGATTACAGATTATAATTTACATGTAACAAAATAGATTACAAATGGTAGCGTTAAATTTCAGATTTCAAAGTGCACATTTAGCTTACAGGTTTCCATAAACAAATTACACTCGCTAAAGGAGGTCATTATATGCCTAACTTCTTCTTACAGTCAATCGTACTCAATACACTTTCAATTAGTACGCATCCATATTTTATCAAACTACTCAAATGCAGTACTTTCTTAAAATCACAGATCTAAACTTGATCATGGTGAGGAAAACATAACTCTAGCTTAAAGTTAGAGTATCACACATAGCATTTCCTTTGTTCTTAGAAATATCCCATGCTTAGAGTTTAATCAATTCACCAATTCACGTAAAGAACTACTAAAAAGCATCATTTTATCGTCGTCATTTCTCACAAATGATTAACAACCGACAATATACATTTTATTTAATCTTTACATAAGAATCGTCTTACCAACCAGTGAGGGTTCGTACCCTCACCACGCTTCCTCTACGCGACTTTATTGATTTAATCCCATCCACAGGTCTTACCATGTTTTGCATAGCAATCAATCATAATATATACAAGAAATGTATAACAGACATGAATAATAACCATTGCGGTTAGCGTCATTACATATACTATTATCGTTGCTATCAATTCCTTTCATATGCACTAAGGATGTCATGCATGATGCCTAACTGATCGTAGGCGAATTATTCGAATTTAAGCTTTTGGTCCAATCTTACTTTACCATCATATTACCATCTCAATCAATATGAAAATGGCATGAAGCCCTTGTAAACATATTGGCATTAAAGCCCTTGAAAATGGCATAAAGCCCTTGAAAATGACATGAAGCCCTTGTAAATGGCATAAAGCCCTTGAAAATGACATGAAGCCCTTGTAAATGGCATAAAGCCCTTGAAAATGACATGAAGCCCTTGTAAATGGCATAAAGCCCTTGAAAATGACATGAAGCCCTTGTAAATGGCATAAAGCCCTTGAAAATGACATGAAGCCCTTGTAAATGGCATAAAGCCCTTGAAAATGACATGAAGCCCTTGTAAATGGCATAAAGCCCTTGAAAATGACATGAAGCCCTTGTAAATGGCATAAAGCCCTTGAAAATGACATGAAGCCCTTGTAAATGGCATAAAGCCCTTGAAAATGACATGAAGCCCTTGTAAATGGCATAAAGCCCTTGAAAATGACATGAAGCCCTTGTAAATGGCATAAAGCCCTTGAAAATGACATGAAGCCCTTGTAAATGGCATAAAGCCCTTGAAAATGACATGAAGCCCTTGTAAATGGCATAAAGCCCTTGAAAATGACATGAAGCCCTTGTAAATGGCATAAAGCCCTTGAAAATGACATGAAGCCCTTGTAAATGGCATAAAGCCCTTGAAAATGACATGAAGCCCTTGTAAATGGCATAAAGCCCTTGAAAATGACATGAAGCCCTTGTAAATGGCATAAAGCCCTTGAAAATGACATGAAGCCCTTGTAAATGGCATAAAGCCCTTGAAAATGACATGAAGCCCTTGTAAATGGCATAAAGCCCTTGAAAATGACATGAAGCCCTTGTAAATGGCATAAAGCCCTTGAAAATGACATGAAGCCCTTGTAAATGGCATAAAGCCCTTGAAAATGACATGAAGCCCTTGTAAATGGCATAAAGCCCTTGAAAATGACATGAAGCCCTTGTAAATGGCATAAAGCCCTTGAAAATGGCATGAAGACCTTGTAAAAATATTGGCATTAAAGCCCTTGTAAACATATTGGCATTAAAGCCCTTGTAACATATACTTGAAACATACCTGAAACATACGTGAACTCGTAACATACTTGAAACATACCTGAAACACACTTGAACTTGTACATACGTAAACTTGTAACATAGCTTGTAACATACTTAAGCTTGTATCGTACTCAAACTTGTAACATACTTAAATTTATAACATACGTGAACTTGTAACATGCTTCTACTTGTAATATACTTGAACTTGTAACGTACATACACTTGTAACTTAATTATTTAAACCGCGGTATTATTACCCCCTGGTAAGGGCCATGTGCTAAGGATATCATGAATTCATTAATTCAAACGTAACATATCATAACTAGAGCATTTCTTGATTATTTAGACTTGTTGGCCTTTAGCTCTTACATATATTGGCATTAAACTTGTTGGCATTTAGCCCAAACTTTATCATAGCAAACTTATTTCAGAGTCTTACAGAATTCCAGAATCATAGGAGGGTTGTTTCATTCTTTCTCTTACTTATCTACCTTCCTTGAATCATTTACATAAACATATAACATTTACCTTCCTTGAATCATTTATATACATATAACATTTATCTTCCTTGAATCATTTACATACATATAACATTTATCTTCCTTGAATCATTTACATACATAAGTAATGGAATTAATAGAATACTAATGGCAAGCATTGGCGGTGGTAAAGCGTACTACTACTCACAGCGGTAGGTCTCTGATAGCGGTGGAACGATGTCCTCGTCTTGGCCTACGAACACAATGCATATAATAGATTATGAGAATAAAACCAGTCTCTTTTTATTCTTCATTCAATAGCTATGGTGGTTCTAGACTCATTAGTCCTCCATAGGTTATAATCCATGCCTCATAAGATAGGAGGAATCGATAGGACAAAGGTTCAGACGAAGAAACAGTACAAACCGTTAACCAGAAAGTGAACAGTCGTCACTAATTTGGGCATAACTATATCTGTATTTAAAATTTTGGAGTGAGACTACCACCATTGGAAACAAGATTTCCAGGGCCTGATTTTAGGGTCAAGAATCACTCAAAACAGAGTCTGGATGCAAAAGATATGCCTGTTCAAAGTTACCCGGTCTATGCTGAAATAGGGGTGGCCGCTCGTGCGCCCACTTTGGCCGCTCGTGCGGCCCAATTCCGCTCAAGCGGAAGGACCTAGCCGCGCGAGCGCCCAAAAATAGAATGAAAATCCCTTTTTCTTCTTCATGTCCGCTCGTGCGGTGCCCGTGGCCGCTCGTGCGGTCTGGGCAAAAACATCTGTCCGAAAATGGGTCTTTTGCTCCAACACTTGATTCTTTCCATTCTTAAACTTAGTTCTAAACATAATTCACTCAAAAACATGTACAATTGCCTAATAACATGATAAACTAAAATCAACCAAGTGTAATCTCCTCTCAAATAAAACAATCTATGTCTCAAATTAAAAATCCAACTCTCATCTTTCTATATAATCAAACTTCCAAAATATATGCTCTCAAATCATAAGAATATATCTTACCTATGGTTGAGTTTCACACTAAAACTTGTTATTCCACAAATCTTTGTTAAGATTGGACCCAATTCAAACAAATTTAAGGCAAGCAAAGTTCATTTCCATGAATTCAACCCATTTCACCCAAAATTCCAAAACACTAGTTTATTTACATTTTAAACTTCCAAATTAATCCTTGATTTCATGTAATAATTGAATTATTTACAAAGATAGTAGTTAAAATCACATACCTTATCCCAAATCCTTGAATTCCCCCCTTAAAGCTCTTCAATCTCCAAGCTTTCCCTCCTTCCTCTTTGAGTTCTCTCAAGAACTCTCTCTCTGTCTCACGGGTCTTCCCCCTTTCTCTAGATATTTTGGTTCAAAATAGATGAGTTCTACAACTCATAAGACTTCTACTCACATAAATATACACACACACAAGGGAGAGCCAAACGTGGCCATACAAATCGTACGAAATTAAATTTCAATTAAACTTTTCAGATAACTCTAAAAATTACGCTGATCACGAATATACCCTTTTTTTGGTTTCTGAAACCTCTAAGGCCTTTAATTTACAGTACAAAATTAGCCACTCAAATGTGCTTTAATGAATCAAACAAATTAGAATTCTAATTAATTTTCCCAAATAGTTCTAAAAATTCCCATTAACATACCCAAGTACTCAATTTTGATTTTTGATGAATCAAACAAATTAGAATTCTAATGTGCTTTAATGAATCAAATGTGCTTTAATTAATCAAACAAATTAGAATTCTAATTAATTTTCCCAAATAGTTCTAAAAATTCCCATTAACATACCCAAGTACTCAATTTTGATTTTTGAACCCATAAGGGTCGTCAAGTCCAGTTTTAAAGTCATAACTCAACCGATAGTTCTTCGATTCCAATATTAAAACACATTATCCCCTAATTAAATAAGGGTGACTTCTTATATGCATTTTGGGGTCGTTACAGGACCTCAAGTAACCTCAGGTCAAAGGTAAGACGATTTGATTCAGGATGTGTATGCAAAAGTGTAGAGAAAACAAGCAATTAGGCACAAAAGTGTAAGAGAGAGTGAAGTCTGGAGAGAGAGAGAAAAAAAAATTTTGTGTCAAATTTTTCTAACCCTTACACATGAGAGGAAGGGGTCCTATATATAGAAAACACAAAATTTCCTCGCAAACATCCAGCCACACACGTGTAGGAAGATGCATGAATCTGTGCAAACAACTGGCACAAAATATCACAAAATATCTGCAGGAAACGCTGGTGGCCGGCCGACCATCACTGATGGTCGGGAAGGCATCATTGATGGCTAGCAAGGCACATCAATGGCTGGTAGGCCAAAGGCCCTGGCCGGCAGCCCTCATAGATGGCAGGAAGGCCACCAAACACTGCAGGGGAAAGATGGTAAGACATGGTCCAAAAAGGAGGCAAAAAGGATGCGGGGTTTAGAAAACTCAAACCTATGGCATTCTGTTGAGGAATTTGAGCGCTTGCTGAGCAATCAGACTCGTCAGTGGATGTACCTGCAAGAACATCCAAGTCTTAAAGGGCCGTCAAAAATGGATTGTCTACTATTGCCCCTCTTTGACTGAACTTAGAGTCATGAAATGACGTGAGTGAATGTCAAAGCCCAGAGACGACCCATTTTGACAAGGCCGTAAGACTTGGACAAACAATCAAGATAGAAGACAAATTGTTGCGCCCACAGGCTGCCTACGTATCCCTTTGCAAAAAATCAAACCGGTGTAGTTCTGGGGTAAGATGCAAATGATATGCATGATGAAAGAACCTAACTTATGATCATGCAATGAGATTGTGCAATGAAACATTTAAATTCAAACGCAATGTAATGAAAATGCCATAGTTAGGACGCACCCGAATGTTTTTAACTGAAGGACGATAACCAAAGGTGGTATGAACATTAGGACGCACTCAAATGTTTTTAACCAAAGGGTGGTAACTGAAGGATGGTATGAACATCAGGACGCACTAAAAATTTTTTAACCGAAGGGCGGTAACCAAAGGATGGTATGAACATCAGGATGCACTCAAATGTTTTTAACCGAAGGAGGGTAACCGGAAAATGGTATGAAGATCAGGACACACTCAAATGTTTTTAACCAAAGGATGGTAACCAAAGGAGGGCATGAACATCAGGACGCACTCAAATATATTTTAACCGAAAAGTGGTAACCAGAGGACGGTATGAACATCAGGACACTCAAATGTTTTTAACCGAAGGGTGGTAATCGAAGGATGGTATGAACATCAGGACACACTCAAATGTTTTTAACCGAGTGATGGTTAACTGAAAGATGGTATGAACATCAGGACGCACTCAAATGTTTTTAACCGAAGGGCAGTAACCTGAGGATGGTACGAACATCAGGATGCACTCAAATGTTTTTAACTGAGGGACAGTAAACGAAGGATGGTATATCAGGACGCACTGAAATGTTTTTAACCGAAAGGAGGTAACCAGAGGATGGTATGAACATCAGGACGCACTCAAATGTTTTTAACAGAAGGACAATAACCGGAGGATGGTATGAACATCAGGACGCACTCAAATGTTTTTAATCAAATAGGGTAACCAAAGAATGGCATGAACATCAGGACGCACTCAAATGTTTTAGCCGAAGGACGGTAAACGAAGGGTGGTATGAACATCAAGACGCACTCAAATGTTTTGAACCAATGGTGGTAACCGATGGATGCTATGAACATAAGGACACACTCAAATGTTTTTAACCGAAAAACGGTAACCAGAGGATGGTATGAACATCAAGACGCACTAACTGAAGGGTGGTAATTGAAGGATGGTATGAACATTAGTATGCACTCAAATGTTTTTCACCGAAGGGTGGTAAGTGAAGGATGGTTTGAACATCAGGACGCACTCAAATGTTTTTAACTAAAGGACGGTAACCGGAGGATGGTGTGAATGTCAGGAAGCACACAAATGTTTTTAACCGAAAGACAGTAACCAGAGGATGGTATGAACATCAGACGCACTCAAATGTTTTTAACCGAAGGACGGTAACCGGAGGATGGTATGAACATCAGAACGCACTGAAATGTTTTAAACCAAAGAATGGGAACCAAAGGATGATATGAACATCAAGACGCACTCAAATGTTTTTAAGCGAAAGGAGGTAACTAAAGGATGGTATGAACATCAGGATGCACTCAAATACTTTTAAGCGAAGGAAGGTAACTGGAGGATGATATGAACATCAGGATGCACTCAAATGTTTTTAACCAAAATACGGTAACCGAAGGATGGTATGAACATCAGACGCACTCAAATGTTTTTAACCGAGGGACGGTAACCGGAGGATGGTATGAACATCAGGACACGCTCAAATGTTTTTAACCAAAGGATGGTAACCAAAGGATGATATGAACATCAGGACGCACTCAAATGTTTTTAACCGAAAGGAGGTAACTAAAGGGTGGTTTGAACATCAGGACGCACTCAAATGTTTTTAACCGAAGGACGGTAACCGGAGAATGGTATGAACATCAGGATACACTCAAATGTTTTTAACCGAAGCACGGTAACCAAAGGATGGTATGAACTTCAGGACGCACTCAAATGTTTTTAACTGAAAGAATTATCCTAACACGTTGCATGCGAGAGAAAGGAGAGTAAAAGGATATGATTCGAAGTGCACAAATGATTTTACCTGGAGCTCCTCTTAATGGACTATACATACAATTTTGTTTGTCTGTGCTGGCTCCGCTGAATGAACCGTGCATATAATATCGTGCATGTGTACAAAAATGTGCTATGCAATGACAGTGCATTTTCTATGCACGAAACAAAAATGAAAGCATATTCTATGAAACAATAGAGAAGTGCATATTCTATGCAATAATGGAGAAGCACATATTCTATGCATGTATAATGAATAGGAAACACATATTCTATGCAAGACAACAACTGAGATATAATGGCATGTTCTATGCGAACCAAACAATTTGAGTGCATATTCTATGCATGATTGGTAACGGGAGCATATTCTATGCATGATCCAAAGGCAAATGCATATATTCCATGCATGATTCAAAAACGAAAGCAATAAGCATGTTCTATGCACAATGCAAGAACAAATGTCATAATACCAGGGATTCTGATCTTGTACTTCATCTATTGCGGTGATCAACTCATAAGTCGGCGCATACCTTTGTTCAATAATGATCAAACGCATCCGGACTCCCAAAGGGATGTCTATCATGGAAGATAGAGTTGATAAAATGTCAGCGAACCTGTTGTTCTCTCTTAACAGATGCGTGAAGGTAAAAATTAACCTTCTAGCCTCCTTTTGCTTGAGACACAACCAAGTTCGAGTCCCCGATGACGTCCAACCTTTTTACCCCTAGTTGCAGGGAGGTTTCCAATCTAGCGATACACATTTCGTATTTTGCTTCGTTGTTAGATACCTTGAACCGGAGTTTGAAGGCTAAAGGTATATGGGAATTATCGCGTACTATTAGCAACACCCTTATCCCATAACCGTATTGATTAGATGCTTCGTCAAAGTACATTGTCCAAATCTCTTCCTCAACCTACTAAATAGCCTCATCTGGGAATAGGTATTCTACCTCTTTGTCCCCTTCCACTGGGTGATCCACCAAAAATTCCGCTACAGCTCTCCCCTTAACTGACTTGTGTGTGACATACTTCAAATCAAATTCGAAGAGAAGAAGCAGCCAACGAGCTAGCCCACCCATAAGCACTGGTTTCTTGAAGAGATATTTGATGGGACCTGATCTCGAAACCAGAATTACAGAATGAGCTAATAGGTAGTGCCTCAACTTCCTAGCAGCCCATACCAAGGCTAAGCAAGCCTTTTCCGGCGGGGTGTAACGGGTCTCATACTCCAGCATCTTCTTGCTCAGGTAATAGATGGCTTTTGCCACTCTATCCTCAGATTCCTACGCAAGCATGCAACCCATAGTCTTGTCGGTAACTGACAGGTACAGAATCAACGGCTTTCCCGGCTCTGGTGGTGACAACACGGGTGGGTTCTAGAGGCACTACTTGATCTACTCAAAAGTAAACTGGCATTGGCCATCCCATTGGAATTTCTTTCCTTTCTTCAGAAGACCAAATAGTGGTTCACAACTCAAAGTTAATTTTGCAATAAGCTGTCTTATGAATTGCACTTTACCCAGAAGGCCTCGCACCTCCTTTTCACTCCTTGGTGGTGGCATTTCTAAGATGGCCTTGATTTTGGAAGGATCGACCTCGATGCCCCTCTGTGTAATCAAGAAACCCACCATTTTTCCTGCTGTGACACCGAAAGTGCATTTCTGTGGATTTAGCCTCAACCGATACTCTCTGATCCATTGGAAGAATTTCTTCAAGGTGGTGTAGTGGCCCTCTCTTTCCTTGGACATGACAATCATGTTGTCCACATACACCCCAACCTCTTTGTGGATCATATTATGCAAGATCGTGGTTGCAACCCGTTGATAAGTAGCCCTAGCATGTTTTAGATCAAACGGCATCACCCTATAGCAGTAGGTTCCCCACGGCATGGTGAATGCAGTCTTCTCCCTCTTCTCTGTTGCCATCAAGATCTGGTTATACCCGAACAACCCATTCACAAAGGAGAGCAATGCATGGCCTGCGGTGAAGTCCACCAATTCATCGATGTGTGGTAGAGGAAAGTCGTCCTTCAGACCAGCTTTGTTCAGGTCTCTGAAAGCCACATACACCCGAATTTTACCATCCTTCTTCGGCACCGAAACAATGTTGGCCAACCAAGTCGGATACTCAGATACTAGCAAAAACCCTGCATCTATCTACTTGGTGACCTCCTCCTTGATTTTCAAAGCCCAATCCGGGCATATTCGCCATAGCTTCTATTTGATAGGTCGGGCCTCGGGGTCGAGAGGGATTTGATGCTGTACAATCTCAATATCGATTCCAGGCATGTCTTTGTAGGACCACATTAAAACATCTTTGAAATCTTTTAATAATGTGACTAAGCACTCGCGTTCCTCCGAAGACAATGTGGACCTAATCTGGACCAGACGTGGATCCTTCTCAATACCCACATTAATTGCAATGATTTCATTAACAAGGGGTTTTACAAATCTCTCCTCCTCTCGATCACCCAAATGTTTCAAAACCAGAGGAATTCATTCCTCGTCGTTTTTACCAAAATTTTGAAAGTCATGATCAATGCATTATACAAGTGGCACATAGAAGTACTCAGAAGCAGCAGTGGTATCATTCTCATTCAATGGTTCCAGCTCATCCAATTCCTCGGTTACAACCAACTCAAAAGAAAAGGAAAAAAAATGACCTAGACAAAACTATGGCATCCGGGTTATCAACCCTAGGAATACCGGACTCCGACTAAGAAGAACTAGAATCTGATTCCGACTCCACAGACTCTATGGAATCAGATTCCGGCTCACTACCTGATTCAGAATTGCTGGACAAAAAGCCCTCCTCTAGCTGCCAAATGAGAAAGGGTGCGTTAGATGCATCCAGAATACCACCAGAAGGGTCCACACCTGATTGGTCTCCAATCATGGAAACAGTTAGGTCATCCCCCAAGCTCTCCAGTTTGATCTGAGGATCCGAAAGGAGACATGCCAGAGCTGCTCCTATCTTGAGTTCACTTCCGTTGGACTCACCATCTGTACTCTATTCGACCTCAGCAATTAATTCAGTCTGTTCCTCTGTGGCTTCACCCTCTTGCAGCTGTAGGTAGAAGAAAATCTCAAGGCCGGGCAGATGCCGCTTCTAAGAGTTTAACCATAGCTTAGGAAAGTCGCAAAATGGCAAGTCTTCCCCCTCTCAGACAAAGTGGACGTTCAGAGTTCCCTGAATTGGTCTATGCACAAGTTCATAGTGTTTCCCACTTTGCTTTGCTTTGGCTCTTCTTACCATTTGTTTCCCTTTTCTTACCCAGTCCTTTTTGGTAGGCGTGTAACCGAGGCCAAAGGTGTAAGGGTTATGCAGCACTTCGGCCAGTGTAGTAATGCCCTTCCAGTTGTTCCTTCCTAATCCTATCCCGAGTATATATTGTAGCTTGTTCATGAGGTAGGCTGATTGAGCACTGGCGTACAACCCCTCATCAATAACCAAGATATCCTGCACCACCCGGGCCTTAGCCAAGGTAAACCCAGACAGGAAAACAACCTCATCGCCGTGTAGAATCTGCAGTACGGGTGTAGTGACCTTAGGCGAAGGATGTATAGATGAATTTCCAAATACGATGGCCACCCTCTTCCCATTGGGCTACTTCAACATATGATGAAGAGTGGAAGAAACAACTTTCACTTGATGCAGTCATGGCCGTCCATGGAGTAAGTTAAAAGTGGCAAGAACATCCAGGACGTGAAACTCAATATCTTGTTGTGTCGGGCCACCTTGTACTCTGACTTGCACTGTTCCCATCACTTCTCTACTTGTATTGTCATAAGCCCGGATCACCTGGGCCGTAGGTACAAAGTCTGTTGGCTTCAAGCCAATAGCATAGGCCGTTCGTGACGGATAAACATTGATCGCAGACCTGGTGTCAATCAATACAACGGGCACCCATTTCTCTCTACATTCAACTGAGATGTATAGCAGTTTGTTATGCGCAGAGCCCTTGGGCCGCAATTTCTTATCCGAGAAGGTCAAAGTCGGCGAAGCACCTCCCGGGAAGACTAGACCCACTAATTGTTCTAGGGTTGTGTCAATAGACAGCTTGGCCTTATCCATTGCTGATAGGATGGCTTGCCTATATAGTCGTGAGGCCATGAGCAACCCCTAGATAGATATGTCTACTTGAATCTTCTTCAACTATCTCAACACAGCCTCCTTCTCTGATAGTTTTTGCCTCTGTTTTTCAGCTTCCTTACCCTTTCCGGATGTTTCAGGTTGATCCAGGTGTGGGGGCTTGAAGTACCGCACACTTCTAGTTATATGATCCACCTCCTCAGAGTACCAAGTGTCGTCTAGCAGGTCTTGACCCCAATCTTCATTAGTGTGGGCAAGATGTAGATCATCATCTTCTCACCAAATTCCTTCTGTAATCGACAGGCAATTGTCTGGTTCCATCTTGATTACTCCCATGTCAACATCACAATCATTCCCCACAAGGCCTTGGGCTTTTCCAGCCTTCTGATCATTCTCATCCCTTTCTTGCCCAAATCGCTTCAGTGCGGCTTCATGTTCTGTATCAGTAGTACTAACAATGCTCAATTCCTAAGCCCCTTGTTTCAGACCGACGTCTTCCGGCAACTTAAACTTTCTGTCGGCTACTCTAGCCTTTGTAGCGGTTCCTGCTTCTTGCTTTTCCAGTTTCGGTTTAAGTTTCTCCTCTATATCAAGTTCATCACTGAGCCACTTGAATTGTCTATCGACCCATTCAGATTGAACCAGTTAATCTGTATATTCCTCTTATCTTGTTCATCGAAGAACTGCAGATTGTTGATGTCCTCCTCGAGGTGGGCTAAGTTATCTAATCACTGGCCTAGTCTATCCTCCTGGACTACACTGACCTCTATCCTTGCTGGCAACTCCAGCTCTGGTTTGGCCTGATTGGTTGGCACAATATAACAGCATGGGTTATATTCCTCCTCAGATAAATCCACGGAGCCCTCAGGTACTGGACTAGTAGTCCTATTCTCTACCAAGGCCAGCCTACCTTCATCTTCCACAGTCACCACCACAGGTTCGGGTTGGAATGTGGATGCGTTCATTGTGCACAAGTCTGTGCTCTCAGGGATGAACAACGCCGGCTTAGGTAGGTGGACAGGGGTGATGTATATACTAGGGTCGTAAGAGACGGCTAGTGTATGGATGAGGTTTATTTGCCGAGGTAGAGGGACCTGGTTATGTGGTGGGAGGGGATTTGTAGTGACATTGGGTTTTTTGGAGGTGCTATCACCTTATTGTTAATGAGATCTTGAATCTCATGACGCAATCTAAAGCGTTGATCAGTATCATGACCATGCTTGTTGGTGGAAGGTGAAGTATTTGGCCGGGTTGTGTGTAGGAGGGAGAAGATTAGGCAATGGGCGTTGTTCTAATGGCTTCAGATGCCCTTTTCTGATTAGGACTCTCAGGGCTACAGAGTGGGGTGAAAACCCTCTGGCCTCAGGGTTTGTGCTTTGAGGTTTTTGAGTTTGTATTGGATGCATCAGCAAAGGGATTGGTAGTTTTTGGTGTGGTGGTGACCATACCTACATCGGAAGGCCTTGTAACTGCACTACCACTTGTAGCCGCATTGGAACTGCGCGTGAAAGGCCTCATAGACTGCTCTTTCTCGTGGTCTATCAGTCCCTACTTCATTGCAACCTCTATCTACACCCCTTATTTTGTGGAGGTCAGCAAAAGTAGACAGAGGTAAGACTATCAACTTCTGTAGCAGTCTTGGTTGCAGGTTACGGACCACCATTATGATCTGGTCTTTTTCAGCCGGTCGGATGGTCATCATGGAGGCCTTGGCCCTCCACCGAGTTACAAAATTAGAGAAGCCCTCCTTTGGTTCCTGGCGGGTTGCTTCGAGATCACGAGTAGTGACCTCGATGTGAGTATTATAGGAGTAGTGTGGTATGAAGGTCTCGCCATTTCCTTCCAGTTTCTCTTCATAGAATCTTCGAGTTTGGTGTACTAGATGGCTGCTATACCCAACAGGGTCTGACCGAAGAGGGATAACTTCTGAAGTCTAGATAGGCCCATCGGTCGCAGAATGTCTGAAAATAGCCAGAGATGGACCATGGGGTCACCTGAGCCATCAAAGCGTCTTATATGCAACATTTTGAACCTGTCTGGCAAAGTCACTACCGAGTCAGTGTAGCCATCCTAAATATTAGGGATCAAATTGAGGCCTGAGCTCGTTTAAAGAGTTTTCCAGCTTGCTTACTTTTAGTGCAGTCGGGTCGACCTCAAACTCAAAGGGGCCTCCGTTTGGTATATCGGTGCTTTGGAGGTGTGGGGTGGAATTAGATCCACTGGGATGCCTGTATTTTCCTGGACATTATGTCACACCCCAAACTCGCCCCTAAAAGTTTGGGCATGATCAATTCGGAAACGGACATAACATTCGATATGTATAACAAATGGGGCCTGAACGGAAGCAATTAACAACATGAAATAACATCCATTGAACTAACACCTATATGCCAGGATCGCAAATGGACCATCAACAGTTCCAGCATATGATAAACAGACACACAAGAAATAGATATGCACATATACATGTATAAATATATATATATACAGATCCAGCCTTGCACATGGGGGTGTAGCAAATATATTGGTAGGGAAGATTATACATGCTTAATCACATTAGACAAACGACTGGTGACCCAAGCTAAGGGTTGTGAAAGGAACTCCACAAAACACATAGACTTCACCAACTAGTTGGACACGGTGAAGTTGTTAAAAGGAAGCAACCAAAGCTATGTTAAGACTAACCTCTGAGTTGGTTACCTATAGAGACAGACACAATACAGAGTAAGCAAGGCTTGGTGAATAATAGTACTTAAAGAATTCAATGAATAAACTTGGATTGTAATATTTATAACGTATATAAGTGCAGTGGTCATATGATTAATCTCATCCTGTAAACATTTTCAGAATGGCCTTGGGCCCAATTATTAACAGATTGGCCTAAGTCCCAGATATTAACAGATTGGCCTAAGTCCCAGATATTAACAGATTGGCCTTAAGCCCACATATGATATTGAACGGCTTTAAGAAGCAACCAAAGCTGTGTTAAGACTAACCTCTGAGTTGGTTACCTATAGAGACAGACGCAATACAGAGTAAGCAAGGCTTGGTGAATAATAGTACTTAAAGAATTCAATGAATAAACTTGGATTGTAATATTTATAACGTATATAAGTGCAGTGGTCATATGATTAATCTCATCCTGTAAACATTTTCAGAATGGCCTTGGCCCAATTATTAACAGATTGGCCTCAGGCCCAGATATTAACAGATTGGCCTAAGCCCCAGATATTAACAGATTGGCCTTAAGCCCACATATGATATAGAACGGCTTTAAGCCCAGATATGATACAGAACAGCCCCAGGCCCATGCAGAATACAAAACGGCCCTAGGCCCAACATATCATGTAGAGTAGCCTCAGGCCTAACATATTATACAGAGTAGAATAATCCCAGATTCATAAGAATACCATTACTCAATAGTGCACATAGATTCTCTCATGGTTTATTACCAGTCGACATAGTTGTATTGCGAATAACAGAACATTAATGATAACTAGTAATAGAAGGCAAATGTATCACTACATTAATAGGGATAGAACAATTTACATTAGCAAAACAGAATGATTCGGCATACACAAGATATTATTATTCTATAATGCACATATGTTCCATTTGTTCATCATGAATCAATATAGTTAACTTGCAGATGAGAAAATGACAATATTAACTATTAACAGTAAGCAAAACGTACTATTACAGTACTATTACTCACAATGTTGTGGTGCAGCGATAGTCCCTTCCGGAATGTGACCTACACACATATGCAACTCACAAATTAGCCCCTTTCCTTTTAAATCATTTTCTAATTCGTTTTGCTTCCAATGAATTTACAAACATTTTCATGGCATCAAATACTGATTTTAGTAACACTAGAGGGTCAAACAAGTAAAACGGAGTAGACAGAATTTTTCGGCATCGGCCACACGTGCGGCAGTCCCTCTCTGCATGTGTGGGAAGGTGGGCCGCACATGCGGTAATCCTCCCCCGCACGTGCCTTTATTTCAGTAGCCAAGCTTTGCAGTCCCCTATTTTCCACACGTGCGGCTGTGAGCCCTGCATGTGTGGACGGAACCCCTGTTTTGTACAATTTGAAACAAAGCAATTCTTTAACTTGATAAACATATCATAAGGCACAACATAGGGAAGATTAATGCAATATTTTGGCTCAATATCACCAAAACATAGATGACAAGTGTATAACATCACACTGACCATGAATTACAAGTTCCACAAGGTCAATCTCCCTTTTATTTCATATAACAATTCAATTCCCTTAAATTTGATATACATATACATAATATATAAGGACAATCATGTGAATTCAACATAAGAAATCAAGGAATAAGATGTACTCTTTCCATATAACTCAATTACTTCCAAACAATCAAATGATAAGAACATCTTCCCAATTCAACAATTAACACATACATAACCCCAATTACAAACCCTAACTTAACATATTGTAGAGACATTCTTACTCATATTCAAGAGAGGGGTTATTCTAGGTGGATCATACATACCTTGGCTCAAATCTTTACAAACCCTCTCAATTTTCCCAATCCTCTTTCTTGTTGAACTTCTATTCTTCCTCTCAAACTCTCTTCTTCTCTAACTCTCTCTCTCTCAGGAGATATTTTGAGTTAAGAATTCCCAAATCAAATGTATAAAGATAGATATATATCTAAATGTTGAATAAAACAAAATTTAATCGGTTTAATCATTCCGAATCAAATTTTTACAGAAAATCATATTATGATTTAAAAACTATGCTGAACTCAATTATAAAGTCAATTTCAGATTATTAAGTCTCTAAGGCTTCCAATTTCTGATCCAAACATCATAATTGTAGCAGATATTTCTCTTATTAGACAGATATGAATCTATAATCATAATTTCACATGGTATTTCACGGCAAGCATATAAATGCACAGAGTAAGGGACTGAAAGCATAGCAGAAAACATATACGAGGGTCGGGTTATTACACTCTCTTCCCCTTAAATAAGTTTGGTCCCTCAAACTTGCTTTACCATGTAACAAGATTAGAAATCTCAGTCTTATACCATTGTTTAATTCCGTTATAGATATTCAATTCCTTCCTTAGTTTGAGCAATTCACAGGTTAATCCGATATTTATCATAGTTTCTCAACAGCTACCAATATATAAAGCAACCCATAATTCTATCCAATTATTCATTTCGATGATCCACTTTAGGCATGCAGATTAAAGAAAAAAAAACAACACCATTTCATAGAAACTTGTGCAGAACAAGATAAGGCTATAGGAGTCCATTATAGGACATTCGAGACATCAAATCCTCAGTAGGCGGGGTTTATAATCACAATTTCTTCCTGTCAACAAATTCCACAACATCAATTTCCAAATACAGAAACACAGTAGAAATCATTCCCTTAAGTACACAATTCATATCTTTCCACAACATAGGTCACTTTCTATCATAATAAAGATATGCTCAACTATATTCATATCTAGACCAATCCAGTATTAATAGTTCGTATGCAATTCTCATTAGAAGGTGCACGTTCAAACTTTGCCTAGTTAAGTAGTTCCTTGGGTAAATCACATACTGCAAGTCACTTAGAGATAAGTTGTCAATTAAGGTTATATATAGCTTTAAAAGAAATCAATTACGTGGTCAGATTCAAATCTGATTATGCATAATTAAATCAGGCATCAGAGCCTACCAATCAAGGTTCTACCTAATTAATATGATATACTTCATTCCAGCAGTCCCAAATAAGTCGCTTAGGTCTGTAGCCACTAGCTTCACAATTTATTCCTAGTGTTCCTCTATTTCCGAAAGGACATCAAAGTCATACCATTATAAGTTCGAATCTAAGTAATAGATACAACTATAACAACCATCATCTAGAGTAAAGGGAGTCATCCAAAGATAAAGTCAGAAATCAAATTCACAATTGCATTTAATTAATCAGTCATAACAGTAAGGTACCATATCCTCCCTTATTAAGCATTTCCTCTTATTACGGTAAAAGTAATTCAATTCCCCGTTTTTTTTTTTTTTATATTTATTTCAGTGTTCCATTGCTTAGATAATTCTTCCTTTTCCAACTGTAGGGCACAAGATCAACCACATTATTCCGTCTTTATAATTGATAAGTACAGTGGGTCAGCAAACAGCCATACGGAAATCATAGACCAGTCATGAGGCTTAGCCATTTAACATAAGCAGAGTATCCAGTTACTCCCAGTACGTAGGTCCTACTATGTCCGTTTATAGGGTCATAAATCTCATTAAATATACAGCAATCATAATAATCACATCCATCTAGAGTCCATAATGTCAAAATAGAATATGAAATGATATGGGAAAAGAATAATTTGACCAACTAATATCAAGTTAGTAATTCTCGGCAAAGCTAGTTCAATATAATAATAGATCAATTCGTAACCATGTAGTGTGTATTGTACAAACCTGTATAAACATGCAAGAGGAGGTAAATGCCCAGTACGTATCATTAACCCATCATCAATATGGAATATCCCCATATCCATTTGTTTCTACCAAAGTTCATAATGTCATGTAGAACAGTTCACATTATGGCCTCCAAATAGGCAATAGAGGACTAATTTGCAATATCCAACATTTGTATTTTTACACAGAAATATATCACATAAATGATTTCTCAATCTTAAGTCATTAATATACATAGGCGGGATTTTAGTTCTTGCGGTAAATTATCAGATTACCAACCATCTACTTTTGATTCCAAATTAGTCAACAATTACCTTTTTTTTTTCTTTTTTCTTTTTTTTTATGAGTGTCATATGAGCAGACACGTAAGATGGGTGGGGTCATTTATGTCGTTCAACCATCCCTTGTAAGAAATCCCGATTACACAGATTACACAGATTACACATAAACAAAACAGATTACAGATCACAGACTACAGATTCTTTAACTATGAGTAGACATAGTTATGATTACAGATTCCCATAAAAAGTCCCGATTACTCATTTGATACCATCAATAATTCCCTCGGTTCACCATCAGAAGTCGTCAGTAATTTTCTCGGTTCACGAAATCATATTAATTATATGTTGTTTCAAGGTCAATAATCACCTTCCACCATCGCTAATGTGTAAGCCATTCCCTTATCCATGTAAACAATCAGTAGGAAATACAATCAGTAAGAAACAAAATCACAATCAATTAACTCCTTACCCAATTCTAGGAGGGGTCTCTATATGCATAACTTCTTATCACAGTCGGTCGTACTCAACACAATTCAGACTATCATGCAAAACACATCTTATCAACATATCTAAACACAATAACTTCTCAAAATCATAGGTCTAAACATTGCGATGGCAAGGAAGACGTGGCTATGTTATAAAAGACACAACATCGCATATATCATGTCGTGTAGTCACTAGATCTTTGGAGTATTCAACATTTAGAGTGTAATCAATCCATCTAAACAGATGCTAGGAAGCATAATCATGTTGCCATCGTTTCCCACGGGTAACTATCAATCCAAAAATAATAACCGATAACACACATTCTACCTAACCATTTGCATATAAATTGTCTTACCGATCGGCTCGAACCCTCACTATGCTTCCGCAGTACAACTTTGTTGATTTAATCCCATCTACATATCTTGCATTGCCCACCGACCTATTTAAGATAAACAGAGGCAATAGTTCTCATAATTAGTTATTATTTTATTTTTCTGCAATTCATTTCAAATATGTCATACAATTTTTCTTTTTCATTCTGTCTAACCGTGCGGAGGTAGAATCCTCCGGATCTTCCATCCTTATTCTCACCATATTCTGCATATCAATCAATCACAATATACACAAAGGATATACAATAGACATGGATAGTAGCCATTGCGGTTAGCAGATATTACATATACAAATACCGTTGCTATCAATCTTCTTCATATGCACTAACGATGTCATGCATGATGCCTAAGTCTTTTCTGGACATCCTAAAGCTCAATGGATTCATGTGTGAGATAGCAACTCGTGCTCTGATACCATTTGTCACACCCCAAACTCATCCCTAAAAGTTTGGGCATGATCAATTCGGAAATGGACATAACATTCGATATATATAACATATGAGGCCTGAACAGAAGCGATTAACAACATGAAATAATATCCATTGAGCTAACACCTACATGCTAGGATCGCAAATGGACCATCAATAGTTCCAACATATGATAAACAGACACACAAGAAATAGATATGCACATATACATGTATAAATATATATATACAGATCCAGCCCTGCACGTGGGGGTGTAGCAAAAATATTGGTAGGGAAGATTATACATGCTTAATCACATTAGACAAAACACTGGTGACCCAAGCTAAGGGTTGTGAAAGGAACTCCACAAAACACATAGACTTCACCAACTGCTTGGGCACGGTGAAGTTGTCAAAAGGAAGCAACCAAAGCTGTGTTAAGACTAACCTCCGAGTCGGTTACCTACAGAGACGGACACAATACAGAGTGAGCAAGGCTCAGTGAATAATAGTACTTAAAGAATTCAATGAATAAACTTGGATTATAATACTTATAATGTATATAAGTGCAGAGGTCATATGATTAATCTTATCCTGTAAACATTTTCAGAATGGCCTTGGGCCCAATTATTAACAAATTGGCCTGAGGCCCAGATATTAACAGATTAGCCTGAGGCCCAGATATTAACAGATTGGCCTTAAGCCCACATATGATACATAACGGCTTTAAGCCCAGATATGATACAGTATGACCCTAGGCCCATGCAGAATACAAACGGTCCTAGGCCCAACATATCATGCAGAGTGGCCTTAGGCCCAGCAGATTATACAGAGTAGAATAATCCCAGATTCATAAGAATACCATTACTCAATAGTGCACATAGATTCGCTCATGGTTTATTACAAGTCGACATAGTTGTCTTGCGAATAACAGAACATTAATGATAACTAGTAATAGAAGGCAAATGTATCACTACATTAATAGGGACAGAAAATTTACATCAGCAAAACCGAATGATTCTGGATACACAAGCTATTATTGTTCTATAATGCACATATGTTCCATTTGTTCATCATGAATCAATATAGTTAACTTACAGAAGACAGAACGTCAATATTAACTATAAACAGTAAGCAAAACGTACTATTACAGTGCTATTACTCACAGTGCTGTGGCGGAGTGATAGTCCCTTCCGGAATGTGACTTACACACATATGCAACTCACAAATTAGCCCATTTTCCTTTTAAATCATTTTCTGATTTGTTTTGCTTCCAATGAATTTACAAACATTTTAAAGGCATCAAATACTAATTTTAGTAACACCAGAGGGTCAAACAAGTAAAACGGAGCAGACGGAATTTTTCGGCGTGGGCCGCACGTGCGGCAGTCCCCTTCCGTACGTGCGGGAAGGTGGGCCGCACGTGCGGTAATCCTCCCCTATGCCTGCCTTTATGTAATGACCCCAAAATGCGTATAGAAAGTCATCCTTATTTAATTAGGGGTTAATGTGTTTTAATTCAACTATATCTATCGGAATTAAAGAATTATCTGCTGAGTTATGGCGACCTTTATTGTATTGGCTTGAAATTTTTTTACCCTCTGCTCGAGCATGGGCTCATTTTTGACATTCTTAATAGTGTATTTGGAATGTTCTTACCTTATTTTGGGGTATTGTTTGAGGTGGTGGTATGATGGTAAAGTAAGATTGGACCAACGAATTTAATTCGAATAGTTAACCTACGATCAGCCGTCATTCATTTGTCCTTTTCTTTTTCCACACTTTGAATTTGAATGTGAGGTTAGATCATTGGAAAGCTTCTTTCCGGGGCTTCGATTTGGACACAAGAATGACCTAGAACGGAGTCCCGATGAGAGAGTTATACCCATTTGAAGTTTTCACATCTGTGTTGGAAGCAGAGCCGCACGTGCGGGGAATAGCGCTGCACGTGCGGTCTGTGCGGGACAGCAGCTCTAAAAATGGGATTTTTGGACCATTTCTTGCAATTTCTTTTCCTCTCTTCTTCTCCCCTCTTCCATGTCTGAAACCCTAGCTTCCAAAACCTTGATTTCCTCCACTTTTATCAGCAAATCCTCCATGGATCTTGTATCAAGGATGGAAAACAAGAAAGGGTCAACATTTCCAACCAATTGAATTTCGAATTTGAGGTGGAATCTCATCCAAGCTCGCTCCTTTGTTTGTTCTTCGAGGTAGGGGTTCTAGATCTCCTCAATACTTACATCTATGGATAGATTTATGGTAACTTCATTATATTAATGCAAAAATCTTCATTTTTATCATCTAGGGCATATTATGAGATTTGGGGATTTAGAGTTTGAGATGTTGGAAGTTAAATTGGTGGGTTAAAATGATGAATTGTGAATCCTAGATGTAGAATCATTGGGAAAATTGGAATTAAAAGTGGTGATTTAAGAAGTGTGAATTTTTGTTAAAAATCCTCATTTTTCTTGAAACCCTAGGTTGATTAATGATGATACCCAATGATTTGGTCCAAATTGAAAGTAGAATAATGAAATTGAGGTATTGAATTATATGTGTTCAAGTTTAATTAGAATTTGGAAATGTTTGAAAATTATGTTTAAAATTTCCGAATGACTTTGTTATGAATATTGGAATTCATGCTAGCATGTGAAGGGAAAAATGAGGAAATAATCTATTAATGGTATGAATGATATGAACTTGGTTTTGGAATGTTGAAATGGGATCCAAGGATTTGTTTCGAATTATGTTAAATTACAAATGGTGTTGATGAACTAAATGTTGACTTTTGTTGAAGTTATGTTATGTTGAATAATGCTGACTTGAATGGTGATGTACTATGATAAATGATGTTTGAATTACGTGAATTGTGTAGGGTCAGGTACAGGGGGCAGACCAAGCACCTGAACGCTGTGAGTAGTAGTACTTCGATGTACCTTTAACCGTTAATAATTATTATTATTGACGTTATGATATTCGTCGTAAGAATTATGTTGACATGTATGCTATGTATGCTATGTGAGAAACATTGTGAACTCATGGAAACATCAAAGAAGTTGTGAAGTTATGTATGCTATGTGAGAAGCATTGTGAAATTATGGGACCATCAAAAGATTTGTGAAATTATGAATATTTGTGAAATATGACGTTATGTGGCCAAGGACCATTTGTGAATTATGAATCTATGTGGCCAAGGGCCATTTGTGAAATATGAAGTTATGTGACCAAGGGCCATTTGTGAATGTGAGAACCTCTCAGGCCAAGGGCCGAACTGTGAAATTGTGAAACCGATAAAGTCATCTGTAATCTAATGAAAATGTGCTTACTTTTCGTTACTAATTATCAGGAATGTCCTGTTAACTTTACGTTAATTATGTCAACTCATGGGAATGATGTAACGGTTACCATTAGGACTCTGTTAATTACAAGGCAAGGCAACTATGTTAACATATAAGAATGATTAAACAAAGGTGTATGCTATTGATTAATAGAGCACGTAAAGTAAGTCATTTACCCAAAAGAATTTATGTTCATCCTTGAATGATGGATTCTGAGTAAATATAAGAGTAGCTATGTGCATCCATATGAATTGAAGTTATTTTGCTATGATGCTTATAAATTGGAAGTTATTCAGAATCTACGTTATAAGTGCAAAGTTTAGAATCATTCTGTGACCCTCATGAGAATGTGAATTAGTCTCTCATTGTTAAGCGTTCGATAATGACATGATACAACAAGAAATGCTCTAGTTATGATATGTTCCGTTTGAATTAATGAATGATGTTCAAGTATGTTTCAGGCATGTTTCCAGTATGTTACAAGTTCAAGTATATTCAGGTATGTTTCAAGTGTATGTTACAAGTTTATGTTGTTACAAGCTTATGTATATTACAAGTTTATGTATGTTACAAGTTTAAGTCTGTTACAAGTTCAAGGATGTTACAAGTTCTTTGTTTCAAGGGCTTAATGCCAACTTTTCAAGGGCTTCATGCTAACTTTTCAAGGGCCTTCGTACCATATGTTACAAGGGCTTTATGCCACATGTTTCAAGGGCTTATAGCCACCATGTTTCAAGGGCCTCGTGCCACCATGTTTCAAGGGCTTATAGCCACCATGTTTATGTTGCAAGATTGAACCTAAGGCCATTAAGTACTTAGCACAGAATCAGACTAACTATGTGAACTCTACATCTTTATATGCATTGCTCTGTGTTATGTTTCGAGTTAAGCATCATTTTATTTATGTATTACTATTCACTGAGTCCAGCTCACTCTCTGTTATGTCTGTTTCTGTAGGTCACCAATCAGATGGTCAGTCCTAGCCATGACGCTGTTTTCTTTTGTCAACCTTCGTGTGTCCAGGCACTATACACAGTCATTGATTTTGTTAAGCTGATAAGATGTTGGCTTCCTTTTTGAATGTCTATCTAAGAGTGATGTATATAGCTCTCATGTTTTTGTATATGCCCAATAATAGGGCTGGGTCTGTATATATGTATGTATATAACCGATGTTCAGGTGTATGTTTTAGATTTTATTTGTTTGTTAAAAGTTTGTGATCCTAGCATGATAGTAGTAGCTCGATGGAGTTTGTTTCCAGTGTCAAATTTTAATATTTAGTGCTTCCGTTCAGGGCCCATATATATAGATATAAAACAAGTTAAGTGTCCGTTTCTGAAGTGTTCATGCCCAAACTTCTAGGGGCGGGTTTGGGGCGTGACACATGATGTAATGGCAAGCAATGCAACAATGCACCAATGCAACTTGTCAAACATGCAAATATGTATAAGGAGGGACTTGAACTGAAATGGGAGGCCTCAGCCATGCCCCAAAACAGTGGTCAAAACATGCCAAGAAATGGGCCCAAAACAAAGGGCATTCAAGGCCACAAAAAGGAGGATTCTACTACAACCACCCCAACCACTCATGGCATGGACTATGCAACCAAAGACAGAGTTACAATGCACCAAAATAAGTCCCAAAACCAACTGTTATGGCAGCTCAAATGTCTAAACATGGTAGCATACACAATGACCATTTCAAGACACAAGAGGACACCTCTTCAAGGCATGGAAAGGATGATGAATGCAAGCATACAATCATGGATTATGGACTGAAATATGGTCTCCAATGATGCCAAATCATGCGAATAAGCTAAGTTAAGCGCAACAAAGAGTGCCGGCCGGCAAACTATATTGCCGGTGGCAGCAAAAACCAGCCGGTGGCATCTAGCCACTGCCGGTGATGGGTGGGGATGGTCTACAAGCCCCACCTTGCCTCTCAAAGGCAAGATGCAAGTGTTTGGTGCAAAACCAGACACTAAACGGTTGAGTTCGGGGATCCTGAGGCAAGGCGCGCGAGCCGAGACCTCCGGGAACTCCAAACGAACACAAACATGGAAGATCACCGTGTGTTCAAACAGTGACGTCCAAGTCTTGAGGACGGTCAAAAATGGGGTGTCTACACACCAAAACATAGATCACAAGTGTATAACATCACACTAACCATGAATTACAAGTTCCACAAGGTCAATCTCCCTTTTATTTCATATAAAAGTTCAATTCCCTTAAATTTGATATACATATACATAATATATAAGGACAATCATGTGAATTCAACATAAGAAATCAAGGAATAAGATGTAATCCTTCCATATAACTCAATTACTTCCAAACAATCAAATGATAAGAACATCTTCCCAATTCAACAATTAACACACACATAACCCCAATTACAAGCCCTAAGTTACATATTGTGGAGACATTCTTACTTATATTCAAGTGAGGGGTTATTCTAGGTGGATCATACATACCTTGGCTCAAATCTTTACAAGCCCTCTCAATTTTCCCAATCCTCTTCCTTGTTGACCTTCTATTCTTCCTCTCAAACTCTCTTCTTCTCTGACTCTCTCTCTCTTAGGAGATATTTTGAGTTAAGAATTCCCAAATCAAATGTATAAAGACAGATATATATATCTAAATGTTGAATAAAACAAAATTTAATCAGTTTAATCATTCCAAATCAGATTTTTACAGAAAATCATATTATGATTTGAAAATTATGCTGAACTCAATTATAAAGTCAATTTCAGATTATTAAGTCTCTATAAATGCACAGAGTAAGGGACCGAAAGCATACTAGAAATCATATACGAGGGTCGGGTTATTACACATTAGCGTTGGGAATAATAGCTCCGGGTACCGGAACGTTTATAGGAGATGGATGGGAAGCAGAGGCAGTTGCTTGCTGCGACTGTTGTTGCTGTAGCCCAGCGATTAACTCAGTCTGCTGGGTTACAATTTCTGCTTGGCAGGCGGTGCTTTCGCTTGGTAGGTAGCATCTCGCTGCATAGCCTCGATAGTTTCTTGGAGTTGTCGAAGCATATCTTCCATATTGACTGGAGGATTTTGAACTACCGGAACTGGAGAGTACTCTCTGTCTGGAGTAGAAGTACATGATTGGGCCTGGCTGGACACAGGCGAGGTAAAGGGTGACTGCTAAATTGGCAAGTTCTGTCGAATCCTTCTTCGTCTGGTAACCGGCAGGAGTGAAATAAACACTAGCTGTCCCCTAACTAGATCCCCAGATCTGCAAATCCTTCTTACTCGGGTCCAGACTGCTTAGGGAGTAACAGACTCGTCTGAAGGAATGGTGTAAAACTACCTTGCAAAAAGAAATGGAAAAAAAACATAAAGAAACAGAAATCAGAAAACTACACAACACCTCAGCACAGACAGAAACAACACACAATTGCAATCATAAGCTGGATAACTGTACTCAAACATTGATTTCTACCCCAAATTTTTGTCGTAAAACTGAAACCCAGACTTGCAACTGATATATACATTCCTGCAGAGTTTCACTCTAAAAGCACGTATCAAGCAAGTGAGAGCCAAAACACCCCTATGATGGGGGTAGAGTTTCCCTGTCCTAATTTCGTTAGGAGCTAGGGGTTCACTACGCAAACAAGCGATTTCATACAATTCCTGGATTCGGGTAAGCAACTTGTCCTAGTTTGGAACAGTCTCTATGGTTTCTGATATGCAACTAGGCTGATTGGTCAAAAAGGGTGCCTCAGCACGACCACCTAATATACCTCTCACACCTAACGCCAAGAAGTGAATGGAGGATCAAATGGTGCAATGGTAGTCCATATCCAAGGGTTGTGTTCCTATCGTGGTAGAGCCCGCAACTGGTTAGCCTTTTGGCAAGCTTTTCAAAGTAAGCCTCCCATAAACCATTCAGGAATAGCAGATGGCAAACACTGTGACTTAAGTGCATCGACGCAAATGTAAATGCAAAGAAACACACAAGTGTAGATAAAACAACATATCATGAATTTGAGTCAAGTTCTCTACGCCCCCAGCAGAGTCACCAGAAAGGGTGGACTTGCCTTTTTCCGCCCCCCGCCTTTCGGAAAGGGTTTGAAAAGAAAGGCCTCACTGTTCGAACTCTACCTGTGGTTCTGAATCTAATCTGACAAAGTGCAATGTGAAATTGATAAACACCAAAGAGTCCAAATCTGGCAAATCATTTTGGAAAATTGATTTTAATTCAAATAATGCCAAAATTGGATTGCTTTGCCAGATACAGAGTCGCCACCTAAATATTTTTTTTTTATTTTGGGGAAATTTAGGAAACCCTGACTCGTGCCGAAGCCCACGTGTCCGTCATCACCAAAGTTGCCTCGGCTCGGAAACTTAGATACGAGAGGGGAAGGTCATGAATTGAGCACCCTCGCTCGCTCGATCAAAGATCGGCCTCTACTAATCATGATACGATGTTTTATAAACATTATGTGCTCTTATTCTGGTTATTAAACTAGCTTTACTATGTGATGCACACAAGCAAGTATGGACTAGTCACAAGACTTGGAACAATTCAACTCACGTTTGTTTGCGAAAATGAATTGAATTTGCCACCTCAAGTGGGCTTAAAAATGTGAATTTGCCACCAAACATAGTGGGCTTAAAACATGATTTGCCACCCAACAAAGTGGGCTTAAAACGCACATTTGTTGAATCGTTCCAATTCAAACAACAAGCCTTCATCCACAGGCATTCATGCAGTTTAGGAAGTAAGCACATAGCCTCATGGACAGCATGCTAATCATGGCAATATGGCAATCACGCTCATGCAAATATGCTAAAGCATAAAAGTTTTCCGAGTACTCTAAGCTAAGAAAAAAACAAAGTCAGAAAAATGCATGATTCTTAACTATGTTAAATGACTAATGCAACACATGCAATGATGTAACTAAATAGGCTCGGCTACTTAATCATGGTATTTGGAACACTTTGATAGCATGCTTTGAAACACGTATTCAAAGAAGTATTGAATTGACAATGCAATTTGAATGATGCGCCGAGCCTCGGTGCTTGCAAGACAAATGAATGGATGCAAGCATGAGAGCATAAGGAATGCTAATTGAAAATATCCCTAATCGAACCATTGAAAGTGATTAAATAAAAGGGAGAAAAACGTGGGGTTGGAAGACATACACACACGCACGCAAGCTTATTACAACACTACGCCCTCGCGACGGAGGGTCCGAATGAATAAGGTAACTAGCTACGCTAATTAAGCTAACTCATACAAAACGATACTAATTAATTATTCTAGTTAACTAATTATTACAAACCGAAGTCGAATAACTAGTTAAACTAACTAATTATTGAAAACACTTAATTAGCTACAAATAATTAATTACAACACATATTTGATCTAATGCTAATTAAACTAACTAGCTAATCCCGAGGAGCGAGGAATGCATGCATGCTCGGTTTCTCAGCCTGAAAAGCCACCATTTTCCTGCTGTGAGCCTCTGTTTGCACATTTGAACACCCAAAATTTTGCCAACTTCTAGAACACCTCAGCTCTACCTCAGGAACACACTGTGCAATTTTCATTGGTGGCCGACATAGGGCCTGTTGGCTACCAATCGTGGAAGATGCCTAACAAAATTCAAAATGTCACCCTACTTAATCTTCGGGGTCAGACTCCAGCAGCTCAACGTGCACCTGCTCGTATGGAATCGGCTAGGCCAATGTCACATTAGCGGCAGTGAGGGCTTTGAACCAGCCATGTTTGAAGCACCGATTCTCGAATTTGGGGACTTCCTCCACATAGTTCTCCAAGGTGGCATCCTTTCCAGCTTGGAACGCTTTAGAAATCTCAGAGTCGGCTATTTCCATCGCCTTCTTCGATTCTTCCAAGTCGGCTTCCAGCTTGCCAAACACCTCCTTGGCCAACTTGAGCGCGTCATCCCCTATGTTTGCCCTCTCCTCGGTGGCCAACCTGAGCTGGTCAGAACTCTTTACCTTTTCTGCCTCGGCGTCGACTTTTACGCGCTCATCCGCTGCTCTCGCCGCCCCGGACTCGGCTCTTTGAGAACCCCCCATAGCCTTGCTCTTCTCATTTTCAATTTCGACTTTCAAAAAGTCGATCTGCTCAATAGCATCATGTTGGCCGCGGCCGATCTCGGCTATCCTGCCCACAGTCTGCAAAACAAGCAGTTAAAGAGTTTAAAAGTAACAGTAATAAATAATAATATACGTTTATATGCAGATAGGAAAAAAGTTGAAAATAAGGTTACATCATGTACGAATTGGGTCGATTGAGCAGCTAATACTATTGACAACAGATCTGGCTCTGCACAAAAAGTCGCCCTATCAACCGGTTGGGAAATTGAGGAAACCATAGTCAAGGCCACTGCTGGATCTTTGAGAGCCGACGCATCGGACGCAATTGGCATGTTTTTTTATCCTTGGTTGGACGATGAATAGCACGATTTAGTCTGACTCCTCCAAACACGGCCGTTTATCGGTGAGTGATTCCTCAGGGTCTGCTTCACACTCGGTGGGACGCTTCTTCCCCCTCTGATCGGCCTTCTAACTCGACCGTTCGACTATCTGCTCTGGCACGGTCGTCTTAATTTGAGCCGTTTCTTCTTGGCGGAGAAAACTCAGTCACCGCAGCAGGTTCAGAACGGATGGTCTCGGCCCTCTTCCAGGCGGCCATCCGTTCAGCGTTTTTCCTCTTTGCCGGCTCCAGTTGCATAAGCGATTCCCCCACCATGTTCTTAGGATACAAGCCTGGGAGATCTCCTAAATCAGTAAAAATATCTTCAAAGGAGATGTCCCCTCAACCTGAAATGGTTGGATGGACTAAGGTTGGCTTTTTGAAAAGCTGAGTTTAGAGCCTTGTCAACTTCTTCGGCTTCCAAAGCGGACTGACTTGGTTGCTCAGCGACTTCCTCGGCTACTGGTTCTTCCGCTTGCTCTGAATCAGAAGCTTCCAAACCAATCTGCCTAAGGCTTTTGAAGCGGGGGAAGATAAGGGTCGTAAGCTGCTACTCACCCCATGGAGTCGGAATGTTGCCCGCGGCCGAAAACATTGTTTAAGTCGGCTCGTAACTCAGAAGTATATGGGCCGTCCTCCCTTGCTTCTAGAGGTTTGGACGGCCAAAGAACTGGAGTGCGGTTTTGATTTCCACAAGCACAAAGTCATCAGCCCAAACCAGAACTTTCTTCCAATCGTTGCCTGCACAAATAAAACGATAAGTACGTGGAAAGAAAGCCAAGTAAATATAAACAAGATAGACGTAAGGAACTATACGGCCACCTGGTTCGCCTCTCCATCTAGGTATAGGATATAGGCGATCTTTGCCTTCGCCGAATTCCCAGTTACCTCGGACAACGACCATGACATCATCAACTTGTTTGCCAGCTCTGGCAAGCATAGTCACTAAGTGATGGTCGATGTCATTGGCCCTGAGCAAATAGCGCCCCTGCCAGCCAGAAGATTTGGCCAAGGCATAATAATGCCGAATAGCAGGTATGCCAAGATTGCTCCTAAGCAGTCGGTTCAACTCTATAGTCCCCATTATGATTCGGAAAAAAATTACATTAGGTTGAGAGAGGATTAGACACCAATGGCGAAGGATGACCCTAAGGAATGGGTGGAGGAGGAAACGGACTCCGCCCTCAGCAATTGATAGGAGGGGAAAGATGATTGTGCTTTCATCAGTCCTCTCCATATCAAGGGTGTTGTCAATCATGAGTGACAGATGGACATCGTCGGGGATGGAAAAATGGGGTTGAAAATTGAAAATTCGATCCGTAAAAAGGAGGTCTTTCAAATGTTTTTGCCATCCTAGCCAGTCTAGGGAGTACGCTAAACTAAAAACAAACAAGGAAATGGGATTCGAAATGAAGGAGAAGAGAACTTACAAGGAGCAAATGAGACAATGAGAAACGGAAGGTGGTTGCAGAGGTCGCGAAATGGAGGAGGTACATCGAAAGGCAGACCAAGAGCTTTGAGTATTCAAAAAACATGCATTTAAAGGGACAATGAAGTTTTAAATCACAATAAATGAAGGAAGCGTAGAAAGGGGCGGGAAATTGTAATGATGACCGAAAAGCGTGTGCGTTCTGACACTCGCATTGGATTGAGGTTAACCGCCGAAATTCTGTTTTGACTTTTGAAGTTCGAAACCAAACACGCCAACTAACTGTTGTTAGTGGGGGGTTTGAGGGCCAATTGTGGGAGCCAAATTTTAGGGGATGCAAGGAGGCCGAGTACACGTTTGGGAAATCAAGATATATATTATATTCGGCCCATCTTGTACCATCCAGAAGCCAAGCATCCTAGTTGGCCATAGAACTAGTTGAGCGAGGAGCTGAGTGGGAATTGGTTTACGGCAGAAGGAGCCGAGTGAACAATCACACGGTGGATTAAAAGTGGACCCGACCCTGAGGCCCAAAAGTAGATATAAATAGAGAAACATCAGCCACAGAGAAGTATGTGAGAAATAGCCCCAAGAAACTTGAGACATAAGCAAACGTGAGACATATACTGACTTGTCCAGCGGAGTGCTAATTCTGGCACCCCCGACCGGAGTGTTAATCCCTTTTCAGGTGGCACTCAGAGGATCAGGAACGTCCTTCAGGATCCACGAGTATTTCTAAACCACACCTAGGAAGGGATAAATAAAAAATAAGAGAGATAAAAGAATAGAGAGATGTGCGCTGAGAGAAAAAGTAAGGAAATGGCTTTTGAGAGAAAAAGAGATTGACAGCCAAAGTGATATGAGATTATAAATAAGAAAAGGGTGGGAAACAATACCTGGAGAAATAGTCTCCTCATGAACTGAGAGGTCTCCCACCGATGGAAAGCAAATATCCGAGTGTTGTGTTTATGGTTTTGTTTGTTTTGATTCTAGTTTTGAGTCGTTTCTATTTCAGTGAGTCTAAATAGTTGTGTTAGGTAATTTTTACTTGGTTTTGCCTTTGTTGAGTTGTGTGGTGTACTGTGGTCAGTCGTAGGTTTAATAGCCAGTGAAGAACTCATTCCTGGTTTCAATTTCAAAAAATAAATTGTTTTGTGCACAAAGTGTCATTGTATTCTCAACATGATCTGTAAAACAGGATTCGTTCTTTCATAAACTCCATGGTCCAACCCCGATCAAAAGAGAGAACAATAGAACAAGGACCTATTTGAAGCTACATAGGTTCCGGACTACAAAGCAAAAGAAAAAGAGGGACAATTGGAGCATCTGAGTTTGTTTCAACTTCAGTGTTTTTTGAGTTTGCATTTTAGATGCACCTTCTCAGACCTTGTCATTTCTCCAAAGTATGAATGTACCTCGATCTCAAGCTCAAGCCTGCTTCAAGCCAGAATTGTGATCAAAAGTGCTATCCCTGAAACACCATTCCCCACCAGAGGCATCTTGGCTGTATTTGCAATGAGTTCCTAGGAGACTAACTGTGACGGTGAAAACTAGAGTTCGAATGGCGATGCCTAGAACACAAAGGTTTGGAATTTCTGAGATTAAAGTCTAGTTTGAATACCTAGGGGTGTATCACTGGCTTGAAATATGTATGGCAGCCCCATAGATTGAGATAGCATGTGTGCGTCTCAATTATGGATATTGAATCAACCAAGTCTGTCACCTCGTTGGAGAATAGAGAAGTTGTGAGCATGATAAGGGGGAAAAGTAGCATTCATGGCTTCTGCATGCAGATTTTACCCCATGTCAGCATTTGAGGGCCTTTGAATTATGAGTTGACGATAAGAATTCAAAAAACACAAGGGGGAGATCCCCATCAGAGTAAAGCGATTCATCGCCACTCGCCCTTTGAGGTGCTTTCTCAAGTGCCGCTTTGCTAGTTTACTGCATTCTCTAAACTTTATCCATCACAATGCTTGTCACACATACCACATCGTGTATCTATCGCACGATCATAACACATTGTGCATCTATCACACGATCGTGCCATGTCGTGTATCTATCGCATGACCCAATCGCCATCGTGCATCTATCGTACGATCGTGCCACGTCGTGCATCTATCGCACGACCGTGCCACATTGTGCATCTATCGCATGACCCAATCACCATCGTGCATCTATCGCATGATCATGCCATGCCAGGCATCTATTGCACGACCCAATCGCCATCGTGCATCTATCGCATGATCGTACCACATTGTGTATCTATCGCACAATCATACCATGTCGCGCATCTATCACATGATCCAATCCACATCGTGTATCTATTGCACGATCATACCAGGTTGTGCATTTATCACACGATGGTACCACGTCGTGAATCTATCGCATGACCCAATCACCACCGTGCATCTATCGCACGATCGTACCACATCACGCATCCATACCGTTCATGTGCATCTATCGTAGAATCTCATCACACATTGCGTATCTATCGAACAATCACGTCATACATTTTGTATCTATTGCACAATCACATTAGACATTGTGCATATATCGCACAATTTCATCATACATTGTGCATCTATCGCATAATCTCATTATACATTGTGCACCTATCCCACAATCTCATCATACTCTATGCATCTATCGCACAAGCTCATCGTACTCTTTGCATCTATTGCATCATACTTTGTCTTATTGCATTCAGCATTTAGGATCATTAGCTTTCCCTAGCAGATCATTCTTCACTTATATCGTACCACCCAATTACTTGTACCTTTCCTGCGTTAATGCATAGTTCTGTATGTGTACGCACCTATTCCACTAAGAATTGTGGTTTGAGGATTTCGGCACCTTTTCTGTGTTAAACGTAGTTTGATTTGCATCTCCATTCCTTTATGATATTTGTGTGTTTTGCACTGCTTATGGTTTGATTTTTATTGCATTGCACTGTATATTATTTGCATCCTACCCTTGGACTACGCTGGTTTGATTCCTTGTAAAGGGATACGTAGGCAACCCTCGTGTTCAACCAACTGCATTTGCGTTTTGTTTGTTTGCCCAATCCTTATGACCTTATCAAAATGGGTCATCTTCGGGCTTTGACATTCACTCACATCATTTCATGAATTCAAGCTCTGTCAAAGAGGGGCAACTATAGGCACCCCATTTTTGACCACACTTAAGACTTGGGCGCCCTAGGTTGATCACTAGATGATGAAAAGTTACGCTGTACAATTGCTCGATTTCTTTAGCAAAAGGATTCGGTTTTTGAGCTTCTAATCCCAACCTTACACCCCATTTTGGCCAAAACTATTTAAGACCTTAAAATCCTTTTTTTAAAAATATTTTTGAAAATGTTTCCAACATGTTTTGAGGCTCGTATTTCGTTTAAAATTTACACTTTTCGGTAAATTGAGTAAGGACAAAGTGGAAATAAATGAAAGAGAGGTGAACTCTTTCAAAAATATTAAAAAAAGTCTTATTTATAGGTTTGGAGTTGGAGGAAATAGGAGGGGAGGGAAGAAAACTAGTTGGCGAAAAGGTTTGGCAACAATTCGTTAAGAAAGAAATGAGCAGCCTACACTAAATTAAGAATATATACACTTAGAATTTAGATGTGAGCCCACCTCCATTGGAATGTAAACTTCTGGGTTTTCAATTTAGACTTAATAATCACTCAAAACCGAGTTCAGATGAAGGAGATATGCCTATTTGAAGTCGGGCTTGAGAGCAGTTTTTGTGGTCGGTCGATCACTAAGTAGCAGGCCAACCACTAAAGGTGGCCAGCCGGCTAGTTGATGAAAAATAGGCCATTTTGAGTGGATTGGCCAGCCAGGTGTACCCATAGGTCAATTTTGGTGGCAGACAGGCCATGTTTCCTGACCGAGCAGATATTTGCAGATATTTGTTGCCAGCTGTTTCCACAGGTCATGCACTGCACCAGCTGACTTTATCCAGATAATTCCGATAGAGGCACATGCTTTTCTATATATACTTGACCTTCCCTCTTGGTTTTAGATTAGAAAAAATTCCAAAGACTCCAAAGACTTGCATAGCACACACACACACACACACACACACACACGCTCTCTCTCTCTCTCTCTCTCTCTCTATCTTGCAACCTACACACTTTTTCTCTACGCTTCCTAAACCAAAAATTTAGCTCTTCTTGCTTCACGGTTAGTAGAGGTCGATCTTCGGATCGAGCGAGAGGGGGTGCTCATAGCTGACCTTCCCCAATCGTACCCTAGCTCCCGAGCCGAGACAACTCCGGTGATGACGGACATGTGGCCTTCGGCACCGAGTCAGGGTTTCCTAAATTTCCCCATTAAAAAATATTTAGGTGGCGACTCTGTATCTGGCAAAGCAGTCCATGTCTGGCACTACTTTTTCCAAAATCTGTTTCTCAAAACGATTTGCCAGATTTGGACTCTTTGGTTCAGATTAAGAACCGCGACAACAAAAATCGCGAGTCCGAACTATAGTAGCGAGGTCCCTCGCGGACGTGCTACACTTATGGTTTGATTATTATTGCATTGCACTATATATTATTTGCATCCTACCCTTGAACTACGCTGGTTTGATTCCTTGTAAAGGAATACGTAGGCAACCCTCGTGTTCAACCAACTGCATTTGCATTTTGTTTGTTTGCCCAATCCTTATGACCTTATCAAAATGGGTCAACTTCAGGCTTTGACGTTCACTCACGTCATTTCATGACTTCAAGCTCGGTCAAAGAGGGGCAACTATAGGCACCCCATTTTTTACCACACTTAAGACTTGGGCGACCTAGGTTGATCACTAGATGATGAAAAGTTACGCTGTACAATTGCTCGATTTCTTCAGCAAAAGGATTCGATTTTTGAGCTTCTAATCCCAACCTTACACCCCATTTTGGCCAACACTATTTAAGACCTTAAAACCCTTTTTTAAAAAAATATTTTTGAAAATGTTTCCAATATGTTTTGAGGCTCGTATTTCGTTTAAAATTTACACTTTTCGGTAAATCGAGTAAGGACAAAGTGGAAATAAATGAAAGAGAGGTGAACTCTTTCAAAAATATTAAAAAAAAGTCTTATTTATAGGTTTGGAGTTGGAGGAAATAGGAGGGGAGGGAAGAAAACTAGTTGGCGAAAAGGTTTGGCAACAATTCGTTAAGAAAGAAATGAGCAGCCTACACTAAATTAAGAATATATACACTTAGAATTTAGATGTGAGGCCACCTCCATTGGAATGTAAACTTCTGGGTTTTCAATTTAGACTTAATAATCACTCAAAACCGAGTTCAGATGAAGGAGATATGCCTATTTGAAGTCGGGCTTGAGAGCAGTTTTTGTGGTCGGTCGATCACTAAGTAGCAGGCCAACCACTAAAGGTGGCCAGCCGGCTAGTTGATGAAAAATAGGCCATTTTGAGTGGATTGGCCAGCCAGGTGTACCCATAGGTCAATTTTGGTGGCAGACAGGCCATGTTTCCTGACCGAGCAGATATTTGTAGATATTTGTTGCCAGCTGTTTCCACAGGTCATGCACTGCACCAGCTGACTTTATCCAGATAATTCCGATAGAGGCACATGCTTTTCTATATATACTTGACCTTCCCTCTTGGTTTTAGATTAGAAAAAATTCCAAAGACTCCAAAGACTTGCATAGCACACACACACACACACACACACACACACGCTCTCTCTCTCTCTCTCTCTCTCTCTATCTTGCAACCTACACACTTTTTCTCTGCACTTCCTAAACCAAAAATTTGGCTCTTCTTGTTGAGGTTCTTGACCTCAAATCTCAGCCCTTGAGAGTGAATACCTTGTGGTTTGTGAACAAAATAGTTACTTCTCTTCAAGAGGTATGACTTTGATTGTCTTCACACTACTTCTTCCTTCTCTTTTCTTGCTGTTTTTATACAGTTTTTTGACTGTTTTTATAGGCTGAAACTTGTGGCTTAAAGCTATCAAAGGTGGCGAGGTTTACTACCTTTCTTTGAACCACATTTTCCAAGCTTTTGCCCTTGTGTTTCCCATCTTTTTTTCAACTTTTTCCAGTGTCTTACCACTATGTTTCAGAGTTTTTTAGAGGCTAAAAATGTAGTTTTGAAGTCCCAAAAATGAAGGGGTTAGCCAGCCCTCCTTAAGCTTGTTTACTAGCTTCATTTCTCCGTTATTGTGGCTCATTTTATTTTTTTTTTTTAGGGGGGGCTTCTCCATGATAATTTCAGCACTATTTTAGCCATTTTTAGGACTGTTTTGATGTTTTTATTTGGTTTATGCTTTGTACAGTAGGCTTGTAATGTAGTGATCCTTATAGTTTGGTGGTTTAGGCCTTAGTCACCAACCTATTTGAGTTGATAGCAGTTATTTTATGCTTTTCCTACATGTGTTCACTTGCATAATCAGTTCTGCACCCTCCCTCCTTTCTTGGCTTTTTATGGGTTTTTATTTCTTTGAGAGTTGTTTCAAATGAGTGTTGTTTAGGCTTGAAAAACAGACCCTTCAATGCTTAATGGTTTAATCTCTTCTGATGTTCATTACCAGGGCATTACATCTCTCTTATGCCCAAAACAACTTCTTGTTTGACACTACTCTCCATTTAGTGGAATTAACTATCATTCCTGGACTAAAATGACTGAAGAATGGAACAGTAATTAAAAGAGGTAATAAAGTTGTATTAAAAGAAGTAACAAGATAATAAGTCAAGCTTGGGTTCAATTGGATGATAATTGAACCCATTGCGCCTTGAAGTGCTTCATACTCATTAGTGATGATAATGGCTCAAAATTCAAGGTAAACCACTTCCCCTGATCAATTCCATGATAGGGAGGAGGTTTGTGAGTCTCTCATTGTCATTTATTGAGATTGTGTCCCCTGATTGCTAAACCATTGCGCAATGAGTTCGTGTCAATTGATAGCTTATGAATCAAGCCTACCTCTCATTTAATCTGTTTGCTGATAAGGAGAGACAGGGTGGACAAACATCTCTTGCAAATACTCTGTTTGCGTTTTGTTTCATGTCTATTGCAGCAGGGCAGTACCACACATTTGTGGTCGGCCAACCACCTCACTGTACGACCGAACACTTTTATTGGCCGGCTGGCCACCTCTTTTTTGGCCAACAATGCCATTTTTTATGGCAGAACAGAGCAGAGGCTAGGGTAAAAATAGTTCAATTTTCTACCTACACAACATAACCGTTCTAGCAGTAGAACAGAGGATTTTCGAATGCCTCTCATTTAATCTGTTTGCTGATAAGGAGAGACAGGGTGGACAAACATCTCTTGCAAATACTCTGTTTGCGTTTTGTTTCATGTCTATTGCAGCAGGGCAGTACCACACATTTGTGGTCGGCCAACCACCTCACTGTACGACCGAACACTTTTATTGGCCGGCTGGCCACCTCTTTTTTGGCCAACAATGCCATTTTTCATGGCAGAACAGAGCAGAGGCTAGGGTAAAAATAGTTCAATTTTCTAACTACACAACATAACCATTCTAGCAGTAGAATAGAGGATTTTCGAATGGAAATTCGCATTCATGCATGAGCCATTCCTCACTGCTCGGGGCCTCGTTAAAATTATGTTTAATAGTAGTATGTTGTACCTAAAGTAGTGAACTTGTAATAATTAATTACAAAGTAAATTAAATTTGTAACTAGTTAGTTAGTTTAATTCCAATTTGTATTAATTAATTATAATAGCTAGTTAAGATTCTGTTGTAAATAATTAATTAGTTAGAATAGCTAGTTAAATTTTGTGTTGTAATTAATTAATTAGTTAGGGTAGTTAGTTCATTTTGGTAATGTAATAATTAATTAGCTAGGACATTTATTCGGACCCTTCCTCTTAAGGGCCAATATGTAATAATGTTTGTATGTTTTCTAATCCCTAATTTTTTCTCCCTTTTATTTACTTGCTTATGATGGATCGCATGTAGCATCATGTTTTACTTAGCATTTTCCAGGACTTGCATCCATTCGTTCGCATGCATAAGGGTTCGGCTCATCATTCTAACACAAATATTGTCATTTCTACTTCCTTGAATACGTGCTTTATCACATGCCTCGAATTGACTTACATGCCATGCTAGTAGTCGAGCCTATTAATTGCATGTTGTATGTGTCGGATTAGTCTTATTGCATTGTTTAGGATCATTCATTTTCCTACTTATTTTGTTTCCTTTTGCTTGCCTTGGAGTACTAGGTGAGCGGTTTTTTGCTTTAGCATATTGCATATATGTTAGTGCTGCCATGTCTAGCATATTTACCATGAGGCTAAGTGTTTAATTGATATAACTCTTTAATGCCGGTGGATGAAGGCTGTTTTACTTAAATTGGGATAATTTGATTAATGTAAATACGAGCTTACTTTTTCAAGTGGCACGTATTCAAAACACTTTTCAAACAAACATAAAATCAATGCATTCCAAATTTTGTGAATTAGTTTATACTTGTGTGCATCACATAGAAAAAATAGCCTAAACAATAAAAAAAAAAAGAGCATATACTATAAATAAGAATCACATCATGATTAGTGGAGGCCGATCTTTGATCGGGCGAGTGGGTTGCTCAGTTCATGACCTTCCCCCCTTGTACGTAAGTTCCCAAGCCGAGACACTTTGATGATGACGGATAAGTGGCCTCTGGCACGAGTCTCAGGTTTCCTGAATTTTCCAAAATTATTTATGTGGCAACTCTATAATCAGGCAAAGCAGTCCATTTTTGGCATTTTGTTTCAAAATCGATTTTCCAAAAGATTTGTCGGATTTGGACTTATTTGTGTTTATCTATTTCACATCGCACTTGTGAAATCAGATTCAGAACAACGAGAGTCCAAACGGTAGGGCTATCGTATCCAAAAGGAGCACGAAAAGTAGGCTACACTCTCTCTCTCTAGGTGTTCTCTCCCTCTAGATTTATGCTTTACTCGCATTACCCACCCCCCACAAAAACTTTATTTGTAAAATACCCATAATCCTCTACATTTTGAACCTATTGAAATTTGATTTGGTTGAGTTTTGTGGGTTCTCATTGTTTTGTGCTCATTGCTCTCGCGTTTTTCTTGGGTTTTGCACTTCTTCTCGGATTTGGACTTTTTCTCTCTTTTTCCCTCTCCTATGGTTTGATTTTTGACATTTTCACTCTTCTTCCTCATTTTTTCCCCATTTTCAACCACCACTCACTACACTCTACATGGCCGATGACATTCCTCATGGTGGTGCCCCTCTTGAGGTACCCATGCTTCCACCTGCTATCGAGGTTGAGGAGCCTACAACTAATGAGGCTAGCGAGGCGGCGGAGGACATTGCCACCGTCATTGAGGCAGGGGAGTTTTACCCTCCTGATCATGATCCTGAGTTGCCACCATTAAGGGTGAGACCCTTCGATCCAGCCACTTACCATCCCCGGACACACACGATGGCCCTTGAAGGGATGCTGGGTTTTGAGGACTTCACTATGGGCGTGCCCAAGGATGTCCTTTTGAGGGAGTATGCCTCTTATCTTTCTCATGGCGTTGCTAAGGTAGAAACTTTACTTTCCTGCACTTTGCTTGTTTTGCCATTACATTACTATCTTGCATTCCGTTGTGCATCTGACATACTCTGTCTTTAACACAGGGTAATGTGCTCTCCTGGAGAGGCTACGGGGCGCTGACGGCGGTGACGACTAGGGAGTGGTACCAGGAGCACTGGTAGAGAGATGATGGGACACCCCCAACTCTATCCACATGTCCTCCACTGGGGAGATGACGATGACGCGCTACGATTTCTCGATGATTGCTGTATTGAGAGCAGGGGTTGATCCGATACCTTTCGACCTTGACATGGGCCAATGGGAGGCTGCTTACATTCATTTGCTTGGTGTATGCCCTCCTCTGGATAGGCTGGCCGTGGTCAGATATAACTGGTTTTACAACCACTTCCACAAGAGTAATCCAAAGACCGAGGAGGAGATTGAGCAGTATACCAGAGGCTTCTTAATATATCTCCTTGGTACCACCTTGTTTGCGAATAGGTGGAATACCTTTGGCTTGTACATGCTGAGCGCCTTACTGGTATTGCCTCGAGTCCGGTTCTACAATTGGGGTGGTGTTGGCCTCACCACCCTATATGGCTACATGAGCTCCGGTTCTTGCAAGAAAGGGAACATGGTCGGAGGCTACTGGAGAGCCTGGGAGGTGCACACGACACTTTCTGTTTGTTCCTAATGCTTTCTATTTTGCACTTTATATTCTTATCTTTGTTCCTTTTTTGTGCTCTCTGCTTTCCACTTTCTGTCTTTATCTCTGTTCATACTTGTTAACTGACACAAACTGATCTCTTCTTACAGCTATGGGTATACGCATATTTCCCTGCCCTTGCCCCAGTTTTGAGGGATGAAGTAGAGGCAGTCGTCCCTTACTCCTGGTGGTGTGATGGCAAGCGTCAGCCCATGCGTCATGATAATACCACCTTTGCTTATTACCGCTGCCTTGATACACACTCTGACAATTGACGGCAACTAACAACTGTGACTTCTCTATTTGCAGATCACATGGAAGCCATGGGCGGTAATGCTAGCTGGTACACGAGACGAGTACATAGGGTCCTAGGCTACCTCCTAATTTCAAATTTTGCTGGAGGGTCCTTTCTGCTGAACTTGGTACTTATAAGAGAGGTTCATGCGCCAAACCTTGGACCTACAGAATCCAATCGTTCTTGCTCCTCCTCTACTATCTATAAGGACGACTGATAGCCTTCTAGTTGAGGCTATCGTACATTTCATGGCAGGGCAGAACGACAATTTCTTCCGAGGGGTCAGGGACTGTGCGTCTTTCATTCGAACTCATCTGATGCCACCCTTGACCGAAGCTCGTGCTAGAGATGTTGCTCATGCTGCTGAGGTTACTGCCGAAAGTGCTGCTCCCGTTATTCACATAGCCGATTTGCTAGTGATTTCGACCATGATCCCATGCTAGCGGCCCAGTGGGGCAGCCTATCAAATTCTGGTTGATCCACTAGAAGGGGAGCATGGATATGTTAGGGACCCTGACATGCAGCGGGTATGCACCTTGCCTCGCAGTTTATATTTCACACTCCTTTATCTATATACTAATGTTCAAATCCATTTGCAGGTACCATTGGAGTACGTAGACGACCTCCTTGGATTGGTCGCTTCTCTAGTCTAGATGGTGCAGATGAGGGAAACATTGCTTACCATCCATGGTTATCAGGTATTCGACCTTCTCTCATTCGTCTAATTACTTTGATTCATACCCATACTGATTCTATATCATACGATTTCGATTTTCCATACTGATATTACATCTATACTGATGGTGTTCTGATCTGCCCTTACTTATATTGATTCTACTATAATACTATACTGATACTCTCTACTGCTCTGTACTAATTCTTCACAGTTTTGTACTAACTTTTTGTTTCTTGTTTTTAGCCTCTTTCCGTGCCAGTGGCACCAACAGCACCGGCGGCACTAGTGACACCTCCTCTGGCAGTGGGAAGGTGAGGCTGGCAAGCCCCAACACGCGACAAGGATGAGAGTTAAGGTCGGGGCAGAGGTAGTGGCTTCCAGAGTCAAAGCAGAGAGCCTTAGGCAGAGGAGACTTCCTCCTCCTCGGATCTAGTTTTGAGTGGGGATGATGATAAGACTAGCAGCGCCGAGGAGATAGCGAACAGGCACTCTAAGTCCGAGAAAGGGGATGATGATGCTGGCTCGAAGGTAGAGAGTGGAGAGGACGCCGAGACTGATTCTGGTTCCGGCAGTGGAGAGGATGATGTCGGCTCTAGCTCTAAGTCCCACCCTTCTGATGATAGTGGTGCTAATGGTGATAGTGCCCCTGAGTCCCCTCTACGGAAGAAGACGAAGAGGGCCTCTCGAGCTTGACTCCGATTTTGTATTTTGTTTTGCTCTGTTCTTTTGTTTTCTAGTTTAGCACTTTGTATAGCTTCACATAGGACGTTACTTTTTATTTTGAAACATTTGTATTCTCTTTTGTAAAAACTATGATCGGGGTAAAGCTTTGCAGTTTTATAAAAGGAGTTTTGTTTTGTATCTCGAGAATAGAACCATACTTGGGTAAAATTGGTTGTACCTTGAATTTGAAACTGAAAATGCTTGTATTTGAACGAAGTTTGTAATCGGACATTGAGCGTTCAATTGACCAAAATATGAAATACAACTCAATAAACAAAAACCAAAGATAAAACCACCTAAACATAACTATTTACACTTGTTGAAGACAAAAGACTCGAAACAAGACCTCAAAAGCAATGAGAACAAAAAAGATCAACTGCCTGGCCAGCTTGAAGGTTGGTCGGCCAACCAAGGTGGACAACCAGCTAGGATAGGTGGTCGGCCGGCCAAGTGCGATAGGCGGATAGCTGGCCAACAGCTGTCATCGACTCACACAACCTTATCCTTTCATCTTTGCTTCTGTTTTCTCTAAAAATGGAGAAATTTCTTGCCGAGAGGGTTAAGGATTGGATGACCACTTTGGACAACACGAAAAAGGTAAATTTCTGGGGTTTTGGCATAAATGTTCTTTTTCTGTTGAGTAGTACTTCACTTTGTTCTCCGTTCCTCCACGTCGCTGTTTAATGATGGAACCCAGTTACACACGTATTTCGCTTTGGGGCACAATAAATGTGCCCTACGTTCAAAGAATTTCAAGCTTTAATGGAATCCCGGTGTGATGAGCAGATTATGTCCCAGCCCTGTTTGGCCATGCACGGGCTCTTGAATGAATGTGTGGGCTTACTTTACATGAGGTTCAATCCTTTGCTCATGATGGGGAGTTGGACATTCCCGATTTGATTCATCGGCTTTCTAGTATTGGAGATAGATGTGACCTTTTCTAGCGAGGTTATGGTCAACATGCCCTCTACTTATGTCTACTTGAACACTTCCTTCTTGCCCCTAGTTGCAATGGAGCTAGCATTAAGTTGATCGAAGTGGCTCAATGTCTCAATGAGGGTAAGAGTTATATAGGTTTGGCATTAGTAGAGACTTTGATGGGTTTAGATACCTTTCATCGATGAGAGACTTCTCAATTTGTGGGGAGTCCGCTATTTCTCCAGGTATTGTTTCCCACCCTTTCTTATTTTTGATTTTTCTCACATCACTCGGCACTCACTCTCTATTTTCCTTCGAAAACCCTTTCTTCACTTTTCTCTCAATGCACATCTCTCTATTCTTTAATCTCTCATCTTTCATTCCTTCTCAATAGTGGTTGATGTATATGCTAAAAGTGGTGGACCCTTGCCCTGTGTATTCGGCTGGAGCTTCCTTCTTTCGTCCGCGGTTGGTGGACTTTCCCATAGAAGGATTATGGTGCGACTGGATGTGCAGTAGATCTATGAATGACATTGCTTGGTGTTGGCCCTGGCTTAACTTGACTAAGATGGGCTATAGTATGTCCCGACAGCTAGGTATATAGTGGATTGGCCTCACACACTGTGTGTTCTATTTCCCCTTTTGGTTCAGATGCCAGTTCGGACATGATCAAACTTATCCAGATGAGGGGGTGGAATACCCTGCTTCATTTCCAATCCGTTCTTCACACCTGGCTCGATACCTCGCTACTTTGAGGACGGGAGAGTTTATGGCCCCTGCCATTAGCTTTAGTTACACCCTTTTCGGCGAGTACTTGGCTTGGCTTGATGATAAGACATATGTTGGGCCATCTTTGGCGGTAGAGACTTCCACGAGCGCGAGCAGAAGACAAAGGACTGACACTTGACTTATTTGTGCCCCTAGTTTTATTGCCTTGACTTTTCTTTTCAAGTTTTTATGATGTAAAAGCAACTTTGATTTAATTAGAGGGTTGGAGAATGTACTTGTATTAAAATCAATGGAATTAATGTTGTAAGTACTGAAAAATTTTCCTTTTTGGCCTAAATAATGGCCTGTGCTGTAAAAGGTAAAATTTTGAGAATATTCAACTTTATTAAAACTTTTCAAAATAATTTTCGGAAACGGTCATTAGTTAACACACACGGAATCAATCCTTAAAATGTATAGCCCTAAATAAAAAAGATTGTAACGGCTCACAACTAGATTCACCGTTACTGCTCCGCCTTGTAACTGGCCCTTCTGTAAAATGGAGGTAGCACAACCCCAGCTAACAGATGGAAAAAGATGGACCGATCAATCAAATGAACATGACAATTGAGTTGAAGATAATCGGACATTGAGCGTTCAATTGACCAAAATATGAAATACAACTCAATAAACAAAAACCAAAGATAAAACCACCTAAACATAACTATTTACACTTGTTGAAGACAAAAGACTCGAAACAAGACCTCAAAAGCAATGAGAACAAAAAAGATCAACTGCCTGGCAAGCTTGAAGGTTGGTCGGCCAACCAAGGTGGACAACTAGCTAGGATAGGTGGTCGGCCGGCCAAGTGCGATAGGCGGATAGCTGGCTAACAGTTGTCATCGACTCACACAACCTTATCCTTTATAAAAGGTCTACTCTTGCCATTTCCTCAACAGAACTTCATCTTTGCTTCTGTTTTCTCTAAAAATGGAGAAATTTCTTGCTGAGAGGGTTAAGGATTAGATGACCACTTTGGACAACACGAAAAAGGTAAATTTCTGGGGTTTTGGCATAAATGTTCTTTTTCTGTTGAGTAGTACTTCACTTTGTTCTCCGTTCCTCTACGTCGCTGTTTAATGATGGAACCCAATTACACACGTATTTCGCTTTGGGGCACAATAAATGTGCCCTACGTTCAAAGAATTTCAAGCTTTAATGGAATCCCGGTGTGATGAGCAGATTATGTCCCAGCCCTGTTTGGCCATGCACGGGCTCTTGAATGGATGTGTGGGCTTACTTTACATGAGGTTCAATCCTTTGCTCATGATGGGGAGTTGGACATTCCCGATTTGATTCGTCGGCTTTCTAGTATTGGAGATAGATGTGACCTTTTCTAGCGAGGTCATGGTCAACATGCCCTCTACTTATGTCTACTTGAACACTTCCTTCTTGCCCCTAGTTGCAATGGAGCTTGCATTAAGTTGATTGTAGTGGCTCAATGTCTCAATGAGGGTAAGAGTTATATAGGTTTGGCATTAGTAGAGACTTTGATGGGTTTAGATACCTTTCATCGATGAGAGACTTCTCAATTTGTGGGGAGTCCGCTATTTCTCCAGGTATTGTTTCCCACCCTTTCTTATTTTTGATTTTTCTCACATCACTCGGCACTCACTCTCTATTTTCCTTCGAAAACCCTTTCTTCACTTTTCTCTCAATGCACATCTCTCTATTCTTTAATCTCTCATCTTTCATTCCTTCTCAATAGTGGTTGATGTATATGCTAAAAGTGGTGGACCCTTGCCCTGTGTATTCGGCTGGAGCTTCCTTCTTTCGTCCGCGGTTGGTGGACTTTCCCATAGAAGGATTATGGTGCGACTGGATGTGCAGTAGATCTATGAATGACATTGCTTGGTGTTGCCCCTGGCTTAACTTGACTAAGATGGGCTATAGTATGTCCCGACAGCCAGGTATATAGTGGATTGGCCTCACACACTGCGTGTTCTATTTCCCCTTTTGGTTCAGATGCCAGTTCAGACATGATCAAACTTATCCAGATGAGGGGGTGGAATACCCTGCTTCATTTCCAATCTGTGCTTCACACCTGGCTCGATACCTTGCTACTTTGAGGACGAGAGAGTTTATGGCCCCTGCCATTAGCTTTAGTTACACCCTTTTCGGCGAGTACTTGGCTTGGCTCGATGATAAGACGTATGTTGGGCCATCTTTGGCAGCAGAGACTTCCACAAGCGCGAGCAGAAGACAAAGGACTGACACTTGACTTATTTGTGCCCCTAGTTTTATTGCCTTGACTTTTCTTTTCAAGTTTTTATGATGTAAAAGCAACTTTGATTTAATTAGAGGGTTGGAGAATGTACTTGTATTAAAATCAATGGAATTAAAGTTGTGAGTACTGAAAAATTTTCCTTTTTGGCCTAAATAATGGTCTGTGCTGTAAAAGGTAAAATTTTGAGAATATTCAACTTTATTAAAACTTTTCAAAATAATTTTCGGAAACGGTCATTACTTAACACACACGGAATCAATCCTTAAAATGTACAGCCCTAAATAAAAAAGATTGTAACGGCTCACAACTAGATTCACCATCACTGCTCCGCCTTGTAACTGGCCCTTCTGTAAAATGGAGGTAGCACAACCCCAGCTAACAGATGGAAAAAGATGGACCGATCAATCAAATGAACATGACAATTGAGTTGAAGATGGTTGTGGCTGAACTTTGGGATGAGCCTGCCTACGTATCCCAAAGATGGGAATCAGGTCTTACGTAGTTCGGTTAGGGTTCACTCAAGTATTAACTCTCTCCTTTTGCTCTCTAACTTTTGCCAAAGCTGCCCTCACGGGTTTTCGACCTTGTGAGCTCGGTCTTTCTTTTTTTCTAATCTTTCATGCTCTAACTTTTGCCTATGTTGCTCTTTTGGGTTTTCGGCCTAGCGAGCCTCTTAGGGGTAGTATTTCTTCAACTTGTCTATATTAATCGGTTGTGAAAACTCCAAGCCATCTAAATCCACGAGAATGATTGCTTTCCCAGACCAGATCGATTTGATGATGTAGGACCAGTCCAATTAGGTCGGAACTTGCCCCTAGGGTTTTGGATAGGAACTCGGTTGTCTTTGAACACCATATCTCCTTCTTTGAGATTCCTGGATTTGGCTTTCTTATTGAAGGCCCTGGTAATTCTACCCTGATATCCCTATATGTGATACAATGCCTTCAACCTTCTCTCGTCAAACAACATTAGTTCTTCGAACCTGCTCTGCTGCTAATCAGCCTCTATTATCTGATACTCGGCCATGGTTCTCAGTGATTGTACACACTAGAGAATAGGAAGTGGCCCCTGTACATGTTACAATTGATGTTCTGTAACCCCTGAGTGCAAATGGTAGCTTATCTAGCCAGTTCTTGTAAGTCTCAACCATCTTCCGCAGGATATTCTTGACATTCTTATTAGCGGCTTCAACAACTCCGTTGGTCTGTGGTCTATATGTTGATGACTTGTGAAAAGCCATGTTGTATCTCTCCAGTAAATCCGCCCCCTCTTTCTTGAAGTGCGAGTCATTATCCCAGATGATCTCATTTGGCACCCCATACCTGCAGATGATGTTATTCTTGATAAACTTTGCCACATGTGACACCTTCAACACATAATAAGACTAAACTTCTACCCACTTGATAAAATAGTCTACCGCCACCAAGATGAACTCATGCCCATTCGAACCCTTTGGTGAGACTGCCCCGATGACGTCAATCCCCCAGACTGAGAAAGGCCACGGTTAAGTCATGTTGTAAAGCTTTGACAGCAGAATGTTCATGCGAGGAGCATGGATTTGACATTTGTCGCATTGCTGCACAAAGTTAATAGAATCCTCCTCCATAGTTGACCAATGATAGCCTTGCCTGAGGATTTTCTTAGCCAGCATCACACCACTCATGTGTGCTCCACACTCTCCTCCGTGGATGGCATCCATGAGACGTTTTGAATCTTCTTCTTTGACACAAACCTTGTGCATTCCCAGATGACCTCTCTTGTGTAGATTATCCCCACAGATGATGAACTGGATGGACAGATGCCGTATTTCCCGTTTATCCTTAGCATTTTCCCCTAGTGGATACGTATTATTCTCCAGAAAAATTCCAAATGCCATAATACCATGGGTCCTTCTCTTGAACCTCATCTATTGCAGCAATGGTCCCATAAGCAAGTGTATATTTTTGTTCAATGATGATTGGACACATCTTCACTCTAAGCGGTATGTCTACCATGGAAGATAGAGTTGTCAGCGTGCAGCAAACCGGTTGTTCTCTCTCAGCAGATTTGTGAATGTCAGTTTTTTAAACGTCGAAATTAGAATATCCAGGGTATGATGATAAACCTACATGTTTTCTTCCTTGAGCTTCCAATCCCTGTTGGATTGAGAAACAACCAGGTTCGATTCTCCAATGATGTCTAACCTTATTGTCCTAGTTTTAGGGCAGCCTCCAATCCAGCGATACACGCTTCATATTCCACTTCGTTGTTGGACACTTTGAATCAGAGTTTGAAAGCCGGGGGTATATGGGAATCATCGGGTGCTATTAGCAACACGCCTATCCCATAACCATATTCATTAGATGCTCTGTCAAAGTACATTGTCCATGTTTCTTCATCTACCTGCAAAATGTCTTCATCTGGGAACAGATACTCTACAGCATCATCTCCTTCCACTGGTGGTCTGCCAAAAACTCCGCTACAGCTCTCCCTTTGACTGATTTGCGCGTGACATACTGAAGATCAAACTTAGAGAGAAGAAGTAACCAATGAGCTAGCCTACCTATAAGTGTCGATTTCTCAAAGAGATGTTTGATAGGATCTAATCTCGAAGCCAGAATTACGGAATGAGCTAACAAGTAGTGTCTCAACTTCCTCATTGCTTATACCAAAGCTAAGCATGCTTTCTTTAATGGGTGTAGCGGGTCTCATGGCCTTCTCCACCTTAGCTTCTGATTCTTGTGCCAGCATACACCACATTGTTGAATATGTTATCGACAAATACATGATCAGTGGCTTCCCTAGTTCTAGCAGCAACAATATAGGTGGATTCTAAAGGTACTACTTGACTAGTTCGAAGGCGAACTGACATCGATCAACCCATTGAACATTCTTTCCTTTCTTCAAGAAACCAAATAGTAGTTCACAAGTCAAGGTTAATTTTGAGCTAAATCGACTTATGAATTGCACTTTGCCCAGAAAGCTGCGCACCTCCTTTTCAGTCCTTGGTGGTGGCATTTCTAAGATGGCCTTGCTCTTGGATGGATCTACTTCAATTCTCCTCTGCATAATTAGGAACCCAATATTTTCCCTATAGTCATCCCAAAGGTGCATTTATGTGGGTTCAACCTCAATCTGTACTCCCTGATCCATTCAAAGAATTTCATCAGTGCGTTGTAGTGGCCTTCTCGCTTCTTAGACATGACAATCATGTCATTCATATACACCTCAACTTCCTTACGGATCATGTCATGTAAGATTGTGGTCGCAGCCCTCTAACTCTATAGCAGTAGGTACCCCATGGCTTGGTGAAAGCAGTCTTCTATCTATCTTCAGGCGCCATCAAAATCTGATTATCCCCGAAAAACCCATCGATGAATGATGGCAATGCATGGCCGGCAGTAAAATCTACCAACTCGTCGATGTGTGGCCGTGGAAAGTCGTCCTTCGAACTAGCTCTATTCAGATCCTGGAAGTCGACGCAAACCCTGATTCTGCCGTCCTTCTTTGCAATTGGAACGTTATTAGCCAGCCAAGTCGGGTACCCAGACACCATCAAGAACCCGCATCAATCTATTTGGTGACCTCCTCTTTAATCTTCAACACCTAGTCTGGATGGACTCTGTGGAGTTTCTGTTTAACTGGTCGGGCCTCGGGGTCAAGAGGGATTCGGTGCTGTACAATCTCAAAATCGATTCTAGGCATGTCTTCGTAGGACCACACGAAAACATCTTTGAAATCTTTTAATAAAACGACTAAATGCTTGCGTTCCTCCGAAGACAATGTAGACCTGATCTGGACCAAGTAGGGATCCTCCTCAGTACCCATGTTAATTGCAATGATTTCATCTGTGTAGGGCTTAACATGCCTCTCCTCCTCTTGGTCAACCAAAATTTTCAAAGCCCGAGGAATTTCTTCCTCTTCATTTTAGTTAAAATTTTGAAAATCAATATCAGTGTAACAAACCAAACGCACAAAGAAGTAAGTGAAATCTACTGCATTCCTATTGATAAAGTCAGGATCCTCAGTTACAGACGACTCGAAAGAAAAACTGAAAGAAGACCTAGACAGGACGTTTGCATCCGGGTTACCACCCCTGGATGTAACCAGACTTAGACTCCTCAGAAGGACTCCAATTTGATCCGTACTCAACAGACTCGGTGCAATCAAATTCAGACTCATTATCTGGTTCAGAATTGCCAATGGTACCCTTCTCAAATTGCTAGAGTAGGCGTGGAGCCTCGGTTGCGTCCACGATGAGACCGGAGTAATCTACCGCTGGTTTATCCCCGATCATAGAGATAGTAACACTATCCCCCAAGTTAATGGACTCAGCCCCAGTTTCGGAATCCATTAGTAGGTCAGCTAGTGCCATCCCTAATAGCTCTTCTTCATTACTATCCGAGTTGGCATGTCTATCTCACCCTATGCCAACATTCGGGCCAATAAGCTCCTCCTTTTCTTTATTGTCTGACAACCGGTGATCAAAGAAGATCTCAAATCCTAGGTACCTCATCTTGGTTTCCCGTTCGATCCACGGCTTTAGAAATCCACAAAAAGGGGAATCTTCTCCTTGGCGGACAAAGCGTCTGTTCAGGGTTCCTCATATTAGCTTGTGGACCAGTTCATATTACCTCTCGGCCCTTTTTGCTTTAACTCTTTTCCTTAATTCATCATCAGTCCTCTTCCTATCTTCTGCGGTTGGCTTCTACCCCAGCCAAAAGCATGGAGGTTGTGCCTCATTTCTCTGGTAACAATATTTTCTTGCCTTCCGCTACTACCTAGTCCCGATCCAAGGTAGTGCCCTTGTTTGTTCATCATGTAGATAGACTGGGCGCTCACATAATTTCCCTTATCTTCTGCTGTACGAACTAGGTCTCTGCCAAGGAGAAGCCAGAAAGGAACACATCTTCTTCCCCATGCGTTATTTCTAATAAGGGCATGGTGGTTCCTAAGGGAGGGTGGATAAAAAAATTTCTATAAACAGTAGCAATCCCATCCTTGAATGGATATTTCACCAGTTGGTGAACCGTTGATGAAACTGCCCTCGTGTGGTGCAACTAAGGCCCTTCCAAGTGTAGAATGAATGTTACTGTCACGTCCATCACATAGAATTCAATCTCATGCTCTAACGGGCCAATAAGGACTTAGTTCTTGAAGGTCCCCATAACATCACGGCTGGTATTGTCATAGGCTCAAAAAGCTTGAGTTGTAAGCGTGAAGTCAGCTGGCTTCAAACCTATGGCTTTGGCGGTCCTTGCCAGAGATACTTTTATCACCGAACCGGTGTGCACTAGCACCACTGGGATCCATTTCTTCTAGCTCTCCAGAGTTACGTATAGGGGTTTGTGGTGGTTAGCGTCCTCAGGAAGCACCTCTTTGTCCGTAAAAGACAATACCGGAGTAACATTCCCAAATGTGACCAAAGACACCAGTTAGTCAGTCGTGGTGTCCATAGGCAACTTAGTTTTGCTCAATGCCTCTAGCAATGCCTACCTATGCTTTCGGGAAACCATCAGTTCCCCCCAAATCGATATATCTACCTAGAGCTTCTTAAGTTGCTTTAAGACCAGGTCTTCTTCAATGTCTTTCTCCTTTGATTTCTCAGCCTCTTTCCCGGAGGGTTCTGCCTGATCTAGGGCTGCGGGTTTAAAATACCGACCGCTTCTGGTCATGCGGTTAATCTCATCTGTGTACCACGTATCATCAGGGGTATCGGCTTTCCACCCTTCATCAGTATATACATGGCTTAGATCACTGTCTTCCCACCATTCTCTTTGCAGTCAATGCTGGGCCATTATCGGGCTCTACCTAGATTATATTCACATCGCTCTCTTCATCAGCACACCACTCCTTTTCTACAGCTAATTCAATCTTTGCCTTTTCATACTGTCTGAGTTTCTTTGGCATTTTTCCCTTGTCACCAAATTCCTATACGAGCCTTTCCATGGTTCAGACATCGTCCGTTGTTGACTCGGTCCCTTATTTTCTATTCCCTTTTTCCTATTCCTAGGCCATCTTTCTTTGTATTTCCTCTATTCTTTCTCATTGGAACTGCTCCAATGCACCCTCATTCTCAGTCATAGGTAGGGCCTCAGCCTTGCTATTCTTCTAAAGTTCCTCCAGTTTCGGGTTCTTATTCATCTGCTCCTCCATATCAGATTCCTCTTTGCTGCTTAACCACCCGTTGCTGGATTCGGGCTAGCTTGGATCCCAACACCCGACCTGAACACTGCCCACATCCGTTTCTTCGAAGAAATAGAGGTTCTCCAGGTCTTTCTCTAATTCTACCATGTCATTAGGACCTTGTTTAGGCCAGTTATTTAGATTTTGGCCTGGCTCATTTTCTCTAATGGCTTTGATGTTGAGGGAATTTGGCAGTATGATTATAGGCTTTGGCTGGTCAGCAGCCACAATGTACCGGCTGGGGTCATACTTTTCTGTTAGTGAGACCCCTAACTTGGGTGTCAGACAACCCCTTCTCTGGTGCATTCCTCTTCTCTTCCACTTCTGCCACCACGGGCCCTCATTGGGTTTTGAGTGTTATATTTGTCAGTCACATATTCGTGATTTCCAGAATAGCCATCTCAGGCTTAGGTAGATGGGATGGGGTGATATATGCACTGGGTTAAAGGTGGGTGGTAGTGTATAGATAAGGTTGATGTTTCTGGGTGGGGGGCTTGGTTATAGGCGAGAAGTGGGTTGGTGGTCACATTTGGTTTAGAGGGTGGAGCTATAATTTTATTGTCAATGAGATCCTAGATCTCATGACGGAGGCGATAACAACGATCCGTAGGGTAACCGTGCTGTTGGTGAAAAATGCAGCATTAGGTGGGATCGTGTTTGGCCGAGAGTGGGTTAGTTGGAGGTTGAGGGTTAAGGGGCTTAAGGTGCCCTTTTTCCATCAGAAGTTTAAGAGCATGGGTTGGGCTCATGTGAAGAGGGGCAAAGGTTCTATACTGATTTCAGTTTGGACTGGTGGGTTGTGAAGTTGCACCGGCAAAGGGATCGGCGATTTTGGATGCTATGACGACAGTGCTGATCTCGCCAGTCCGAGGAATAGTGCTATTGCTAGCATTGGTATTCCTGGTAAACGACCTTTTTACTGATTCGCTGGTTCTCTGAATGATGCCTTTCTTAAATGTGCTTTCAAGTTGGACCCCCAACTCGTTCAAAGAAGCAAATGTAGATAGTGGAGCTACTATCATTCTTTGTAACATATCTGGCTCGAGATTCTGAACTACCAGCCGAACTTGTTCCCTTTTTGAGGGCCTATTCGTCATTCTAGCTACCTTTGCCCTCCATTTTGCAATAAAGTCAATGAAGGGTTCCTTGGGATTCTGAGTGGTTACTTCCAGCTCGCTGATTGTTACTTATATATGAGTATTGTATGAGTAATGATTAGCAAACCCCTCAGATAGTTCTTCCCAATTTCGTTTAGTCGAGTCCTCTAGTTTGGCATACCAGACAGCTGCCACGTCCGATAGAGTTCTTCCGAACAACGACAATTTTTGAGCCCGAGTCAGGCCCATTGGTCTCAAAACATCTGAGAACTAACAAACATGAACAATAGGATCTCCACTTCCATCAAATCTGTTGATAAGAGGCATCTTGAACTTTTTCGACAACTTGACAGAGGCCTCGGTATAACCGTCTTCAATATCTGGGATGGAATTGAAGCCTGAAGATTTTTCAGCGCCTTTTGTAGCTTGGCAATTTTGATCAACTCAAAGTGCAAGGAAAATGAGATCAAACACACATTAAGTCCATATATACACTTAGGACTAGTTTAGGCTAATTAAGTGTACTTGAAACTAATTAAACAAGCCTAAGGTTACTCAATCCTAATCAATTTTAGTTGTTTAATCCTAATTAATTTAAACTGAATTAAATTTTAATTAAACTTCCCAAATAGTTCTAAATATTCCTATAAGCCTATTGAACTTGGCAATTTCTGTTTCTAAATTCATTAAGGCTTTCAATTTCTGATTTAAAGTAGGCATTCAAACAGATATTTCATAATCCAACAGATATATACAAAATTAAACACATAAACATGCAAATTCTCTTAACAAAATACTATGCAATAATGATATGCAGATCGGGATCATCACAGCTAGGATCATTTGTGCAGTGTTTTGACTATCCAAGAATCTGATGCCAGTTTGGATAGTATTCCAGTGGCACGAGAATTCTCAAATGTGTTTCTTGATGATCTATCAAGCAACTTAATTGATTGGGAGATTGAGTTTACTATTGAAGTTTCGTTTAAGTCAAAATTTTGAAAATCAAGATCAGTGCAACAAACTAAAGGCATAGAGAAATAAGTGAAATCTACTGCATTCCCATTAGTAAAGTTTGAGTCCTCGATTACAGTTGACTCAAAATAAAAACTAAAAGAAGGCATCGACAGGACTTTCGCATCTGGATTACCACCCTGGGAGTACCAGACTCAGACTCCTCAGAAGAATTCAAATATGATCTTGACTTAATTGACTTGGTGGAATCAGATTCGGACTCATTACTTGATTCAGAATTGCCAATGGTGCCTTTCTCAGAATTCCAAACTAGGCGTGGAGCCTCAGCTGCATCCGCAATGAGACTGGAATAATCCACCGCCAGTTTATCCCCGATCATAGAGATAGTAACACTATCCCCCAAGTTAATGGACTCAGCCCCAGTTTCGGAATCCATTAGTAGGTCAGCCAGTGCCATCCCTAATAGCTCTTCTTCATTGCTATCCGAGTTGGCATGTCTATCTCACCCTATGCCAACATTCGGGCCAATCAGCTCCTCCTTTTCTTTATTGTCTGACAACCGGTGATCAAAGAAGATCTCAAATCCTAGGCACCTCATCTTGGTTTCCCGTTCGATCCACGGCTTTAGAAATCCACAAAAAGGGGAATCTTCTCCTTGGCAGACAAAGCGTTTGTTCAGGGTTCCTCATATTAGCTTGTGGACCAGTTCATATTACCTCTCGGCCCTTTTTGCTTTAACTCTTTTCCTTAATTCATCATCATTCCTCTTCCTGTCTTCTGCGGTTGGCTTCTAACCCAGCCAAAAGCATGGACGTTGTGCCTCATTTCTCTAGTAACAATATTTTCTTGCCTTCCGCTTCTACCTAGTCCCGATCCAGGGAAGTGCCCTTGTTTGTTCATCATGTAGATAGACTGGGCGCTCACATAATTTCCCTTGTCTTCTGCTATGGTAGATTGTACCAACTAGGTCTCTGCCAAGGAGAAGCCAGAAAGGAACACATCTTCTTCCCCATGCGTTATTTCTAATAAGGGCATGGTGGTTCCTAAGGGATGGTGGATAAAAAAATTTCTATAAACAGTAGCAATCCCATCCTTGAATGGATATTTCACCAGTTGGTGAACCGTTGATGAAACTGCCCTCATGTGGTGCAACTAAGGCCCTTCCAAGTGTAGAATGAATTTTACTGTCACGTCCATCACATAGAATTCAATCTCATGCTCTAACGGGCCAATAAGGACTTAGCTCTTGAAGGTCCCCATAACATCACGGCTGGTATTGCCATAGGCTCAAAAAGCTTGAGTTGTAAGCGTGAAGTCAGCCGGCTTCAAACCTATGGCGTAGGCGGTCCTTGCTAGACATACTTTTATCACCGAACCGGTGTGCACTAGCACCACTGGGATCCATTTCTTCTAGCTCTCCAGAGTTACGTATAGGGGTTTGTGGTGGTTAGCGCCCTCAGGAAGCAACTCTTTGTCCGTAAAAGATAATACCGGAGTAACATTCCCAGATGTGACCAAAGACACCAGTTAGTCAGTCGTGGTGTCCATAGGCAACTTAGTTTTGCTCAATGCCTCTAGCAATGCCTACCTATGCTCTCGGGAAACCATCAGTTGCCCCCAAATCGATATATCTACCTAGAGCTTCTTAAGTTTCTTTAAGACCAGGTCTTCTTCAATGTCTTTCTCCTTTGATTTCTCAGCCTCTTTCCCGGAGGGTTCTACCTGATCTAGGGCTGGGGGTTTAAAATACCGACCGCTTCTGGTCATGCGGTTAATCTCATCTGTGTACCACGTATCATCAGGGGTATCGGCTTTCCACCCTTCATCCGTATATACATGGCTTAGATCACTGTCTTCCCACCATTCTCTTTGCAGTCAATGCTGGGCCATTATCGGGCTCTACCTAGATTATATTTACATCGCTCTCTTCATCGGCACACCACTCCTTTTCTATAGCTAATTCAATCTTTGCCTTTTTATACTGTCTGAGTTTCTTTGGCATTTTTCCCTTGTCACCAAATTCCTATACGGGCCTTTCCATGGTTCAGACATCGTCCGTTGTTGACTCGGTCCCTTATTTTCTATTCCCTTTTTCCTATTCCTAGGCCATCTTTCTTTGTATTTCCTCTATTCTTTCTCATTGGAACTACTCCAATGCTCCCTCATTCTCAGTCATAGGTAGGGCCTCAGCCTTGCTATTCTTCTAAAGTTCCTCCAGTTTCGGGTTCTTATTCATCTGCTCCTCCGTATCAGATTCCTCTTTGCTACTTAACCACCCGTTGCTGGATTCAGGCTAGCTTGGATCCCAACACCCGACCTGAACACTGCCCACATCCGTTTCTTCGAAGAAATAGAGGTTCTCCAGGTCTTTCTATAATTCTACCATGTCATTAGGACCTTGTTTAGGCCAGTTATTTAGATTTTGGCCTGGATCATTTTCTTTAATGGCTTTGATGTTGAGGGAATTTGGCAGTATGATTATAGGCTTTGGCTGGTCAGCAGCCACAATGTACTGGCTGGGGTCATACTTTTCTGATAGTGAGACCCCTAACTTGGGTGTCAGACAACCCCTTCTCTGGTGCATTCCTCTTCTCTTCCACTTCTGCCACCATCTCAGGCTTAGGTAGATGGGATGGGGTGATATATGCACTGGGTTAAAGGTGGGTGGTAGTGTATAGATAAGGTTGATGTTTCTGGGTGGGGGGCTTGGTTATAGGCGAGAAGTGGGTTGGTGGTCACATTTGGTTTAGAGGGTGGAGCTATAATTTTATTGTGGTAAGAGATCAAGAATTATTGGGGCCCGAGATTGTTCAAGTTGCTACTGAAAAGATCAAGGTTATCCAGCAACAAATCAAAATTGCTCAAAGTCATCAAAAGAGCTATGCGAATGCAAGAAAAAGAAACGTAGAATTCGAAGTTGGATTTACTTTTGAAAGTCTCTCCAATGAAGGGCCAGACACAGTTTAGAAAGAAAGGGAAGTTGGCTCCACGTTATGTTGGACCATTTGGGATTTTAGAGAAAATCTGCCCAGTGGCTTGCCAGATTGCATTACCACCAAAGATGGAACAAGTGCACAACGTGTTTCATATTTCCACGCTACGAGGTTATGCCTGAGATCCTTCACATGTGATTGATTGTCAAAAAATAGTTATTGATGAGGATTTGGCGTATACAGAGCAACCTATTCAAGTTATTGACCGTTAATATGAACCTAGGCCTGGTTTGAGGCTAGTAACATGATGATTATGCAACAAAAGAAAATAACACTAAAGAAAACACTAAAGAAATCGGGGAAAGTGGAGTTCCTTACTTCTAAGCCTTCCTTAAGCTTGGATTCCAAGTTAGGGTTGAGTTCTTCAGTCCTTAGATGTTTTTCAAAGGTTGCGTTGGGGTGTGGGAATTTTGGAGCTAAGGAAAAAGAAGGGAGAGGGTGGTGTTTCTCTATTGAAATCTCAAAAGTGGTTGAATTTCTTAACCCCTTCAAAAAGAGGCGAAGAGGCTCTGTTTGTAGAGCTTAGGAGAGGCTGAAAAAGCCTTCTTGGATTTCATCGCTTCCCCCTTCGCCGTTCCCACAAAAAATGTACTAAGATTAAGCTTTTATACTTGGCTCTTGGACACTATGATGTGTGCACGCACCAACTTCGTGTGCACGCACAATGATCCTATATACGCACAAACAACGTGCTGTAGACACCCCATTTTTGACCATCCTCAAGACTTGGACGTCGTCGTTTGAACACTCGGTGATCATCCATGTTCGTGTTCGTCTTGAGTTCTCGGAGGTTTGGGTCTCGTGCCTTGCCTCAAGACCTCTCGACTTGTCTGTTTTGTGCTTTGTTGTGGACCACGCACTTGGGTTTTTGTCTCTGAGGGTACGAAATGGCTTGTTGGCCATCCCCACACCCCACCGGCCTTAGCATGTTACCACCGACCGTGTTTTCTTGCTACCGGCCAAATGTGTTCGCCGGTCGGCAATGTTTTTGGTCGGCCGGCCATTGTTTTGATCAATCGACCATTTTTCTGGCCGAGACTTTTTCTTGAGGAGGTTCGAACCTTTTGAACCCTTGTTTTAGCTTCTTGAGGAAGCTTGAACCTTTTGAACCCCTCATTTTAGCTTCTTAAGGAAGCTTGAACCTCTTGAACGCTTGCCTAGCTTCTCCAAGAAGCTTGACCCTTTTGCTCTAGCTTCTCCAAGAAGCTTGACCCTTTTTAGCTTCTCCAAGAAGCTTGACCCTTTGCTTCAAGCTTCTAAGAGAAACTTGAACCTTTCTTAGCTTCTTGAGGAAGCTTGACCCCTTTGTTCTAGCTCCCTCAAGAAGCTTGACCCTTTTTGCTTTATCTTCTAAGAGAAGCTTGGCCCCTTTGCTCCAAACTTCTAAGAGAAGCTTGGACCTTTGTTCCTCTATAAAAGAGGGCCACTCCTTCCATTTCAAGGGTTGAAAAATTTGATATATAAAACATATATATCACTCTCTCTCTATATCTCCCTCTCTCTCTACATTTGTGTGGGTTACAGTGTTCCAAAGTGAGTTTTTGTTCTTGTTCTTGCACTAGAACACCTAGGAGTACACTACTCTTTGGTTATTAAGGTGCTAAGGAGTTGTTTGAGGGTTTTTGAGCTGGTTTAGATCCAAAGAGGCTGCTGGTTTGGTGTTCTTGGAAATGGTCTTCAAGGATAACTCATTTTCCCTCTTTTATTCCCCGTTTTTATTCACACTTTTAGCCTATCTTGCATGCTGATTTAAGCTTAGCTATAACCTGAAAAACGTTTTGTATTTGCATGCTTTTGAAGTTTGTTTAAGATCACTTTTGTGTTTGGGGTTGTTTACCCCCTCTTAGGTCTTGTTTGGCCTCATTTTTGTGCCTTTTTTGTGAGCTTCGGGACCACCTTGTATTGGCCTACTCACCACTGAAATCCAGGATTTTAGTGGTGGGGATGGTGTTTTAAGGTCCTAAGAAGGAGAGGACCATCCCCTCTCCTTGTTGCCTTGTTTGTTGGCATTTTTGGCCTTACAAAGGAGCCCTTATTTGCACACTTCTTAAGCTCGGTTCAGGCCTTTTTCAGTGATTTTTAGGGCCCGCATAATCCCTTTCCATAGTTGGTTTTTCCATGTTAGATGTCCTTCTTGCATGTGTAGAGCCACCCCTTGCATGGCCTTTCAAAGGAGCATCTCATTTTTGCATGCATAGACCATGTTTCAGTGGATTTTTGGGCTTTATTTGGCATGTCATACCTCTGTCTTATGCTGGTTTTGTGGCCTCTTGAATGCCTCATAGGCTTGTAGTGTAAATCCCCTTCACTAGCTTACATTGCATGTTGTTTTGGCCCTCCATTCTAGCATATTTTGGCCATGTTTCAAACAGGTTTTGTTCATATTTTGGACTGCCTTAGCTTTGGTTTTAGGCCTCTTGGTTAATTGGTGCTTGCCATGCATGGTTGTAGTGTAATAGCCTTGCTTACCTTTGAGTTTTGAAGCCCCTTGCGTGGGTTGCTTGAGGTGTTTGCATGTTTTGGTATCATAGGGAATGCTATTTCAGAGCTTATATGTGTGCCATATTCTCATGTTTATCATGCCTTCGATGCATTTGAGAGTTGCATCATTATGCCTTATTTATGAGCCTTTGCATGAGCTTCATTTTGGTGCATGTTAAGCCCTCATTTTAGCTCATTTTGCCACTGTTTAGGGACTACATGAGGTCTATTAGGAGTTGGTTTCATCATTTGTGCATTGCTTTGCATACCTCTAGTGTAATGTGTTTCACTAGTTTCGGTATTTGAGCCTTCCTACATGCATTGCATCAGTCGTTGCATAATTTCGGAGTCATTTTGTATGCCATTTCAAAGCTGGTGTGTATGCCATTGTACCTCATGTTTCATCCTTGCATTGCTCTTGGAGAGTTGCATTTTGTGCCTTAGGCTTGGAGCCCTTGCATTGTGCATGTTTGCATGAATCTTGGGCCTTGTTCTCATCGCATATGGCCACTGATTTTGGGCATGGCTGAGGCTTGTCCATATTAGTTTAAGTCCATCTTTACATGTTATTCAAGTGTTGTTACATTGCTTCATGCTTGCATGTTTAGGTTGCATTGTTGCTTGCATGCTCATGTTGCATTAGTTTGCTTGCATGCTTAGGTTGCATAGCATTGTGCATGCATCCCTTGCCTCTTGATCAATCATGATAGAGGTCGGGGGCCCCTTTATGTGTTTGTTTGCATTTTATTTGATATTAAATGCACACTTGACTTCTTTGGCCATCATGCATGGAAATGCGTGATTGATGGTCCGAGGGTCGAGAACCATACTCCCTTGAGTTCATAACACGATAGGGAGGGTGGTGGTGCAAACATTGTCTTGTAAATGTACTGCCATGCTCTGTTTGTCCTCTGCTGCAGCACAGGAGCTTTCTGCAGGAAGAAATGGCTGGTCGGCTACTTTTAGTGCCGGTCGGCTAACAACATCTGGCCGAGAGCCTCATTTATGGTCGATGACCAGTTTCCAGTGGCCGGTGGCATTACCTCTTGGCCGGTGACCTCCCATAATACCCAAGGAGTGGTACAGAAGTGTTCCGGAGATTTGTGAAGTCTTCAGAGGTGCAAAAGCAGTGTAAACAGAGGCAGCATGAGCATGCGATAGATTTCCGAGCAAAGCCGAACATGCATGCATTTGACCCTCTTCCCGTGGCCTCTTTACTGCTTTAGTAGCTTAGTTGATTCATTTAATTAGTTAAGTGGTTTTGTAATTAATTAGCTTGGGAGTTAGTTAATTAGGTGATTTGTATTATTCTTTCAGACCCTCCGCGAGAGGGCAATGTTGTAATAAGTGTGTGTGTGTGTGATGCATGTCTTCCAACCCCACGTCTTTCTCCCTTTTATTTACCAACTTATGATGGTTAGTTTTAGGGCACGTTTCAATTAACCTACTTATGATAGCATGTTTGCATACATTCATTCATATTGCACACACCAGGCTCAGCGCATCACACTAACTGCATCGTATTTCAATTACAATTTGAATACATGTATTGAATTGTCGCATCTCACATGCCATTTTAGATTAGCCGAGCCTATTCTAAATTGAATCTTGCCTGTGTTGCATTAGCCATTGCTAACATGAACTAGGATCATGCATGATTACTAACTAGTTTCTTGTTTTGGCTCGGAGTACACTGTGAGTGTTTATGCTTTAGCATCTTGCATGCGTGTAAATGTTGCCATGACAGCATGCTTGCCATGAGGCTAACTGCTTATGTGATATAACTGCCTGAATGCCTGTGGGTGAAGGTTAGGTTGCTTGAGTTGGAATAATTCATTGAAACCCGTGTTTTAGCCTACTTGCCAGTAGCAAAATTCAATCCATTTTCAAAACAAATGGATATGCGATGCTTTGTTCCAACTTAGGCAATCCAATCTATACTTGTATGCTATGTGCATTACATAGTAATTCAAGGCTAATAACCGGAATAAGAGCACAAAATGTTTTCAAAACTCGATATCATGATTAGTAGAGGCCGATCTTTGATCGGGCGAGCGGGGGTGCTCATAACTGACCTTCCCCAATCGTACCCAAGTTCCCGAGCCGAGGCAACTTTGGTGATGACAGAAACGTGACCTTAGGCAACGAGTCAGGGTTTCCTAAATTCCCCCAAAATAAATATTTAGGTGGCAACTCTGTATCTGGTAAAGCAGTCATGTTTGGCACTTCTTTCTAAAAATCTATTTTTCAAATTGATTTGCCGGATTTGGACTCTTTGATGATTCATCGGTCATGCACTCTGCGAGATTAGATACAGGACCGTGACAATTTGAGTCCGAACTGTAGTGAGCCCAAATGAACAGAACGGGATTTCCCTCTCGGGACGTTCGGGGACGTCTACAGTTTCTTGCGACTTGCTGGGGACTTAGAAAACTTGACTCGAACTCATGATATCTTGTTTTGACTACACTTATGTGTTTCTTTGCGTTGCATGTGCATTGGTGAGCCTAAGTCACAGTGTTTGCCATCTGTTATTCCTGAACGGTTTGCCGGAGGCTCGCTTTGAGAAGCATGCCATAAGGCTGACCGGTTACGGGCTCTGCCACGATGGGAACACAAACCCCGGTTTTAACCGGGGCACCCACTTTGACCATTCGACCTAGTGCATATCGGAATCCGTAGTGACTATTCCAAACTAGGATTGGTTGCTTACCCAATTATAGGTTGTTTGAAACCGCTGCGTGCGTAGTGAAACTCTAGCTCCTGACAAAATAGGACAGGGAAACCCTACCCCCAACATAGGGGTGTTTTGTCTCTCACTTGCTTGTTATGTGCCTTTAGAGTGTGTCTCTACGGGGAACGCATGTATCAGTTTGGAAGTCTGGATATCAAGCCTGGGGGCATCAGTATTTGGGGAATCAGTTTTACCTAAGGGTATTAGTTTACTGGCAGGATTTTGGACAAAATTCTATAGGGAGCGTAGTTATTCAGCTATGCTCAAATCTGTTCTAGTGAAATTGGGCTGAGATGCTGTCTGTTTTCTCTTTTGCTAGGGTAGTCTTGGAACCATAACTTCAGAAGGCTCTGAGATCCCCCAGATTCATTGGACTTGTGTTGATAGACTTTGTTGGGTCAGAGATTCAATTCAAGGGCAATCAGTGTTCCTTTGCCAGAGGCAGGGTAAAAGGGCCAATCAAGCACAAATCACTAGTTCAGCAGTTACCAGATCAGTGGCCCTTATCCGCCCCACCAGTGAACAGTCAGGCTGAGGTCTCAGTTTCTACTGCAGGGATAGATACCAGTCAGTTAGATGGATCAGCATAACACATCAGGGATGAAGGCAATGATGCGCCAGATGCAAGAAAGTATGAAACTCACCCCTAAACAAAGTGTTTTGAAGGATTTGCCTCTCTCCTTGCCGAAGAAACTGAACATTTGCCCTGCACACCTTTCTCCGCCAAGCAAAACATCAGTGGTGCCCAAGTCTTAAGGGCGGTCAAAAATGGGGTGTCTACAATTATTTGTATGGCGCTTCATGTGAGGTATTCACTGACCACAAGAGCATGAAATATTTTTTCACACGAAGAGAGCTCAAGATGAGGCAGAGGAGGTGGCTAGAATTGATGAAGGATTATGATTTGCAAATCCAATATTACCCTAGCAATGCAAACACCGTGGCAGATGCTTTTAGTTGAAAATCCATGGAGAATTCGGTGTGTTTACTTACCAAACAAGGAGACATCTTACAAGACATGCAAAAGATAGAGGTGGAGTTGGTCCTATATGAGACAAAAAGAAATTTAGCTACAATTTCAGCACAACCAATGATCACTGAACAAATAAAGCAAAAGTAAATGGACGATGCCCACCTAAAGAAAGTTTTTGAAGAAATTGAGTCAAAGCTAAGGCCAAGATTCACTATCAAAGATCAAGCGTTACAATTTGAAGGTAGCATGTGTGTTCCAGATGTACCGGAGATGAAAAAAAAAGTCATGGAGAAAGCACACAGCTCCAAGTTTGTAGTCCAGCCCGAGAGTACCAAGATGTATCATGATCTCAAGCAAGTCTATTAGTGGCCAAACATGAAAAGGGATATAGTAGCGTTTGTTTCTGGATGCCTTCAATACCAACAAGTCAAAGCTCAACATCAAAAGCTAGCTGATCTTCGTCAACCTCTTTCTATTCCGGAATGGAAGTGGGAACATATCACGATGGACTTCGTAGTTGGCTTGCAACACACACCAAAAGGTATGGATTCTATTTGGGTCATTATTGGTAGACTAGCCAAGTTTTCCCATTTCTTACTTGTGAAATCTTTTTACGACGCGAACAAACTTGCTACATTGTATATAAATAAGATTGTTAGACTTCATGGTGTCCTTGTTTCTATTGTATTAGATAGAAATTCCAAGTTTGTATCTAGATTTTGGTATAGTTTACAAAAAGCAATGGGAACAGAATTATAGTTTAGTACTGCTTTCCATCCCCAAATACACGGACAGTCAGAAAAGACCATATAGGCTCTACAGGATATGCTTCACTTGTGTGTCTTAGACTTCAAAGGAAGTTGGGAAATTCATTGGCAGTTAATGGAATTTACCTACAACAACAACTTCAAAGAAAGTATTGGTATGGCAACATATGAGGCGTTATATGGAAGAAAATGTAGGTCACTCATTTGTTGGATAGAGGTAAGAGATCAAGAATTATTGGGGCCCGAGATTGTTCAAGTTGCTACTGAAAAGATCAAGGTTATCCAGCAACAAATCAAAATTGCTCAAAGTCATCAAAAGAGCTATGCGAATGCAAGAAAAAGAAACGTAGAATTCGAAGTTGGATTTACTTTTGAAAGTCTCTCCAATGAAGGGCCAGACACAGTTTAGAAAGAAAGGGAAGTTGGCTCCACGTTATGTTGGACCATTTGGGATTTTAGAGAAAATCTGCCCAGTGGCTTGCCAGATTGCATTACCACCAAAGATGGAACAAGTGCACAACGTGTTTCATATTTCCACGCTACGAGGTTATGCCTGAGATCCTTCACATGTGATTGATTGTCAAAAAATAGTTATTGATGAGGATTTGGCGTATACAGAGCAACCTATTCAAGTTATTGACCGTTAATATGAACCTAGGCCTGGTTTGAGGCTAGTAACATGATAATTATGCAACAACAGAAAATAACACTAAAGAAAACACTAAAGAAATGGGTGACCTACATTTTCTTCCATAAAACACTAAAGAAAACACTAAAGAAATCGGGGAAAGTAGAGTTCCTTACTTCTAAGCCTTCCTTAAGCTTGGATTCCAAGTTAGGGTTGAGTTCTTCAGTCCTTAGATGTTTTCCAAAGGTTGCGTTGGGGTGTGGGAATTTTGGAGCTAAGGAAAAAGAAGGGAGAGGGTGGTGTTTCTCTATTGAAATCTCAAAAGTGGTTGAATTTCTTAACCCCTTCAAAAAGAGGCGAAGAGGCTCTGTTTGTAGAGCTTGGGAGAGGCTGAAAAAGCCTTCTTGGATTTCATCGCTTCCCCCTTTGCCGTTCCCACAAAAAATGTACTAAGATTAAGCTTTTATACTTGGCTCTTGGACACTATGATGTGCGCACGCACCAACTTCATGTGCACGCACAATGATCCTATATACGCACAAACAGCGTGCTGTAGACACCCCTTTTTTGACCATCCTCAAGACTTGGACGTCATCGTTTGAACACTCGGTGATCATCCACGTTTGTGTTCGTCTTGAGTTCTCGGAGGTTTCGGCCCCGCGCCTTGCCTCAAGACCTCTCGACTTGTCTGTTTTGTGCTTTGTTGTGGACCAGGCACTTGGGTTTTTGCCTCTGAGGGTACGAAATGGCTTGTTGGCCATCCCCACACCCCACCGGCCTTAGCGTGTTACCACCGACCCTGTTTTCTTGCTACCGGCCAAAGGTGTTGGACGGCCGGCAATGTTTTTGGTCGGCCGGCCATTGTTTTGATCAATCGACCACTTTTCTGGCCGAGACCTTTTCTCGAGGAGGTTCGAACCTTTTGAACCCTTGTTTTAGCTCTTGAGGAAGCTTGAACCTTTTGAACCCCTCATTTTATCTTCTTAAGGAAGCTTGAACCTCTTGAACCCTTGCCTAGCTTCTCCAAGAAGCTTGACCCTTTTGCTCTAGCTTCTCCAAGAAGCTTGACCCTTTTTAGCTTCTCCATGAAGCTTGACCCTTTGCTTCAAGCTTCTAAGAGAAGCTTGAACCTTTCTTAGCTTCTTGAGGAAGCTTGACCCCTTTGTTCTAGCTTCCTCAAGAAGCTTGACCCTTTTTGCTTTAGCTTCTAAGAGAAGCTTGGCCCCTTTGCTCCAAACTTCTAAGAGAAGCTTGGACCTTTGTTCCTCTATAAAAGAGGGCCACTCCTTCCATTTCAAGGGTTGAAAAATTTGATATATAAAACATATATATCACTCTCTCTCTATATCTCCCTCTCTCTCTACATTTGTGTGGGTTAGAGTGTTCCAAAATGAGTTTTTGTTCTTGTTCTTGCACTAGAACACCTAGGAGTACACTACTCTTTGGTTATTAAGGTGCTAAGGAGTTGTTTGAGGGGTTTTTGAGCTGGTTTAGATCCAAAGAGGCTGCTGGTTTGGTGTTCTTGAAAGTGGTCTTCAAGGATAACTCATTTTTCCTCTTTTATTCCCCGTTTTTGTACACACTTTTAGCCTATCTTGCATGCTGATTTAAGCTTAGCTATAACCTGAAAAAAGTTTTGCATTTGCATGCTTTTGAAGTTTGTTTAAGATCACTTTTGTGTTTGGGGTTGTTTACCCCCTCTTAGGCCTTGTTTGGCCTCATTTTTGTGCCTTTTTTGTGAGCTTCGGGACCACCTTGTATTGGCCTACTCACCACTGAAATCCAGGATTTTAGTGGTTGGGATGGTGTTTTAAGGTCCTAAGAAGGAGAGGGTCATCCCCTCTCCTTGTTGCCTTGTTTGTTGGCATTTTTGGCCTTACAAAGCAGCCCTTATTTGCACACTTCTTAAGCTCGGTTCAGGCCTTTTTCAGTGATTTTTAGGGCCTGCATAACCCCTTTCCATAGTTGGTTTTGCCATGTTAGATGACCTTCTTGCATGTGTAGAGCAACCCCTTGCATGGCCTTTCAAAGGAGCATCTCATTTTTGCATGCATAGACCATGTTTCAGTGGGATTTTGGGCTTTATTTGGCATGTCATACCTCTGTCTTATGCTGGTTTTGTGGCCTCTTGAATGCCTCATAGGCCTGTAGTGTAAATCCCCTTCACTAGCTTACATTGCATGTTGTTTTGGCCCTCCATTCTGGCATATTTTGGCCATGTTTCAAACATGTTTTGTTCATATTTTGGACTGCCTTAGCTTTGTTTTTAGGCCTCTTGGTTAATTGGTGCTTGCCATGCATGGTTGTAGTGTAATAGCCTTGCTTACCTTTGAGTTTTGAAGCCCCTTGCGTGGTTGCTTGAGGTGTTTGCATGTTTTGGTATCATAGGGAATGCTATTTCAGAGCTTATATGTGTGCCATATTCTCATGTTTAGCATGCCTTCAATGCGTTTGAGAGTTGCATCATTATGCCTTGTTTATGAGCCTTTGCATGAGCTTCATTTTGGTGCATGTCAAGCCCTCATTTTAGCTCATTTTGCCACTGTTTAGGGACTACATGAGGTCTATTAGGAGTTGGTTTCATCATTTCTGCATTGGTTTGCATACCTCTAATGTAATGTGTTTCACTAGTTTCGGTATTTGAGCCTTCCTACATGCATTGCATGAGTCGTTGCATAATTTCGGAGTCATTTTGTATGCCATTTCAAAGCTGGTGTGTATGCCATTGTACCTCATGTTTCATCCTTGCATTGCTCTTGGAGAGTTGCATTTTGTGCCTTAGGCTTGGAGCCCTTGCATTGTGCATGTTTGCATGAATCTTGGGCCTTGTTCTCATCTCACATGGCCACTGATTTTGGGCATGGCTAAGGCTTGTCCATATTAGTTTAAGTCCATCTTTACATGTTATTCAAGTGTTGTTACATTGCTTTATGCTTGCAAGTTTAGGTTGCATTGTTGCTTGCATGCTCATGTTGCATTAGTTTGCTTGCATGCTTAGGTTGCATAGCATTGTGCATGCATCCCTTGCCTCTTGATCAATCATGATAGAGGTTGGGGGCCCCTTTATGTGTTTGGTTGCATTTCATTTGATATTAAATGCACACTTGACTTCTTTGGCCATCATGTATGGAATGCGTGATTGATGGTCCGAGGGTCGAGAAGCATACTCCCTTGAGTTCATAACACGATAGGGTGGGTGGTGGTGCAAACATTGTCTTGTAAATGTATTGCCATGCTCTGTTTGTCCTCTGCTGCAGCACAGGAGCTTTCTGCAGGAAGAAATGGCCGGTCGGCTACTTTTAGTGCTGGTCGGCTAACAACATCTGGCCGAGAGCCTCATTTATGGTCGATGACCAGTTTCCAGTGGCCGGTGGCATTACCTCTTGGCCGGTGACCTCCCACAATACCCAAGGAGTGGTACAGAAGTGTTCCGGAGATTTGTGAACTCTTCGGAGGTGCAAAAGCAGTGTAAACAGAGGCAGCATGAGCATGGCGATAGATTTCCGAGCAGAGCCGAACATGCATGCATTTGACCCTCTTCGCGAGGCCTCTTTACTGCTTTAGTAGCTTAGTTGATTCATTTAATTAGTTAAGTGGTTTTGTAATTAATTAGCTTGTCAGTTAGTTAATTAGGTGATTTGTATTATTCTTTCAGACTCTCCGCGATAGGGCAATGTTGTAATAAGTGTGTGTGTGTGTGATGCATGTCTTCCAACCCCACGTCTTTCTCCCTTTTATTTGCCAACTTATGATGGTTAGTTTTAGGGCACGTTTCAATTAACCTACTTATGATAGCATGTTTGCATACATTCATTCGTATTGCACACACCAGGCTCGGCGCATCACACTAACTGCATCATATTTCAATTACAATTTGAATACATGTATTGAATTGTCGCATCTCACATGCCATTTTAGATTAGCTGAGCCTATTCTAAATTGAATCTTGCCTGTGTTGCATTAGCCATTGCTAACATGAACTAGGATCATGCATGATTACTAACTAGTTTCTTATTTTGGCTCGGAGTACACTGTGAGTGTTTATGCTTTAGCATCTTGCATGCGTGTAAATGTTGCCATGACAGCATGCATGCCATGAGGCTAACTGCTTATGTGATATAATTGCCTGAATGCCTGTGGGTGAAGGTTGGGTTGCTTGAGTTGGAATAATTCGTTGAAACCCGTGTTTTAGCCTACTTGCGAGTAGCAAAATTCAATCCATTTTCAAAACAAATGGATATGCGATGCTTTGTTCCAACTTAGGCAATCCAATCTATACTTGTATGCTATGTGCATTACATAGTAATTCAAGGCTAATAACCGGAATAAGAGCACAAAATGTTTTCAAAACTCGATATTATGGTTAGTAGAGGCCGATCTTTGATCGAGCGAGCGGGGGTGCTCATAACTGACCTTCCCCAATCGTACCCAAGTTCCCGAGCCGAGGCAACTTTGGTGATGACGGAAACGTGACCTTAGGCAACGAGTCAGGGTTTCCTAAATTCCCCCAAAATAAATATTTAGGCGGCGACTCTGTATCTGGTAAAGCAGTCCATGTTTGGCACTTCTTTCTTAAAATCTATTTTTCAAATTGATTTGCCGGATTTGGACTCTTTGATGATTCATCAGTCTTGCACTCTGCGAGATTAGATACAGGACCGTGACAATTTGAGTCCGAACTGTAGTGAGCCCAAATGAACAGAACGGGATTTCCCTCCCGGGACGTTTGGGGACGTCTACAGTTTCTGGCGACTATGCTGGGGACTTAGAGAACTTTCGAACTCATGATATCTTGTTTTGACTACACTTATGTGTTTCTTTGTGTTGCATGTGCATTGGTGCGCCTAAGTCACAGTGTTTGCCATCTGCTATTCCTGAACGGTTTGCTGGAGGCTCACTTTGAGAAGCATGCCATAAGGCTGACCGGTTACGAGCTCTGCCACGATGGGAACACAAACCCCGGTTTTAACCGGGGCACCCACTTTGACCATTCGACCTAGTGCATATCGGAATCCGTAGTGACTATTCCAAACTAGGATTGGTTGCTTACCCAATTATAGGTTGTTTGAAACCGCTGCGTGTGTAGTGAAACTCTAGCTCCTGACAAAATAGGACAGGGAAACTCTACCCCCAACATAGGGGTGTTTTGGCTCTCACTTGCTTGTTATGTGCCTTTAGAGTGTGTCTCTACGGGGAATGCATGTATCAGTTTGGAAGTTTGGATATCAAGCCTGTGGGCATCAGTATTTGGGGAATCAGTTTTACTTAAGGGTATTAGTTTACTGGCAGGATTTTGGACAGAATTCTATAGGGAGCATAGTTATTTAGCTATGCTCAAATCTGTTCTAGTGAAATTGGGCTGAGATGCTGTCTGTTTTCTCTTTTGCTAGGATAGTCTTGGAACCATAACTTCAGAAGGCTCTGTGATCCCCCAGATTCATTGGACTTGTGTTGATAGACTTTGTTGGGTCAGAGATTCAATTCAAGAGCAATCAGTGTTCCTTTGCCAGAGGCAGGGTAAAAGGGGTAGTCAGGCAACAGTTCACCAGTTCAGCAGTTACCAGATCAGTGGTCCTTATCCACCCCACCAGTGAACAGTCAGGCTGAGGTCTCAATTTTTACCACAGAGATAGAAATACCGATCAGTCAGCCGGAACAGCAGAACATGGCAGGGATGGAGGAAATGATGCGCAACTCCAAGAAAGTATGAAACTCATGCAGCAGGACGCTATCTACCAAGCGAAATTTGCCAAACAGCAGGCTGCGATCATGGCCCAGCATGCAGAGCTAATCACCAGGTTGCAACAGCAAAATGGAGCATCTGCTTCGCATCAAGCTCCTCCACCACCAGGGGTTTCGACACTCGGGGACACACCAAATGTCCAAGAAGGTACGGACATTCCAACAGGGCCGGCTCCACCCCCAATCCTACCCCAGCTATCCAAAACACCTACCAATCTACCGGACTCTCTCTTCGAATTCGAGGTGGACCCCACGACAATAAAACTGAACAAGCTTGAAAAGCTGTTCAAGAAATCCCAAGGAGTGAAGTCCATCCCGGACATCGAGGATGGGTATACCGATGCAGCCGTGACGCTGCCGGATAGATTTAAGATGCTGCATATTGACCGATTTGATGGATCTGGCGATCCCATGGTGCACCTGCGACTGTTTTCAAACATACTAAGGCCGATGGGACTCACCACAGCCCAGAAGCTGTTACTATTCGGCCGAACCCTGTCTGGGATAGCCGCAATCTGCTATGCGAAATTGGAGAACTCTGTGAAACAGAATTGGGAAGAGATGGCTGAGGCCTTGAATGATCAATACTCCTACAAGACACAGATTAAGGTCACAACTCGTGATCTTGAAGTCATCCGCCAAGAGCCAAAGGAGGGTTTCTCAGAGTTTGTGGCGAGATGGAGAGCAAAGGCCTCAATAATGACCTTTAGGCCGACTGACAAAGATCAAATACGGATGGTTGTGCGCAACCTCCAACCCAAGCTCACGCAAAAGATGATCGTTCTCCCCTTTCCCACCTTTTCAGATTTGCATGAGATGGGAGTACAGATCGAGGATACTTTGAAACAGGGCCTGATTGACAATGGCAGGGAGCAGCCCAAGAGGGCATTCAACCGTAGTTCGAATGCAACCACCAGTGGTGATGCAGCTGCAAGATCTTTTGAAGTTGGTACATCTAATCCAAACCCCCGAACTTCGGACTATCTGCCCCGAGGCAAGAGGGTTTTCACCCCACTTTATATGCCTTTGTCAAAAGCTCTAGGGGGCCTACTCAAGAAAGGACATCTAAAACCGTTAGAACAACGGCCTCTACCCGATCCTCTCCCTCCAAAGCATGACCCGGCTAGGTACTGTGCTTTCCATCAACAAACCTGTCATGACACCGACAGTTGCATCCGTGTCCGCCATGAGATACAAAATTTGATTGACAACAGGCTCATCACCGCACCAGGTCCTGCAAAGTCTATCGGCACTTGATCAGTGAACTTGTGGGGGATAATGTGATCTGATCGAGGGATGAACCACCTGCGGGCGGCGCTCAATTTACTTCAGATATGGCATTTGGCACGCACTGTTTTGAGCATTTGCGAATGCTAGGTTTTGTACGTTCTGGCTTGGGTATTGAGTTAGTTCTGTAGTTTTGTTTTGAGTCTGTCTCATTGTCTTGAGTCTGTCTTTTTGATTAAGGGTCTGTCTTGTTGTATCGAGTCAGTCCTGTTGTACAAAGGTCGGGTGATTTCGGGGGTGTTACCTCGGGCATCACCATTTTTGTTTTGTGTTTGTCTTTTCATTTTCTTTTGAGTCTGTTTCTGTCTGGAGCCAGTTACACTAACAAATTTGAATGAAACAGTAGTGTTTTTTCATGCTCATGTGTTTGCTTCTGCCTTGCGCCAGTTGTGCTAGAAGTTTGAATGAAACGGCAGTGCTTTCCATCTACTCATTCTGTGCTTTTAAATCATTGCATTGACCTAAGTTTTTCAAAACTTTTTCCCACACTGTGGTAAAAACGAAGAGGAAGGAATTCCTCGGGTCTTGCAAAATTTGATCAATTGAGAGAAAGAGAGGCATGCTAAGCCCTTAATGAGTGAAATCATGTTTGTTAGTGTGCGTACTGAGAAGGATCTTGGCTTGATCCGGATTGGTTCTACACCGTCTTCAGCGTGAGCGATTTGTTGCTTTCATAAAAAATTTTAGAAAATGTTTTTTGCGGTCTTGCGAAGACCTGTGTGGAATCGCTCTTGAGATTGTGCAGCTTAGGATCGCTCTCAGCCCCGAGATTCAACCCCTCACTTTTGAACCTTGAACTTGAAATCAGAATGTTCAACGGTCAACTACAACATGAGGCCTGTGTGGCCAGATTCGAAGCAGCCCGCGAACTAGGGGCAAGAAAAGTCAGATCAACCCTCGAACTAGAGGCAAAAATGTCAGATGTGCTCAAAGAGTCAAAGACGAAGACAGACAAGAATGCCAAATCCTAGAAGGGAGGAAAGAAGAAAACTTTGCTGAAGGACAATTGAGCTCCTATCAACAACACTGGAGGCAAACTCAGCCCCCATTGGATGGGCTCCTACATTATCAGCGAACAGCAGCCATTCTCCTGGATTCAAATGACTTTAGGATCTCAAACCATTCAACATGGACAAAGCTACACTTTTACCCTTGAGAGGCTCGCTGGGCCGAAAACCCGGAAGGGCGACCCAGGCAAAAGTTAGAGCAAGAAAAAGAACAAAAAGAACAAAAAATGAAAAAAATGCAAAGGAAAAAAAAAGAAGAAAAGAATAAAAATGAAGAAAATAAAATGAAAAAAGAAAAAAGAAGAAAAGAAATGAAAAGAATTGAAAAGAACAGAAGAACAGAGCTCGCAAGGTTGAAAACCCGGAAGGGCGACCTTGGCAAAAGTTAGAGCGTAAAAGGAGAGGTTAATACCTGAGTGTACCTTAACCCCGAACTACGTCAGGCTTGATTCCCATGTTTGGGATACGTAGGCAACTTCATTCTGAAGTCCAACCGCAAACACTTCTACATTCGATTGTGTCCATGTGATGGTTCTGGTCATCTGTATCCGAGAGTTTGGTTGTGATCGTCACTCTGAGGACTGATTGCAGTGTGCTATGGCGCTATCCAAACAAGGGGCAACTTTCTGTTGCCATTCAATGCGCTACGGTGCCATTCAAACAAGGGGCAACTTTCCGTTGCCATGCAGCTCTCTTCGAGCAAGGGGCAATTTTCCTTTGGATCTGAGGTTGCGCATATCAAGAGCAGGTTCCATGCTCATTGAGCAGTGGCCATTTGCAAAAACAGTTTTTGAGAATTTTTACTGAGACTGACTAATTTCTCAAAAATTATTTCATTTTCCAAAACTGGACCATTTTCTTGGACCCAAAAAAGGAAAGTTTTCAATGCTCATATCCTGACTTGCATGATTTTAAATCAGAAAATCGAACAAGTGTGTTAATCTAACTCTCATTTTGGTCAAAATTGTTTTAGTCGAAAACAAAACAAAAAATGGTCAAAATGATGAATTAGGGGCACAGTTGAGTTAGGTGTTCTGTCTTTTCCCCGTTGACAATGCATTTGCCAGAATGGGTACCATACCTGCCAAGAAGGGCACCTTGTTCGCCAGAAAGGGCAGCACTGAAGCTAACAGCAAAATGCCGAAAGCCCTCTCATCCTCCAAGCAACGAGGTAGAAGCACGAGCTGGAATGGATCAAGATATTCCACTCCCTCATTTGGACAGATCTGATCACGTCCAACTCCCCAGTAGAGCGTTGTCAACCGATGTCAGCTGTAGATTTGCTACACACCCAGTTGTAGCAAAGCCCCTCTGTGGGAGAAACTCACTGTTGTGAACAAGACTGAGACTCTGGCAGAATACCAGGGGCTAGAGCCCACAATTTCTAGCTTATCCATCAACCACCCAGGGGGGGATAAAAAATGAGAGATTGAAGAATAGAGAGGTGTGCGTTGAGAGAAAAAGTGAGGAAAAGGCCTTTTTCAGAAAAAACAGAGCTTGAGGGTCGAGTGATGTGAGAATCAAAAATGAGAAAGGATGGGAAACAATACCCGGAGAAACTGGCTCCTCGTGCATCTAAGAGGTCTCTCGTCTCTCGTTTAGAGTTGTTTCGAGTGTTTCTCGATGTGTTTAGGTTGTTTACCTTTTTGTTTGTTTTTCGTTGTTGAGTCGTGGTGCGCTGCTGTAGCACGTCCGCGAGGGACCCCGCTACAGTTCGGGCTCGATTTGGGTCACGGTTCTCAATCTTGAACCAAAGAGTCCAAATCTGGCAAATCGTTTTGAGAAAATAGATTTTAGGAAAGAAGTGCCAAACATGGACTGCTTTGCCAGATACAGAGTCGCCACCTAAATATTTTTTTATGGGGGAATTCAGGAAACCCTGAATCGGTGCCGAAGGCCACATGTCCGTCATCACCGGAGTTGTCTAGGCTCGGGAGCTAGGGTACGATTGGGTACGATTGGCTCAGGAGCTAGGCCACATGTCCGTCATCACCACATGTCCATTTTTGAAAATATTATGTGTTCTTATTCCAATTGTTAGCCTAGAATTACTATGTTATGCGCACAGCAAACAAGTATAGACTAGATTGCCTAATTTGGAAAGAAACATTGCATATCCGTTTGTTTTGGAAAATGTTTTGGAATTTGCTACTCACATGTAGGCTAAAATACAGATTTCAACGAGTTTTTCCAGCTCAAACAATCTAACCTTCACCCACAGGCATTCAAACAGTTTATCACATAAGCATCTAGCCACATGGTGAGCATACTGTCATGATAGCATTCACACGCATGCAGTATGCTAAAGCATAAATACTTACATCGTACTCCGTGCCAAAACAATAAACCAGTTAGCAAACATGCGTGATCCTAGTTCATGCTAAATTGGCTAATGCAGCATATACAAGATGCAATTAGATAGGCTCGGCTAACCTAAAACATGGCATGTGAAATGCAACCAATTCTCACGTATTCAATTTGGAAATTGAAATACAGTTGCAGTTAGGATGATGCGCCGAGCCCGGTGCATGTAAAACAAATGAATGAATGCACGCATGCATTACATGAGGTATGCTAATTTTAAATATGCCCTAGTCTACCATCATAAGCAGGTAAATAAAAGGGAAGAAAGACGTGGGGTTGGAAGACATACACCCACTCACGCACACTTATTACACAATTGCCCTCACTCGGAGGGTACAAATAAATATTACAGTCCGAATAACAAATATATTAATTATTATAGAATTTCTAATTAATTAATAGAAAGAATGCCAAAAGAAGAAGAAGAAAAAAAAAAGGAGAAAGGTGGCCACAGCCTCTGCCTCGGGATGCGCAAATAATGCATGCTCGAAATCTGGCTCGCCCGGAAAGCCCATACCATACCACTGCCACCTCTGTTTATACTGCCCTGTCTCTCTGAAAATTTCCAAAGTCCTGGGACAGGTTCCTTGCATACTGCAGAGTACCACCGGCTGGGGGAAATTCCCACCGGCAGTGCATAATTTCCATCGGCTGCTTCTGGATTTATCGGCCATTCACCAATGGCCGGTCGGCACTGAATTCTGCCGGTCGGCAGAAACTTCCTGCAGGAGATAGTTTTGACAGCAACAGAGAACAGACAGTATATGGCATGGGATTTTAGGCACATGTGAGCATGGTCATGTTTCCCATCATGTGTTGAACTCAGGGGAACATGGCCCTCGATACTCGAGCCATCAATGGTGCATGATAGCCCAAGAGATCGAGCTTGCCATTTGATAAGAAAATGCATGCAACACACAAATGAGGACCAAGGCATTATCATGTCGAAATCAAAGGCCCCGGTGACCGAGAGTTAAGGCACGTTATATCACTTATAGTATGAACGCCCCTTTACCCTCACACTTGGTTCAACACCCCAAACCAAGTAATGCAATGCATGTTATGCAAACATGGCTCAAAATGCAACATGATATCGAGATGCAAGGCATGTCAAATGCCATGCAAGTGCTATGGCAAGTATGCAATGCTAGGCATGCAAGATACAAATGCAACGCAAACAGGGACAATTTAAGCAAAAGGGTCATCATATTACATCACTTAATGAAGCAAATATGCAATGGACATGAGACAAGCATGCAAAGAGGCCTTAAACCATAAAGGGGCAGACCTTAATCCACCCCAAAACAGTGGCCAAAAGTGCCTAAAAGGGTGGACAAATACCTATGCCAACAAGCAAGCCAATGGTCCTAAGGTTAAGGCACAAAAGGGGGCACTTTACTTCCACCAATATGACCAATCATGGCATGAATTAGACAAGTAAAAAAAGAATTTTTACATGTAGAAAGGGACTCCAAAACCTCCCAATATGACAGCTTAGGTGGCTCCAACGAAATGCATCCACCAAAACTCATTTCTAGGCACAAAAGGGCACACCCTCAAAGCATGAAAGAGGTCACAAATGCAAGCATGCAAGCATGATTTATGGGCTGAAATGTGACCCTAAATGATGGCAAATCACGAGGAGCGCCCAAGCTATGCACGTTGGAGGTCAATATGCTCAAGGCTTACAAGCCAAAACACAAAGAGATGACACCAAACAAGGCAAGCATGACTGAAATAGATGGCCAACAGACCTTAAACATGGTAAAATAATGCCAACACCTTCATGGAACTAAGCCAACACATGCAAGAATCATGGCCTAAACACAAGGTGCATTTCTAAGCCAAATGGAGGAATGTAAAGCAAGTATATTGACCATGCAAATGGGTACAAATCCGGCCAAAAACAGAGATCACATATGACCCAAAACTCCTAAAAAACTTCTAAAATGGGGCCAAAAATGATCAAGCATGTATGTTACCCTTTTAAGCCAAAATGCAAGGAAACAAGACAATGAAGGGAGAGGGGTGTCCCTCCCCTATGCAAGACTTCAAACCACCTTCCTCACCACTGAAAATCCACTGGTTTTCAGTGGTGAGAAGACCAAAACACTTAAGCAAACAAGGCCTTACCAAAGAGGCAACAAAAAAGGCCAAATAAGGCCTAAGAGGGTGAGTTTGAACTCAAACCATAAATGACCCTTAATGAAAGTTCTTAAGCATGAAAATATAGGCCTTTTTTATGTTATGCACAAAAACTAAATCAGCAAGTAAGATAGGTAAAAGACTAGTGCAAGTTTGAGGAAACTAAAGTAAAATGCTCACCCTTGAAGCACACCTCAAGAACAGCCAATGCAGCCCTCCTCTTTTGATCAAAAATAGCCCAAAAACTCAAGAATCAACCCTCCAAGTCCCTCAATCTCGGAGCAAGGTGTAATAGTGTGTGTATTGGTGCAAAAGTAAGGTAAAATCACACTTTTAGGCCAAGAAACACACACAAAGGGGGGGGGAGAGAGGGAAGTATAGAGATAGGGTGTATCTATATGTACAAGCTCTGGTTTTGCCTTCAAAGTTTCTAACCTAGAACAAGAAGAAGACCTCTCCTCTTATAGAAGTCCCTCTTGCAAAGCTTATACAACAAGCTTGCTTAGAGGGAAATCCCTCCATACACGTGTATGGAGGGATGCAGAGTTGGTGCCAGCTATCCACATAAAGTAGATGAATAGTGGTCGGCTGCCCAAAAATGTCATTTTGACAAAATTTAGTGCCGACCGGCAACAAACAGTGCCGACCGGCAAAATATATTGCCGACAGAAACAAAACACAGCCGGTGGCCTATGGCCATGGCCGGTGGTGTGTGGGGATGTCTCACAAGGCATTCCCTGCCCTTCCAAGGCAAAACACAAGTGTTTGGTGTGAAACCCGACACTAAACAGTCGAGTTTGGAGATCCTGAGGCAAGGCGCGTAGCCGAGACCTTCGGGAACTCCAAACGAACACAAACGAGGGTAATCACCAAGTGTTCCAATGGTGACATCCAAGTCTTGAGGACGGTCAAAAATGGGGTGTCTACAGTTGCCCCTCTTTGACAGAACTCGAGAGTCATAAAAATGACGGGAGTGTGTGTCAAAGCCCAGAGACGACCCATTTTTGACAAGGCCGAAGACTTAGACAAAAGCATACAAGCTACAAATAAAGGTATGCGCCCGAGGTCAGGGGAAAAATACAAGACAATGCACAAAGCCGAGCATAACTTATGATCATGCAAGAAACATAGGGACGTATCCCGGTGTTTCGGAAATGTATAAGCATTGAAACGTATTCCAAATGCTCTTAACCAAAGGGGGAGAAACATAGGGACATATCCCGGTGTTTCGAAACGAATGAGAAACATAGGGACGTATCCCGGTGTTTCGGAAAAAGAAGGAGAAACATAGGGACGTATCCCGGTGTTTCGGAAAAAGAGAAGAAACATAGGGACGTATCCCGGTGTTTCGAAAAGAAGGGAGAAGAAACATAGGGACGTATCCCAGTATTTCGAAAAGAAGAGAGAAACGTAGGGACGTATCCCGGTGTTTCAAAAAAAGAGAAACATAGGGACGTATCCCGGTGTTTCGGAAAAAGAGAAATAAACATAGGGACGTATCCCGGTGTTTCGAAATGGTGTGAGCATTGGAACGTATTCCGAACGCTTTTAACCGAAGAGGGAGAAACAAAGGGACGTATCCCAAAGGTTAGGAACGTATCCCAAGGATTAGGGACGTATCCCAAAGATTAGGGACGTATCCCAAAGATTAGCGACGTATCCCAAAGATTAGGGACGTATCCTAAGGATTAGGGACGTATCCCAGACGTTAAGGACGTATCCCAAGGATTAGGGACGTATCCTAGAGGTTAGGGACGTATCCCAGTGATTAGGGACGTATCCCAAGGATTAGGGACGTACCCCAAAGATTAGGGACGTATCCCAGTGTTACGAACAAGGAGGAGAAACATAGGGACGTATCCCGGTGTTTCGGAATGGAAAGAGAAACATAGGGAGGTATCCCGTTGTTTCGGAATGGAAAGAGAAACATAGGGACGTATCCCAATGTTTCGGAAAGGTAGGAGAAACATAGGGCGTATCCTGGTGTTTCGGAAAAGAAGGAGAAAGGGAAACGTCGGGACGTATCCCGGTGTTTTGAAGGAAGAGAAAAACATAGGGACGTATCCCGGTGTTTCGGAAAGAAGAGAGAAACGGAAACGTAGGGACGTATCCCTGTGTTTCAGAAAGGTATAAGAAACAAAAGGACGTATCCCAGTGTTTCCAAACAAAGGAGTGCGCAAAACAATGCAATGCAGGTGCACAAGATAGTGCGATAAAATGCATTTTCTATGCAAGTATGGGGGCATTTTCTATGCAACATACAGGAGCATATTCTATGCAATATTGAAAGCAAGCATATTCTATGCATGAATCATAACAATGCGCGGCACGCATGTCACAGAAGTGTATATGAAAGTGCACTTTCTATGCAATGGAAGGGCATCAAACATGTACTTTGGTGCCTCCGATTTACCTTTCGGAGGACTTTGTAACACACTCAGCTCAAAAAGGGCACACCCTGTCTATGTTGGCAAGAGATAACATCTGCTGCTGCTTTAATTGCCATTCTGACTTGAAGTAGGCTTACACTTGGGTCGAGATACACTCATACTCCAGGAGAAATGGCGAGGTCTGGAAGGTGGACCTGAAATACTTTCTTGGATCGTTGCAAATGCTGTAACACCCTAAGATGGCTTCCAAATTTTTCCTTTTTTTTCTTTTGCTTTGCAGTCTGGAACCTACATAGCTTCAGATAGGTCCTTGTTCTACTGTTCACACTTATCGGGGGTGGACCCTGCAGTTTTATGAAAGAACAAATACTGTTTTGCACAAATGTAGAGAATGGCATAGCACTCTGAGCACAAGATGATTTTTGGAAGTTGAGAAATGAGTTCTTAACCGGGTATTGAGCCGACGGCTGGCCACAGCCAAAATGACTCGACAAGGGAAAAACAAAGGTAAACAACTAGAACACATCGAGTAACACTCGAAGCGACTCAAAATAAGAATCGCGACAGACAAAATAAAACACAAGACTCAAATGTGCACATGGAGCTTGTTTCCCCGGGTATTGTTTCCCACCCTTTCTCATTTGTGATCCTCACATCACTCAGCCCTCAAGCTCTGTTTTTCTGAAAAAACCCTTTTCCTCACTTTTTCTCTCAGTGCACATCTCTCTATTCTTCAATCTCTCATTTTTTAATCCCTCCCCTGAGTGGTTGATGGATAAACAGGAAGTTACGGGGTCTTGCCCCTAGCATTCCGCTAGATTCTTCTTCTTGTTCACAATAGTGAGTTTCTTCCACAGAGGGGCTGCGCTACAATTGGGTGTGTAGCAAATCTGCAGCTGACATCGGTTGACGATGCTCTGCTGGGGAGTTTGGACGTGATTAGATCTGCCCAGAGGAGGGAATGGGATATCTTGTCCCATTCCAGTTCGTGCTTCGCACTTGGCTTGATACCTCGTTGCTTGGAGGATGTGAGAGCTTTCTGTCCTTTTGTGGTCAGCTTCAGTGGTGCCTTTTTCTGGCTAATACGGTGCCCTTTCGGCAAGTAGAGTGCCCTTTCTGGCAAGTATGTTCACAACGGGAGAAAGACAGAACACCTGACTCAACTGTGCCCGTATTTCATCATTTTGACCATTTTTTTGTTTTTGCTTTCTACTAAAACAATCTTTACCAATATGAGAGTTAGATTAACATACTTGTTCGATTTTTGATTTGAAAATCATGCAAGTTAGGTTATGAGCACTGAAAATTTTCCTTTTTGGGTCCAAGAAAATGGTCCAGTTTTGGAAAATGGAATAGTTTTTGAGAGATCAGTCAACCTCAGTAAAAATTCTCAAAAATTATTTTTGCAAACGGCTAATGCTTAACAAGCATGGAACCTACTCTTGAGACGCACAACCTCGGATTTGGAGGAAAATTGCCCCCTTTGCTCAAAGAGAACTGCATGGCAACGGAAAGTTGCCCCTTGTTTGAACGGCACCGCAGCGCATTGAATGGCAACGGAAAGTTGCCCCTTGTTTGAATGACACCGCGGTGCATTGAATGGCAACGGAAAGTTGTCCCTTGTCTGAATGGCACCGTAGTGTATTGTAATCAGTCCTCAGAGCGATGATTACAACCGAACTCCCGGATACAGAAAAGACAAAGATGACTAGAACCATCACATGGACACAGTTGAATTTGAAGTATTTTACAGCTGGACTTCAGGATGAAGTTGCCTACATATCTCAAAGATGGGAATCAAGCCTCACGTAGTTCGGGGTAAGTTACACTCGGGTATTATCCTCTCCTTTTTAGGCTCTAACTTTTGCCAAGGCGCCTGTTGCGGGTTTTCGACCTTGCGAGCTTTGTTCTTCTTTTCTTTTCAATTTTTTTCATTTCTTTTTCTCTTCTTTTTTTTTTTGCAATTTTTTTGCATTTTTTTTTTTGTTTTTTTTTTTTTTTTTTTGTATTTTTCTCTTGCTCTAACTTTTACCTGGGTCGCCCTTCCGGGTTTTCGGCCCAACGAGCCTCTCAAAGGGTAAAAGTGTAACAGGTCCATGCCAAATGGTTTTAGGGTTTTGAAGCCATCCGTATCCAGGAGAGTGGCTGTTGTATTGATTTACTGAAGGATCCATCTTCGGCTCTTCGAGCATATCTGACATTTTTGCCTCTAGTTTGAGGGGGGGCTTTTGATCTAGCTTTACAAGCTTCCTTTGATTTGATCTTCTTGATCTGACTTTGGTGCCTCTTGTTCGAGGGCTGCTTCAAAATGGCCACCTAGGCCTCACGTTGTGGTTGACCGTTGAACGTTCTGAACTCAGGTTCAAAGTTTAAAAGTGAGGGGTCGAATCTCGAGGCTGAGAGCGATCCTAAGCTGCACAATCTCAAGAGCGATCCCACACAAGTCTTCGCAGGACCGTGCAAAATCTTTTTTGAAATTTTTTAAGAAAGCGACAAATCGCTTGCGCCGAAGACAGTGTAGAACCAATCTGGATCAAGCCAGGGTCCTTCTCAGTACTCACATTAACAAGCATGATCTCAATCATTAAGGGCTTAGCATGCCTCTCTTTCTCTCAATTGATCAAGTTTTGCAAAACCTAAGGAATTCCTTCCTCTTCGTTTTTATCACAATGTTTCGAAAAAAGTTTTGAAAAACTTTGGTCAATGCAATGAATTCAAGGCACAGAAAAGACACAGCTTCTATTCAAATACTGCCATCTTACTTAGAATTTCTGGCACAACTGGCACACGGCAGAAGCAAACACAAGAGTGTGAAAATCACTGCTGTTCCATTCAGATCTGTTGGCGTAACTGGCTCCAAGGCAGAAACAGACTCAAAAGAAAGCAAAATGACAAACACAAAACAAGATAGTGATGTCCGAGGCAACACCCCCGGAATCACCCGACTCTTAACAAAACAGGATTGACTCGATACAACAAGACAGGCCCGACTGACTCAATACAACGAGACAGACTCAACAAGACTGACTCGATATGAAAAGACTGACTCAAAACAAAGAGACAGACTCAAAACAACAGAATTGACTCAATACCCAAGCTAGAACGTACAAAACTAACATTCGCAACTGCTCAAAACAGTTTGTGCCAAACGCCACATCTTGGAATAAACTGAACGCCGCCCGCAGGTGGTTCATCCCCCGATCACAAAGTCACATTATCCCCCACAAGTTCACTGATCAAGTGCCGATAGACTTTGCAGGACCCGGTGCGGGGATGACCCTGTTGTCAATCAAATTTTGTATCTCATGGCGGAGACGGACGCAACTGTCGGTGTCATGACCGGTTTGTTGATGAAAAGCACAGTACTTAGTCAGGTCATGCTTTGGAGGGAGAGGATCGGGTAGAGGCCGTTGTTCCAACGGTTTCAGATGTCCTTTCCTGAGTAGGACCCCCAGGGCTTTAGACAAAGGCATAAAAAGTGGGGTGAAAACCCTCTTGCCCCGGGGTAGATAGTACGAAGTTTGGGGGTTTGGATTGGATGCACCAACAAAAGGGGTGGCTGTTCTTGGTGTGGTGGTGGCAACCATGCCCACTTCAAAAGATCTTGCAGCTGCGTCACCGCTGGTGGTCGCATTCGAATTGCGGGTAAACGCCCTCCTGGGCTGCTCCTTCTCCTGATCAATAAGGCCTTGCTTCATAGCATCCTCGATTTGTACCCCCATCTCATGCAGATCCGAAAAGGTAGGGAAGGAGAGCACGATCATTTTCTACATTAGTTTGGGTTGGAGGTTGTGCACAACTATCCTTCTCTGGTCTTTGTCGGAAGGCCTTGTAGCCATCATCGAGGCCTTTGCTCTCCACCTCGCCACAAACTCTGAAAAACCCTCCTTTGGCTCTTGGCAGGTGACTTCAAGATCACGAGTTGTGACCTCAATCTGTGTGTTATAAGAGTATTGATCACTCAAGGCCTCAGCCATCTCTACCCAATTCAATTTCACAGAGTTCTCCAATTTCGCATACCAAATTGCGGCTATCCCAGACAGGGTCCGGCCAAACAATGATAGCTTCTGTAATCTGGTGAGGCCCATCGGCCTTAGAATGTCTGAAAACAGCCGCAAGTGCACTATGGGATCCCCAGACCCATCGAAACGGTCAATATGTGGCATCTTGAATCTGTCTGGCAGCGTCACAGCTGGATCGGTATACCCATCCTCGATGTCCAGGACAGATTTCATGCCTTGAGCCTTCTTGAACAACCTTTCAAGCTTGCTCATCTTTAGCGCCGTTGGATCCGTCTCTAACTCAAAAGGGGAGTCCGGTAGGTTGATGGGTGTCTTGGATAGCTGGGGTAGAACCGGGGGCGGAGCTAGCCCGACTGGAATGTCCGTATCATCCTGGACATGGGTTGCCTCCTCGAGTATGGGAACTCTTGGTGGGGAAGGAGCCTGGTGCGAAGTAGATACTCCAGTTTGCTGCTCCAATCTGGCAATTGTCTCTGCCTGTTGGGCTATGACCACAGCCTGTTGCTTGGCGAATTCTGCTTGACGGACAGTGTCTTGCTGCATGGCTTTCATACTATCCTGGAGTTGGCGCACCATCTCTTCCAGACTCGACATACTGTTCTAATCTAACTGAGCAACCAGTATATCTGTGTCGGCAATAGGCTCGAAAATCTCAGCCTGACTGCTCAAAGATCACTGATCTGGTAGCTGTTGTATTGGTGGTCTGTGCCCGACTAGCCTTCTCTGGCCCTGATTACCCTTGAACTGAGTCTATGACCTGACAAAGTCTATCAGTACAAGTCCAATGAACCTCGGGGGATATTGGAGCCTTCTGAAGCTATGGTTCTAGGACTACCTAGCAAAAGAGAAAACAGGCAGCATCTCAGCCCAATTTCACTGGAACGGATTTGAGCATACTAGGATGAATGTACTCAATACTGATCACTGTTTCCCAAATATCTGCCTGTAAACTGATACCCTCGGGTAAAACTGATTCCCCAAATACTGATGCTGATGCCCACAGGCCTGATACCCAGACTTACAAACTGGTATATGCGTCCCTGTAGAGATACACTCCAAAAGCACATAGCAAGTAAGAGAGAGCCAAAACACCCCTATGTTTGGGTAGGATTTCCCTGTCCTATTTTGTCAAGAGCTATGGTTTCGCTACGCACGCAGGGGTTTCAAACAACTTAGCATCGGGTAAGCAACATGTCCTAGTTTGGAATGGTCACTATGGATTCCGAATATGCACTAGGTCGAATGGTCAAAAAGGGTGCCCCGGTAAAACCGGGGTTTGTGTTCCCATACTGTTAGAGCCCATAACCGGTCAGCCTTATGGTCATGCCTTGACAAGACAAGCCTCTGGCAAACCGTTCAGGAATGGCAGATGGCAAACACGGTGTCCTAGGCGCACCAATGCACATGCGATGCAAAGAGACACATAAATGAAATCAAAACAGGATATCATGAGTTCGAGTCAAGCTCTCTAAAATCCCCAGCAGAGTGCCAGAAACTGTCGCACGTCCGCGAGGGACCCTGCTACAGTTCGGACTCGATTTGGGTCACGGTTCTCAATCTTGAACCAAAGAGTCCAAATTTGGCAAATCGTTTTGAGAAAACAGATTTTAGGAAAGAAGTGCCAAACATGGACTGCTTTGCCAGATACAGAGTCGCCACCTAAATATTTTTTTATGGTGGAATTCAGGAAACCCTGACTCGGTGCGGAAGGCCACATGTCCGTCATCACCGGAGTTGTCTCGACTCGGGAGCTAGGGTACGATTGGGGAAGGTCAGCTATGAGCACCCCCTCTCGCCCGATCCGAAGATCGGCCTCTACTAACCATGATATCCGTTTTTGAAAATACTATGTGTTCTTATTCCAATTGTTAGCCTAGAATTACTATGTTATGCGCACAGCAAACAAGTATAGACTAGATTGCCTAATTTGGAAAGAAACATTGCATATCCGTTTGTTTTGGAAAATGTTTTGGAATTTGCTACTCGCAAGTAGGCTAAAATACGGATTTCAACGAGTTTTTCCAACTCAAACAATCTAACCTTCACCCACAGGCATTCAAATAGTTTATCACATAAGCATCTAGCCACATGGTGAGCATACTGTCATGATAGCATTCACACGCATGCGGTATGCTAAAGCATAAATACTTACATCGTACTCCGTGCCAAAACAATAAACCAGCTAGCAAACATGCGTGATCCTAGTTCATGTTAAATTGGCTAATGCAGCATATACAAGATGCAATTAGATAGGCTCGGCTAACCTAAAACATGGCATGTGAAATGCAACCAATTCTCACGTATTCAATTTGGAAATTGAAATACAGATGCAGTTAGGATAATGCGCCGAGCCCGGTGCATGTAAAACAAATGAATGAATGCACGCATGCATTACATGAGGTATGCTAATTTTAAATATGCCCTAGTCTACCATCGTAAGCAGGTAAATAAAAGGGAAGAAAGACGTCGGGTTGGAAGACATATACCCACTCACGCACACTTATTACACAATTGCCCTCACTCGGAAGGTACAAATAAATATTACAGTCCGAATAACAAATACATTAATTATTACAGAATTTCTAATTAATTAATAGAAAGAATGCAAAAAGAAGAAAAAAAAAAGGAGAAAGGTGGCCACAGCCTCCGCCTCGGGATGCGCAAATGATGCATGCTCGAAATCTGGCTCGCCCGGAAAGCCCATACCATACCACTGCCGCCTCTGTTTATACTGCCCTATCTCTTTGAAAATTTCCAAAGTCCTGGGACAGGTTCCTTGCATACTGCAGAGTACCACCGGTTGGGGGAAATTCCCACCGGCAGTGCATAATTTGCATCGGCTGCTTCTGGATTTATCGGCCATTCACCAATGGCCAGTCGGCACTGAATTCTGCCGGTCGGCAGAAACTTCCTGCAGGAGACAGTTTTGACAGCAACAGAGAACAGACAGTATATGGCATGGGATTTTAGGCACATGTGAGCATGGTCATGTTTCCCATCATGTGCTGAACTCAGGGGAACATGGCCCTCGATACTCGAGCCATCAATGGTGCATGATAGCCCAAGAGATCGAGCTTGCCATTTGATAAGAAAATGCATGCAACACACAAATGAGGACCAAGGCCTTATCATTTCGAAGTCAAAGGCCCCGGTGACCGAGAGTTAAGGCACGTTACATCACTTATAGTATGAACGCCCCTTTACCCTCACACTTGGTTCAACACCCCAAACCAAGTAATGCAATGCATGTTATGCAAACATGGCTCAAAATGCAACATGATATCGAGATGCAAGGCATGTCAAATGCCATGCAAGTGCTATGGCAAGTATGCAATGCTAGGCATGCGAGATACAAACGCAACGCAAACACGGACAATTTAAACGAAAGGGTCATCATATTACATCACTTAATGAAGCAAATATGCAATGGACATGAGACAAGCATGCAAAGAGGCCTTAAACCATAAAGGGGCAGACCTTAATCCACCCCAAAACAGTGGCCAAAAGTGCCTAAAAGGGTAGACAAATACTTATGCCAACAAGCAAGCCTATGGTCCTAAGGTTAAGGCACAAAAGGGGGCACTTTACTTCCACCAATATGATCAATCATGGCATGAATTAGACAAGTAAAAAAAGAATTTTTACATGTAAAAAGGGACTCCAAAACCTCCCAATATGACAGCTTAGGTGGCTCCAACGAAATGCATCCACCAAAACTCATTTCTAGGCATAAAAGGGCACACCCTCAAAGCATGAAAGATGTCACAAATGCAAGCATGCAAGCATGATTTATGGGCTGAAATGTGACCCTAAATGATGGCAAATCATGAGGAGGGCCCAAGCTATGCATGTTGGAGGTCAATATGCTCAAGGCTTACAAGCCAAAACACAAAGAGATAATACCAAACAAGGCAAGCATGACTGAAATAGATGGCCAACAGACCTTAAACATGGTAAAATAATGCCAACACCTTCATGGAACTAAGCCAACACATGCAAGAATCATGGCCTAAACACAAGGTGCATTTCTAAGCCAAATGGAGGAATGCAAAGCAAATATATTAAGCATGCAAATGGGTACAAATCCGGCCAAAAACATAGATCACATATGACCCAAAACTCCTAAAAAACTTCTAAAATGGGGCCAAAAATGATCAAGCATGTATGTTACCCTTTTAAGCCAAAATGCAAGGAAACAAGACAATGAAGGGAGAGGGGTGTCCCTCCCCTATGCAAGACTTCAAACCACCTTCCTCACCACTGAAAATCCACTGGTTTTCAGTGGTGAGAAGACCAAAACACTTAAGCAAACAAGGCCTTACCAAAGAGGCAACAAAAAAGGCCAAATAAGGCCTAAGAGGGTGAGTTTGAACTCAAACCATAAATGACCCTTAATGAAAGTTCTTAAGCATGAAAATATAAGCCTTTTTTATGTTATGCACAAAAACTAAATCAGCAAGCAAGATAGGTAAAAGACTAGTGCAAGTTTGGGGAAACTAAAGTAAAATGCTCACCCTTGAAGCACACCTCAAGAATAGCCAATGCAGCCCTCCTCTTTTGATCAAAAATAGCCAAAAAACTCAAGAATCAACCCTCCAAGTCCCTCAATCTCGGAGCACGGTGTAATAGTGTGTGTATTGGTGCAAAAGTAAGGTAAAATCACACTTTTAGGCCAAGAAACACACACAAAGGGGGAGAGAGAGGGAAGTATAGAGATAGGGTGTATCTATATGTATAAGCTCTGGTTTTGCCTTCAAAGTTTCTAACCTAGAACAAGGAGAAGACCTCTCCTCTTATAGAAGTCCCTCTTGCAAAGCTTATACAACAAGCTTGCTTAGAGGGAAATCCTTCCATACACATGTATGGAGGGAAGCAGAGTTGGTGCCAGCTATCACAGCTGGCACAAAATATCTACATAAAGTAGATGAACTGTGGTCGGCTGCCCAAAAATGTCATTTTGACAAAATTTAGTGCCGATCGGCAACAAACAGTGCCGACCGGCAAAATATATTGCCGACAGAAACAAAACACAGCCGGTGGCCTATGGCCATGGCCGGTGGTGTGTGGGGATGTCTCACAAGGCATTCCCTGCCCTTCTAAGGCAAAACACAAGTGTTTGGTGTGAAACCCGACACTAAACAGTCGAGTTCGGAGATCCTGAGGCTAGGCGCGTAGTCGAGACCTCCGGGAACTCCAAACGAACACAAACGAGGGTAATCAGCAAGTGTTCCAATGGTGACATCCAAGTCTTGAGGACGGTCAAAAATGGGGTGTCTATAGCTGCGGTCAGTTGTAGGCTCAATACCCTGTTGAAAAACCCTTTTCTCAAATAAATCGTTTTGTGCTCAGGAATGCTGTGCAATTCTTCTCCACATTTGTGCAAAACTGGATTTGTTCTTTCATAAAACCGCAGGGTTCAACCCAGGTCATGTGAGAACAGTAAAACCAAGACCAATCTGAAGCTATATAGGTTCCGGACTGCAAAGCAAAAGAAAAGAGCAAAAATTGAAGCATCTGAGTGTGCTTCAACTTTAGAAAATTCTGTGATTGTATTCCGGATGTACCTTGTCAAGCCTTGTCAATGCCACTGAAGTATGAGTGCGCCTCTACCTCAAGTGTAAGCCTGCTTCAAGTCAGAATGACAGTCCAAATAGCACCTGTGGTTTTTGCATGTAGATGTTATCTCTTGTCAATATTGAAAGGGTGTCCCCTTTTGAGCTGAGCGTGTTGCCAAGTCCTCCGAGAGGTAAATCAGAGGCACCAGAGTACATATTTGATGCTCATCTATTGTATAGAATGTAAACTTTCATATACACTTCTGTTGCATGCGTGTCGCGCATCATTATGATTCATGCATAGAATATGCATGCTTTTGATTCCGCATAGAATATGCTTTGCTTTCAATGTTGCATAGAATATGCCTGTCTTATGCACGGAATATGTCTTCAATATTGCATCGAATATGCTTTCCATGATTGCATTGAAAATGCATCTTATCGCACTTCTTTTGTGCACCACACTCGCACTGTCTTGTGTACTTGTATCGCATTGTTTTCCACATCTCTAACAGGCGCTGTCACACACGTTCCACTTGCATTGTTATGCACGTTTCAATCGCATTGTTATGCACACTCTTTAGTTGCGTTGTCGCGCACACTCTAGTTGCATTGTTATGCACACTTCACTTGCATTGTTATGCATGGTTCTAGTTGCATTGTTATGCACCCTTTACTTGCGTTGTTACGCTCATTCCACTCGCATTGTTATGCACCGTTTCAATTGCATCGTTTTGCACGCTCCTTGTCTCCGAAACACTGGGATACGTCCCTATGTTTCTCCTTCCTTCTGGAACACCGAGATACGTCCCCATGTTTCTCCTTCCATTCGGAACACCGAGATACGTCCCCATGTTTCTCCTTCCTTTCGAAACAGCGGGATACGTCCCTATGTTTCTCTCCCCTTCCGGAACACCTAGATACGTCCCTGTGTTTCTCTTTCTTTTTCGAAATACCGGGATACATCCCTATGTTTCTCTTTATTTTCGGAAACACCGGGATACATCCCTATGTTTCTCTTTCTTTTCGAAACACTGGGATACGTCCCTATCTTTCTCTTTGTTATTCGGAAACACCGGGATACGTCCCTATGTTTCTCTTCCTTTCCGAAACATCGGGATACGTCCCTATGTTTCTCCTTCCTTCAGAAACACCGGGATACGTCCCAATGTTTCTCTTTTCTTTCTGAAACACCGGGATACGTCCCTATGCTTCTCCTTTTTATTCAGAAACACCGAGATACGTCCCTATGTTTCTTTTCTATTTCCGAAACACCGGGATACGTCCTTATGTTTCTTCTCCTTTTCCGAAACACCGGGATACGTCCCTATGTTTCTCCTTCCTTCCGAAACACCGGGATACGTCCCTATGTTTCTTCTCCTTTTTTCGAAGCACCGGGATACGTCCCTATGTTTCTCTTTCTTTCCGGAAACACCGAGATACGTCCCTATGTTTCTTCCCCTTTGGTTAAGACCATTTGGAATACGTTCTAATGCTTATACCATCCGAAACACCGGGATACGTCCCTATGTTTCTCCCTCTTTGGTTAAGAGCATTTGGAATACGTTCCAATGCTTATACCATTCCGCAACACCGGGATACGTCCCTATGTTTCTTCCTCTTTGGTTAAGAGCATTTGGAATACGTTCCAATTCTCACACCATTCCGAAACACTGGGATACGTCCTTATGTTTCTCCCTCTTTGGTTAAGAGAATTTGGAATATGTTCCAATGCTTATACCATTCCGAAACACCGGGATGCGTCCCTATGTTTCTCCCCCTTTGGTTAAGAGCATTTGGAATACGTTCCAATGCTTATACCATTCCGCAACACCGGGATACGTCCCTATGTTTCTTCCTCTTTGGTTAAGAGCGTTTGGAATACGTTCCAATGCTCACACCATTTCGAAACACCGGGATATGTCCCTATGTTTCTTCCATTTTGGTTAAAAGCGTTTGGAATACGTTCCAATGGATACGTCCCTACGTTTCTTCTCCTTGTTCCGAAACACCGAGATACGTCCCTATGTTTCTTCCTCTTCGGTTAAAAGCGTTTGGAATACGTTCCAATGCTCACACCATTCCGAAACACCAGGATGCGTCCCTACGTTTCTTCTCCTTGTTCCGAAACACCGGGATACGTCCCTGTGTTTCTCCCTCTTCGGTTAAAAGCGCTTGGAATACGTTCCAATGCTCACACCATTCCGAAACACCAGGATACGTCCCTACGTTTCTTCTCCTTTTTTTGAAACACCGGGATACGTCCCTATGTTTCTCCTTTTTTTTGAAACACCGGGATACATCCCTATGTTTCTCTCTCTTTGGTTAACAGTATTTGGAATACGTTCCAATGCTTATACCTTTCCGAAATAGCGGGATACGTCCCCATGTTTCTCCCTCTTTGGATCAGAGCATTCGGAATACGTTCCAATGCTTATGCCACTCTGAACACCGGGATATGTCCCTGTTCTTCTCTTTCTTTGGTTAAAGAACATTTGGAATACGTTGCAATGTTTGTACTATCCCCTTTTGTCTCTCGCGTGTGCTATGGTGAGAGGTTCTCCCTTTCCTTACACATTTTCAGTGTGTTTGGAATTTGTCTCAGGTTGCATTGTTTTGTATCCATCCCGCATTGTTATGCATCACCCTTAGGTTGCATTGTCTTGCAGCCCTCCACTCGCGTTGTCACGCAGCTTTTCACTTGCATTGTCATGCATATTGCTATCAATATTGTACCTGTTAAGTTTCTTTCCTTTGCGGGCACGATATTGTATGTACGGTTCATTTGAAGCTGGCACGACCAGACGAGCCAGACAGGTATCGTATTCTACGTGTGAGACGTAGCGAGAATTGCATGACTCTCTTACATCCTTTCTTCATTGTAATGTAGTTTGGTTTTCGCTTGCTTAAAACTGTCGCATGTTATGCTTCGTTACAGCTTTCTTTCCATGATCATAAATTATGCTCGGCTTTGTGCATTGTCTTGCATCTTGCCCCTGCCTTCGGGCGCATATCTTTGTCTGTTGCTTGCATGCTTTGTCTAAGTCTTCGGCCTCGTCAAAAATGGGTCGTCTCTGGGCTTTGACATTCACTCCCGTCATTATTATGACTTTTGAGTTCTGCCAAAGAGGGGCAACTGTAGACACTTCATTTTTTACCGTCCTCAAGACTTTGACGTCATCGTTTGAACACTCAGTGATCATCCATGTTCATGTTTGTCTTGAGTTCTCAGAGGTTTCGGCCGCGCGCCTTTCCTCAAGACCTCTCGACTTGTCTGTTTTGTGTTTGGTTGTACACCAGGCACTTGGGCTTTTGCCTCTGAGGGTAGGAAATGGCTTATTGGCCATCCCCACACCCCACCGGCCTTAGCTTGTTACCACCGGCCCTGTTTTCTTGCTACCGGCCAAAGGTGTTGGCCGGTCGGCAATGTTTTTGGTCGGCCGGCCATTGTTTTTATCAATTGGCCACTTTTTCTGGCCAAGACCTTTTCTTGAGGAGGTTTGAACCTTTTGAACCTTTGTTTTAGCTTCTTGAGAAAGTTTGAACCTTTTGAACCCCTCGTTTTACCTTCTTGGGGAAGCTTGAACCTTTCGAACCCCTCGTTTTAGCTTCTTGAGGAAGCTTGAACCTCTTGAACCCTTGCCTAGCTTCTCCAAGAAGCTTGACCCTTTTGCTCTAGCTTCTCCAAGAAGCTTGACCCTTTGCTTCAAGCTTCTAAGAGAAGCTTGAACCTTTCTTAGCTTCTTGAGGAAGCTTGACCCCTTTGCTCTAGCTTCCTTAAGAAGCTTGACCCTTTTTGCTTTAGCTTCTAAGAGAAGGTTGTCCCTTTTGCTCCAAACTTCTAAGAGAAGCTTGGACCTTTGTTCCTCTATAAAAGAGGGCCTCTCCTTCCATTTCAAGGGTTGAAAAATCCGATATATAAAATCTATATCTCACTCTCTCTCTATATCTCCCTCTCTCCCTACATTTGTGTGGGTTAGAGTGTTCCAAAGTGAGTTTTTGTTCTTGTTCTTGCACTAGAACACCTAGGAGTAAACTTCTCTTGGTTATTAAGGTGCTAAGAAGTTGTTTGAGGGGTTTTTTAGCTGGTTTTGATCCTAAGAGGCTACTGGTTTGGTGTTCTTAGAAGTGGCCTTCAAGGGTAACTCATTTTCCCTCTTTTATTCCTCATTTTTGTACACACTTTTACCCTATCTTGCATGCTTATTTAAGCTTAGCTATAAACTGAAAAAAAAATTTTGTTTGCATGCTTTTGAAGTTGGTTTAAGATCACTTTTGTGTTTGGGGTTGTTTACCCCCTCTTAGGCCTTGTTTGGCCTCATTTTTGTGCCTTTTTTGTGAGCCTCGGGACCACCTTGTATTGGCCTTCTCACCACTGAAATCCAGAGGGATTTCAGTGGTGGGGATGGTATTTTGAGGTCCTAAGAAGGAGAGGGGCATCCCCTCTCCTTGTTGTCTTGTTTGTTGGCATTTTTGGCCTTACAAAGGAGCCCTTATTTGCACACTTCTCGAGCTCGGTTCAAGCCTTTTTCAGTGAGTTTTAGGGCCTACATCACCCCATTCCATAGTTGGTTTTGCCATGTTAGATATCCTTCTTGCATGTGTAGAGCAACCCCTTGCATGGCCTTTCAAAGGAGCATCTCATTTTTGCATGCATAGACCATGTTTCAGTGGATTTTTGGGCTTTATTTGGCATGTCCTACATCTGTCTTATGCTGGTTTTGTGGCCTCTTGAATGCCTCATAGGCTTGTAGTGTAAATCCCCTTCACTAGCTTACATTGCATGTTGTTTTGGCCCTCCATTCTAGCATATTTTGGCCATGTTTCAAACATGTTTTGTTCGTATTTTGGACTGCCTTAGCTCTATTTTTAGTCCTCTTGGTCGATTGCCATGAATGGTTGTAGTGTAATAGCCTTGCTTACCTTTGAGTTTTGAAGCCCCTTGTGTGCGTTGCTTGAGGTGTTTGCATGTTTTGGTATCATAGGGAATGCTATTTCAGAGCTTATATGTGTGCCATATTCTCATGTTTAGCATGCCTTCGATGCGTTTGAGAGTTGCATCATTATGTCTTGTTTATGAGCCTTTGCAAGAGCTTCATTTTGGTGCATGTCAAGCCCTCATTTTAACTCATTTTGCCACTGTTTAGGGACTGCATGAGGTTTGTTAGGAGTTGGTTTCATCATTTGTGCATTGCTTTGCATACCTCTAGTGTAATGTGTTTCACTAGTTTCAGTATTTAAGCCCTCCTACATGCATTGCATGAGTCGTTGCATCATTTCGGAGTCATTTTGTATGCTATTTCAGAGCTGGACTGTATGCCATTGTACCTCGTGTTTCATCCTTGCATTTCTCTTGGAGAGTTGCATTTTGTGCCTTAGGCTTGGAGCCCTTGCATTGTGCATGTTTGCATGAATCTTGGGCCTTGTTCTCATCTCATATGGCCACTGATTTTGGGCATGGCTGAGGCTTGTCCATATTAGTTTAAGTCCATCTTTACATGTTATTCAAGTGTTGTTACATTGCTTCATGCTTGCATGTTTAGGTTGCATTGTTGCTTGCATGCTCATGTTGCATTAGTTTGCTTGCATGCTTAGGTTGCATAGCATTGTGCATGCATCCCTTGCCTCTTGATCAATCATGATAGAGGTTGGGGGCCCCTTTATGTGTTTGTTTGCATTTCATTTGATATTAAATGCACACTTGACTTCTTTGGCCATCATGCATGGAAATGCGTGATTGATGATCCGAGGGTCGATAACCATACTCCCTTGAGTTCATAACATGATAGGGAGGGTGGTGGTGCAAACATTGTCTTGTAAATGTATTGCCATGCTCTGTTTGTCCTCTGCTGCAGCACAGGAGCTTTCTGTAGGAAAAAATGGCAGGTCGGCTACTTTTAGTGCCGGTCGGCTAACAACATCTGGCCGAGAGCCTCATTTATGGTCGATGACCAGTTTCCAGTGGCCGGTGGCATTACCTCTTGGCCGGTGACCTCCCACAATACCCAAGGAGTGGTACAAAAGTGTTCCAGAGATTTGTGAAGTCTTCAGATGTGCAAAAGCAGTGTAAACAGAGGCAGCATGAGCATGGCGATAGATTTCCGAGCGGAGCCGAACATGCACGCATTTGACCCTCTTCCCGAGGCCTCTTTATTGCTTTAGTAGCTTAGTTGATTCATTTTATTAGTTAAGTGGTTTTGTAATTAATTAGCTTGTGAGTTAGTTAATTAGGTAATTTGTATTATTCTTTCAAACCCTCCGCGAGAGGGCAATGTTGTAATAAGTGTGCGTGTATGTGATGCATGTCTTCCAACCCCACATTTTTTTTCCTTTTATTTACCAACTTATGATGGTTAGTTTTAGGGCACGTTTCAATTAGCATACTTATGATAGCATTTTTGCATACATTCATTCGTATTGCACACACCGGGCTCGGCGCATCATACTAACTGCATCGTATTTCAATTCCAATTTGAATACATGTATTGAATTGTCGCATCTCACATGCCATTTTAGATTAGCCGAGCCTATTCTAAATTGAATCTTGCCTGTGTTGCATTAGCCATTGCTAACATGAACTAGGATCATGCATGATTACTAACTAGTTTCTTGTTTTGACTCGGAGTACACTGTGAGTGTTTATGCTTTAGCATCTTGCATGCGTGTAAATGTTGCCATGACAGCATGCTTGCCATGAGGCTAACTTCTTATGTGATATAACTGCCTGAATGCCTGTGGGTGAAGGTTGGGTTGCTTGAGTTGGAATAATTCGTCGAAACCCGTGTTTTAGCTTACTTGCGAGTAGCAAAATTCAATCCATTTTCAAAACAAACGGATATGCGATGCTTTGTTCCAACTTAGGCAATCCAGCCTATACTTGTGTGCTGTGTGCATCACATAGTAATTCTAGGCTAATAACCGGAATAAGAGCACAAAATGTTTGCAAAACTCGATATCATGGTTAGTAGAGGCCGATCTTTGATCGGGCGAGCAGGGATGCTCATAACTGACCTTCCCCAATCGTACCCAAGTTCCCGAGCGAGGCAACTTTGGTGATGACGGACATGTGGCCTTAGGCAACGAGTCAGGGTTTCCTAAATTCCCCCAAAATAAATATTTAGGTGGCGACTCTGTATCTAGCAAAGCAGTCCATGTTTGGCACTTCTTTCTAAAAATCTGTTTTTCAAAACGATTTGCCGGATTTGGACTCTTTGATGATTCATCGGTCTTGCACTCTACGAGATTAGATACAGGACCGTGGCAGTTTGAGTCCAAACTGTAGTGAGCCCAAATGAACAGAACGGGATTTCCCTTCGGGACGTTCGGGGACGTCTACACGTGCGCACTCACATGTAAGTACGCACATACTATAACGACTCGGATTTTAAATTCACATTGGACTGATATATAGTGGTGTTTGTCACCTTAAAATTTGTATGGTTGTCGGACTCTTGATATTGATGGGTTGGCAAGTGAACTTTAAATATTATGATTGAGGACCCTTGGATGATGTTTGGAACCTTGATCGAAGCCTTAACAAGATATATAGATAAGATTAGATAAAAAGTCCCAAATTTGAGTTTGAATTTTTGACCAGCCGTCACTCTTTTGTCCTTTTCTCCTTCCATACTTAGAATTTGAATGTGAGGTTAGAACCATTGGAAAGCTTGTTTCCGGGGCTTCAATTTGAACACAAGAACGACCTAGAAAGGAGTCCCGATGAGAGAGTTATACCCGTTTAAAGTTTTCACATCTGTGTTGGAAGCAGAGCCGCATGTGCGGGGAATAGCACCGCACGTGCGGGCTGTGCGGGACAGCAGCTCAAAAACGTGATTTTTGAACCATTTCTTACATTTTCTTTTCCTCTCTTCTTCTCCCCTCTTCCATGTCCGAAAACTTAGCCCTAAAAACCTTGATTTCCTCCACTTTTATCAACAAATCAACCATGGATTTTGCATCAATGATGAAGAACAAGTGAAGATCACCATTTTCAACCGATTGGATTTTGGAATTTCGAAGTGATGCTCTTGACCTAGCTTCCTTGCTTTCAATCTTGAGGTAGGGGTCCTAGTTCTCCTTCAATGCTTACATAGATAGATAGATTTTTGGTATTTTGGAGTATATAAATGCAAAATCTACATTTTGAGCATATAGGGTTATATTATGGAAATTTGGGGATTTCGGATTTCAAGAATTTGGGGTCTTATTGTTGGGTTTAGATTATGGATTATGAACCTAGGATATATAATCAAGGGGAAAATTGGAAGAAAAAAATAATGGGTTAAGAAGTGTGAATTTTTCTTGAATTTCTAGGTTTTTTTAGAAACCCTAGGTTGATTTTTGATGATAATCAATGATTTGGCCCAAATTGAAAGTTGAATCATGAAATTGGTAGGTTGAATTATCTATGTACAAGTTTAATTGGAATTTGGTTATGTTTGAAAATTATGTTTAAAATTTGCGAATGAATTTTGTTATGAGCAATGTAAATCATGTTATAATGAGAAGGAAATTGGAGGAAATGATTTATTAATGATATAGATGACATAAACTCGGTTATGGAATGTTGAAATGGAATTTAAGAATTCCTCTTGAATTATGTTGAATTATATTTAATGATGTTGAGTTGAATCATGTTGCTTATGTTGAATTGTAGTGATTATGTGAGATGGTATTGACTATGTTGACTTTGATTTTTGTGACCTAAAATGTGGAGTTTTCCAAAATGGGTTAATCCCAAATTATTTTGCTAAATACTTGTGGGCTTGCTTAGGTATTAAAATCAAGAGAATGATTTATTTCTGGAAAAATGTGGAAGATGTCCATACAATTCCTTCCTATCTTGAAATCGAAGTGATTGATTATAAATTCCATATTGTGTTTGCAAGAATGGTAATCTTCTATTTCTATATATAGATATATTGAGATGGAGGAAATTGTGGTATAATGGATGGATAATGGTAGGCTTGTGAAGAATAATGAAGGAAGGAAAAAGAACTAATGGCTAAGTTATATATGTGTACAGGGCACACTTCAGGAGAGCCAAGCACTCTGTTGTAGCACTGTGAGTAGTAGTACTTCGATGTATCTTTAACCGTTAATGATTATTGTTATTGACGTTATGATCTTCGTCATAAGAATTATGTTGACATGTATGTTATGTATGCTACGTAAATATTGTGAAATTATGGTAACATCAAAGGTGTATGCTATATGAGGAACATTGTGAAATTATGGAAACATCAAAAGGGATTTGTGAAATATGAAACGATGTGGCCGAGGGCCATTTGTGAAGTATGAATTTCTGAATTGTGAATTGTGAAACTATGAAGCCAAGAGCCGAATTGTGAACCTATGAAACCCAAAAGCTAATTTAAGTATATGTGAATTTATGAGGCCTGGGGCCGACTTGTGAATTTATGTGGTCAGGGGCCATATGTGAACTATGAACCTATGTGGCCAGGGGCCATTTGTGAAATTATGAAGCTATGAGGCCAAGGGCCAAACTTGTGAACTTGTGAATCCAAAGGGCCGATGGCCGATGTGATAAGTTGTGAATCTATGAAACCTGAAGGCTATCGTGAAGGTGTGAACCCCTCAGGCCAAGGGCCGAACTGTGGAATTGTGAAACCGATAAAGTCATCTGTAATCTAATGAAAATGTGCTTACTTTGTCCTGATAACTTTATGTTAATTATGTCAACTCGTGGGAATGATGTAACAGTTACCATTAGGACTCTATTAATTACAAGGCAAGGCAACTATGTTAACATATAAGAACGATTAAACAATGGTGTATACTATTGATTAATAGAGCACGTGAATTAAGTCATTTACCTAAAAGAATTTATGTTCATTCTTGAAGAATAGATTCTGAGTAAATATAAGAGTAGCTATGTGTATCCATATGAATTTGAAGTTATTTTGCTATGTTGCTTATGAATTGGAAGTTATTCAGAATCTACGATATAAGTGCAAAGTTTAGCATTATTATGTGACTCTCATGAGAATGTGAATTAGTCTCTTACTGTTAAGCGTAAGATAATGACCTGATACAACAAGAAACGCTCTAGTTATAATATGTTCCGTTTGAATTAATGAATGATGTTCAAGTATGTTTCAGGCATATTTCCAGTATGTTACAAGCTCAAGTATGCTCAGGTATGTTTCAAGTACATGTTACAAGTTTGAATATACTACAAGGTCAAACATGTTTCAAGGGCCTAGTGCCATAAGTTTCAAGTATGTTTCAAGGGCCTAGTGCCAAAAGTTTCAAGCATGTTTCAAGGGCCTCGTGCCATAAGTTTCAAGGGCCTAGTGCCATAAGTTTCAAGTATGTTTCAAGGGCCTAGTGCCAAAAGTTTCAAGCATGTTTCAAGGGCCTCGTGCCATAAGTTTCAAGGGCCTAGTGCCATAAGTTTCAAGTATGTTTCAAGGGCCTAGTGCCAAAAGTTTCAAGCATGTTTCAAGGGCCTCGTGCCATAAGTTTCAAGGGCCTAGTGCCATAAGTTTCAAGTATGTTTCAAGGGCCTAGTGCCAAAAGTTTCAAGCATGTTTCAAGGGCCTCGTGCCATAAGTTTCAAGGGCCTAGTGCCATAAGTTTCAAGTATGTTTCAAGGGCCTAGTGCCAAAAGTTTCAAGCATGTTTCAAGGGCCTCGTGCCATAAGTTTCAAGGGCCTAGTGCCATAAGTTTCAAGTATGTTTCAAGGGCCTAGTGCCAAAAGTTTCAAGCATGTTTCAAGGGCCTCGTGCCATAAGTTTCAAGGGCCTAGTGCCATAAGTTTCAAGTATGTTTCAAGGGCCTAGTGCCAAAAGTTTCAAGCATGTTTCAAGGGCCTCGTGCCATAAGTTTCAAGGGCCTAGTGCCATAAGTTTCAAGTATGTTTCAAGGGCCTAGTGCCAAAAGTTTCAAGCATGTTTCAAGGGCCTCGTGCCATAAGTTTCAAGGGCCTAGTGCCATAAGTTTCAAGTATGTTTCAAGGGCCTAGTGCCAAAAGTTTCAAGCATGTTTCAAGGGCCTCGTGCCATAAGTTTCAAGGGCCTAGTGCCATAAGTTTCAAGTATGTTTCAAGTCAAAATAATTATCTACAATTTATTATATCCAAACAGGTTGTTTTCTGCAGCACTTTAAAGAAATTGACGGTTCTCTTAATATACACAAGCAATCGATGAAGGCCAAAAATGTACGAAACTAGACTCGTAACCGGTTCTAATGACACTAATTTGATAATTTTTGGATTTATACCCAAAGAGAACAACACTCCCGAATTTACTGTTTCGGACTGGTTTCCTGGACAGATTTGGATACCACAATTTATATGAATTTTGACTCCCAAAAATTATGAAAAAAATCAGATATTCAATTCAATATGTAATTAATCTACTGTAAAATTTTCAGATTAAAATTCATTCGTTTGATATGATTTCTTGATATTTAAATTTTGCGATTATGTGCAGAATTTTTGGACTAAGATTCACACCGATTCTTTATACATGAATTTAACTCCTTAGATTTCTTAACAGTATACATATATACAAAATACATAAATCTACAACCTCTCCATCAATGAACTAAATAATAATAGAGGAAGGATAAAGAACAAAAACGAAGAAAAGAAGAAAGATGAAGACCTACCACACCCAAAAATTACTCCTTGTTTGCAATCCCCCTTTTTTTTTTCTTCTTTTCTCTCAACTTCTTTCTCCCCGTGGCTGCTGTGGCTGCTGCTATGGAATGTATTAGGAACCTAGGGTTTTTCTTTTCTTTTCTTTGTTGTACATAACATAAATGACTCTAGATAAAAATGTCCTTTGTTTTATTTTATTTTATTTTATCTCTCCATTAATTTAAATAAAATACAACTACTATTAGATCAAAATATGCTTACTAATTTGACACTTAATTTTATTTTATTTATTTATTTTTTAAAATAATAAATCTTGCCTTTAAATTGAAAACTTTCACCATAAATTTATTTTAGGTTTTAAAATTAATTAAATGACCCTCCAAATATTTAATTTGCACTTTAAGATTCACCATCAAAATATTTGAGATTGTAATATTATTATTGTTATTATTTAATTATTTACTTAATTTTGATATTTGGGTTCTCACATTCTCCCCCACTAAAAAAAAGTTTTGTCCTCGAAACTAACTTGAATAAATCATGAGAATAGATGTGGGTACTTCTTGCGCATCTCATCCTCGCGTTCCCAAGTCGCCTCTTCAACTAGATGATTACGCCACAATACCTTAACCAATTTAATGACCTTTGTACGCAACCTTTTCTCTTTTGAATCCAAAATTTGAACAGGCATCTCCTCATACAAAAAAAATCCTCTCTAATCTGAAGTGGCTCATAATCTATCGCATGTGACGAACTGTGCACATATTTCCTCAGCATAGACACGTGAAACACATTATGCACTCCTGCCAACCTAGGGGGTAGAACAACGCGGTACGCAACCTCACCAACCTTCTCCAATACCTCAAATGGACTAATGTATCTAGGACTCAACTTTCATTTCTTTCCAAACCTGATGACTCCTTTCCATGGTGATACTTTCAAGAATACCATAACCCCCCACATGAAACTCTAAATCTGTCCTACGATGATCAGCATAACTTTTTTTTTCTACTCTGAGCTGTCAATAATCTCTCTCTGATTGTGATAATTTTCTGTGTAGCATCCTCTACCAAATCAAGTCCCAACATTTGCCTTTCACCAACCTCATACCAACACAAAGGAGACCTACACTTCCTTCCATACAAAGCCTCATAAGGAGCTACTCCCAAACTAGAATGATAACTATTATTATAGGCAAACTCCATGAGCGGAAAATAATCATCCCAATTACCTCTTCACTCCAAAGCACAAGCCCTCAACATATCCTCAAGGGTTTGAATAGACCTCTCCGATTGCCCATTTGTCTGAGGGTGATAAGCTGAACTAAAATTTTACCGACTACCCATAGCTGATTGTAACGCACCCCAAAACTTAGACACAAAACGAGGGTCCCGATCTGACACTATTGACACTGGTGCCCCATGCAATCTAACAATCTCCTTCAGATACAACTGTGCAAATCGAGCTAGAGAATAGGTCATCCGTACTGCAATAAAATGTGCTGACTTGGTTAATCTATCAACAACTACCCAAACTGCATCGTGATTACTACTAGTACGAGGTAATCCGCACACGAAGTCTATGGTAACATGATCCCACTTCCACTCCTGTATAGGCAAGCGTTGTAGTTTCCCCGTAGGTTTATGATGTTCTACTTTAACCTGTTGACACACCAAACACTGAGCCACAAATTCTGCAATATCTCCCTTCATACCATTCCACCAAAAATGTTCATGAAGATCCCGATACATCTTAGTGCTTCCAGGATGAATGCTGTAACTAGAACTATGTGCCTCCGTCATAATCTCCTTCCTCAAATCACTACTAGCGAGAACACAAATTCGGCTACGGAATCTAAGCAACCCATCATCACTAACCACAAAGTCTACGTGTTTACCCTTTGCCATCTCTCCTTTAATACGCTCACACTGGGGGTCAATCTCCTGTGCTAAACGAATCCGTTCTCTCAAGGTTGGCTGAACTGTCAATTGACTACAATAAGCCCTATTACCAGGTGTAACAACCTCAAGCCTCAAACGTCTCATGTCTTCCACTAAACAACTCTCAATAGACAAAGCAACTACATCTCCAACTGCGACCTTCCTACTCAAGGCATCTGCAACCACATTTGCCTTCCCCGGATGGTATAAAATATTCACATCATAATCTTTTAGTAACTCATGCCATCTTCTTTGCCTCAAATTTAGTTCCTTCTGTGTGAAAATATACTTCAAACTCTTATGATCAATGTAAATCTCACATGACTCTCCATACAAATAATGCCGCCAGATCTTAAGAGCAAAAATCACTGCTGCTAACTCCAAGTCGTACGTAGGATAGTTTCTCTCATGTATTTTCGACTATCGTGATGCATAAGCAATCACCTTCCCATGCTGCATGAGCACATATCCTAAACCCTGTTATGAAGCATCACTATAAATCACAAAACCACCTCCATCTGTAGGTAAGGCAAGGATTGGAGCTGATGTCAATCTTTGTTTAAACTCTTGGAAACTACGCTCACAATCATCATTCCACTCAAACTTTACCCCTTTCCTGGTGAGATTGGTAAGTGGCAAAGCAATACGGGAGAGTCCTTCCACAAACCGTCTGTAGTACCCAGCAAGCCCTAGAAAGCTACGTACCTCCATCACAAAAGTAGGTCGTGGCCAATCAACAATTGTTGTCACCTTCGTGCTATCCACAGATACCCCATCTTTACTCACTACATGACCCAAAAAGGATACACTGCTCAACCATAATTCACACTTCTTAAATTTTGCATACAGTCTCTTCTCCCTAAGGATCTAAAATACTACCCTCAAATACTGCTCATGCTCCTCTTTACTCGAATAAATTAGGATATCATCAATAAACACTACCACAAATTTTATCCAGTTGGGGTTTAATACTCTGTTCATTAAATCCATGAATGTGGCTGGTGCATTTGTGAGACCAAAATGTATCACCAAGAACTCATAATGCTTATAACGGGTTCTAAAAGCGGTCTTAGGAACATCCTCATCCCTTACTTTCAACCGGTGATAGCTTGGCCTCAAGTCCATCTTAGAGAATATCTAAGCTCCCTGCAATTGGTCAAATAGGTCATCAATACATGGCAAAGGACACCTATTTCTCATTGTGACTTTGTTCGGTTCCCCATAATCAATACACAATCTCATAGACCCATCATTCTTCTTCACAAATAACATAGGTGCTCCCCAAGGTGACATGCTAGGCCTAATAAAACCTTTGTCTAACAACTCCTATAACTGAGTTTGTAACTCCCTCAACTCCAACGGTGCCATTCTATAGGGAACTTTAGAAATAAGTGTTGTGTCAGGGACCAAGTTAATGGAAAATTCTACCTCACGATCTAGAGGAAGTCTAGGTAGATCCTTTAGAAAAACATCAACACAATCACTCACTACAGGCAACTCCTCTAACTTCCATTATGGCAGTTCAATACTCACCACACAAGCTAAGTAACCATGATACCTTTTTCTCAACATTCGATTAGCCTAAAGGGAAGAAGTAAAACAGATAGAAGACCCTGTCTTATCTCCCTAAAAGAAAAACTCAAGTTGTCCCAACATAGCAAAAACTACCATCTTTCTAAAACAATTAGCAGAGGTATGATTCTTGGTCAACCAATCCATCCCCGAAATCACATAAAAATCCTTCATCTCTAAAGAAATCAAATCTACTAGAAAAATTCTACCATCCATCTCTATCTCACAAGATCTGCAATCATCCCCTAACACCACTTTTTCTCCCAATACTACTGTTCCACCTAATGGAGTAGACAAGGTAATACAAACATCAAAGGCTCACCAGGAATAGACAATCAGTGTAGATATCTAGGTGCCAACTCTTAACCTTCAAAATGAAATCAAGAACGATTCAACACAAGCTTAAACAAAACTAACTTAACCAAACACTACTAAGTACTATAGGGACTCGGACCTCGTCTAAATGATGAAATGCAAGGTATGTAACTTGATAAACCTGTTGCTCTGATACCATAATTGTCACACCCCAAATCCGGGCATGACCGGCCGTGGACCACAGGGACTTAGCCCAAGGCACACGTAAGCCTAAACACGAATCCAATCACATTGAACAACTGAACAATAGTCCAATAATAAATAACCAAAACTCAATCCAGACATGTCACAATTATAAACGGCAAAATCAACCGTAATAAAAAAAAACCATCCAAACTTATGGGATATAAACAACCCACATATAAAAAATAATCCTAAATGAACTTCGATAAGAATAAATATAAATATGCACAAACTTGACATAACACTCTAAACAAAAGGAATGCCCTAGAGGTCCATGCAATTGAGTCCCCGCTACGCCATGAGTCCACTCTAAGTCCTTCTAACACCTGGAAATGATAAAAACTAAGTCAGCTGATAGCTCAGTGAGTAGCAACATGGATAGTAAATACAGTTTTGAAAACAGGGTTCAATTCCAAAATAAGATATATATCACAGAAACTAGATTGGCATACAGTTTGGTAAATACAATCTGTTTCAAAAAGAAGGTTCCACAATTCAACACTTAAAATACTCATGTCTCGCAAGAACATGATAAACAACATTTTCCACTTAAAACAGATTATAACATGAACACCAATAATTTTCTGGCTACCAAGAAAAACAAATAGTTTACAGTATGCCAAGCTCACACATTTTTCAGAAATAATTTGATTCAATTGATAATATAATAATTTATCAAAACAGTTTAATCATGAATCAACAATTTAATTTTCCAACAGTTCAGGGTAGGGGAACATTTATAAAAATATGTGCATGAAACTACTCACCTGAAAATGAAATAATATAATCCTCGTATAGAGTGTAAAAGTCCAATTAGTGCCCTGAACCAAGTATAAAAACTACACGTCACAACTAATTTAAAAACTGCGCTTCAAAATAGGAACTAAGTAACCTCAAACTAAAACGCACTAACACGGCTTAACCCAACTCACCGTTAAAACCATCCAAACTTATGGGATATAAACAACCCACATATCAAAAATAATCCTAAATGAACTTCGATAAGAATAAATATAAATATGCACAAACTTGACATAACACTCTAAACTAAAGGAATGCCCTAGAGGTCCATGCAATTGAGTCCCCGCTACGCCATGAGTCCACTCTAAGTCCTTCTAACACCTGGAAGTGATAAAAACTAAGTCTTTCAAAACCCACTCCACGCTATTCGAAAAATTCCAATAACCTGCAGATATGATCTAATATATCCTAAGTTTCAAACCCAATTGGTTTCACTTGATTTTCTTATCAAAATAATTATCTACAATTTATTATATCCAAACAGGTTGTTTTCTGCAGCACTTTAAAGAAATTGACGGTTCTCTTAATATACACAAGAAATCGATGCAAGGCCAAAAACGTACGAAACTAGACTTGTAACCGGTTCTAATGATACTAATTTGATAATTTTTGGATTTATACCCAAAGAGAACAACACTCCCGAATTTACTGTTTCGGACTGGTTTCCTGGACAGATTTGGATACCTCAATTTATACGAATTTTGACTCCCAAAAATTATGAAAAAATCAGATATTCAATTCAATATGTAATTAATCTACTGTAAAAATTTCAGATTAAAATTCATTCGTTTGATATGGTTTCTTGATATTTAAAGTTTGCGATTATGTGCAGAATTTTTGGACTAAGATTCACACCGATTCTTTATACATGAATTTAACTCCTTAGATTTCTTAACAGTATACATATATACAAAATATATAAATCTACAACCTCTCCATCAATGAACTAAATAATAATAGAGGAAGGATAAAGAACAAAAACGAAGAAAAGAAGAAAGATGAAGACCTACCACACCCAAAAATTACTCCTTGTTTGCAATTCCCTGTAGACACCCCATTTTTGACCGTCCTCAAGACTTGGACATCACCATTTGAACACTTGGTGATCATCTATATTCGTGTTCGTTTGGAGTTCCCGGAGGTCTCGGCTCGCGCGTCCTGCCTCAGGATCTCCGAACTCGACCGTTTAGTGTCTGGTTTCACACCGAACACTTACATCTTGCCTTGGAAGGGTAGGGAATGCCTTGTGAGGCATCCCCACACACCACCGGCAGTAGCTAGAGGCCACTGGCTGGTCTTTTGCTTCCATCGGCACCATTTGTTGCCGGTCGGCACATTTTATTGCCGCTCGGCATAGTTTGTTGCCGGTCGGCACTTTTTTTTGTCGAAATAACTTTTTTGGGCAGCCGACCACTGTTCATTCACTTTATGGAGATATTTTGTGCCAGTTGGGATAGCTGGCACCAACTCTGCCTCCCTCCATACACGTCCCTCTAAGCAAGCTTGTTGTATAAGCTTTGCAAGAGGGAGTCTTATAAGAGGAAGGGCCTTCCTCTTTGATCTAGGTTAGAAAGTTAGGAGCAAAAACCAGAGCTTAGAGATATAGATATATCCTATCTCTATATCTCCCTCTCTCTCCTCCTTTGTGTGTGATTTTTGGCCCAAAAGTGTGTTTTTACCTTACTTTTGCACCATTACACACACTATTACACCTTGCTCCGAGATTGAGGGACTTGGAGGGTTGATTCTTGAGTTTTTGGACTGGTTTTGATCAAAAGAAGAGGGCTAGACCATTTGTTCTTCAAGGGTTCTTCAAGGGTGAGCATCTTGATTTATATTCCCCAAACTTGCAATAGTTTTTTACCTGTCTTGCTTGCTGTTTTAGCTTTTGTGTATAACATAAAAAGGGCTTGTATTTTCATGCTTTAGAACTTTCATTAAGGTCGTTTTGTTCTTTGAGTGCAAACTCACCCTTCTAGGCCTTGTTTGGTCCATTTTGGTGCCTCTTTGGTAAGGCTTTGTTCACTTCAGTGTTTTGGTCCTTTCACCACTAAAAACCAGTTGATTTTCAGTGTTAAAAAAGGTGGTTTGAAGTCTTGCATAGGGGAGGGACACCGCTCTCCCTTCATTGTTTTGTTTCCTTGCTTTTTGGCTTAAAAGTGTAGCATGTGTGCTTGATCATTCTTGGCCTCATTTCAGAAGTTTTTTAGGTGTTTTAGTTCATATGTAACCTCTGTTTTTGGCTGGATTTGTGCCTCCTTGTATGCTTGTAGCACTTGCTTTGTATTGCTCCATTTTGCTTAGAAGTGCATCTCATGATTAGGCCATGATTCTTGCGTGTGTTGGCTTAGTTCCATGGAGCTTTTAGTATTGTTTTTCCATTTGGTCATGCTTGACATGTTTGTTATGGGTGCTATGTATTTTGGCTTGAAAGCTTTGAGCATGTTGACCTCTAGCATGCATGGTTGTGACCACCCTCATGATTTGACAACATTTAGGACCACATTTTAGTCCAAGAATCATGTTTGTATGTGTGCATGCATGACCTCTTTTGTGCCTTGAGGGTGTACCCTCTTATGCCTAGGAATGAGCCTTGGTGCAGATGCCTCTTGGCAGTCACGTTAGCTGCCATATTAGGAGGGTTTGGAGTCCTATCTTGGTCTGTAAAATTCTGTTTTCACTTGTTTTAATCATGGCATGAGAGGTCATGTTCGTGGGGGTAAAATGTCTCCTTTTTGTGCCTTAACCTTGGGACCATTAGTTTGCTTGTTAGCATGAGTATTGGTCCACCTTTTAGACATCTTTTGGCCACTGTTTTGGGGCGGATCAAGGTCTGTCCCTTTATGGCTTAAGGCCCCATTGCATGCTTGTTCCATGTTTGTTGCATGGTTGCTTCATTAAGCCTCGTAGCATGTTAATCCCATTCCCAAATTGGTCCATGTTTGCATCACATTTGCACCTTGTATGCTTGGCATTACACATTTGTCATGTTAGTTGCATAGTACTTGTTGTGCCTTGCATCTTGGTATCATGTTGCATTTTGAGCCATGTTTGCATAACGTGCATTGCATTTACTTGGTTTGGGGTGTCAAACCAAGTGTGGGAATCAAGGAACATTCATACTTCAAGTGATGTAATGTGCCTCGATTCCCGGTCACCGGGGCCTTTGACTCCAATTTGATAAGGCTTCGGTTCTCATTTTGTTTGTTGCATGCATCTTTATATCAAATGGCAAATTTGATTCTTGAGCCACCATGCACCATTGATGGTTCGGGGATCGAGGGACATGCTTCCTTGAGTTCAAAGCATGATAGGAAATATGACCATGCTTACATGTGCCTGAAAACCCCATGCCATGCACTGTCTATTCTCTGTTTGCTGTCAAAACTGTCTCTGCAGGAAGTTTCTGCCGACCGGCAGAATTCAGCGCCGGCCGGCAATATTTTAAGTGCCGATTATCAATTCAACAGCCGATGGAAATTCTGGAGTGTCGGTGGGAATTCTGTCTGGCCGGTGGTGCTCTGCAATGTGTGAGGAACCTGCTCCAGGACTTTGGCAATTTTCAGAGAGACAGGGCAGTGTAAACAGAGGCAGCAATGCTATGGCAGCAAGTTTCTGGGCAAGGCGGACCGAGCATGCATCATCTGCGCATCCCGAGGCAAAGGCTGTGGCCACCCTCTTCTTTCTTTTGCATCCCTTTTTTTAATTAATTAGAAATTCTGTAATAATTTTATTTGTTTATTATTTGGGACTGTAATATTTATTTGGGCCCTCCGAGTGAGGGCAAATCTGTAATAAGTGTGTGTGAGTGTGTGTATGTCTTCCAACCTCACGTCTTTCTTCCCTTTTATTTACATGCTTATGATGGTAGATTAGGGCATGTTTAATTTAGCATACCTTATGCTATGCATGCGTGCATTCATGCATTTGTACTGCATGCATTAGGCTCGGTACATCACGCTAACTGCATTTGTACTTCAATTTACAAATCGAATATGTGATAATTGATCGCATTACATATGCCATGCTTAGGTTAACCGAGCCTATCTAAATTGCATCATGTATGTGTTGCATTAGGCAATTTAACATGAACTAAGGCACGCATGTTTGCTAACTAGTTTACTGTTTTGGCACGGCGTACAATGTAAGTATTTATGCTTTAGCATCTCGCATGTGTGTGAATGTTAACATGACAGTATGCTTGCCATGCGACTAAATGCTTATGTGATAAATTGTTTGAATGCCTGTGGGTGAAGGTTAGATTGTTTGAGTTGGAAAAAATCATTAAAATCCGTGTTTTAGCCTACTTG
>NW_021025936.1:1881581-1906803 GCF_004153795.1 Camellia sinensis | reverse complement strand
ACCAATTGTTAAGGAATTCCCCGACGTCATGCTCTATAAATTGATGCAAGAATCATAGATCTCCCAGATGGGGTAGACACAAATAACACATAATCAAGGGGTTCTAGTTTCCTATTAATCTTCTCGGCAAACTTAGCAGATAGGAATGAATGCGTAGAACCCGAATCAACCAATATATATGCATCTTGAGAGCAAATTGGGAGTACACCTGACACCACTGTCTCAGCATTCTAAGTGTCTCCTGGTACTAGTACAAAAACTCTGCCCTGCCTCATGCTTTCTAACAGTGAAAATAAGGTCTCCACCAAAAATGAGCCCAAACCGATGCAAAATGAAGGTTCGGGGGCCGAAACGCACAGCCCGAGGCCCCGAAAACTGGCTGTTAGGCACCGGGAGTGGTGTTCGACCACGAAGTGGGTCTCTCAGACCTCAGTGTCCCTCAAAAGGGAGCAAATAAGAAGTATGCCAAAAACCGGAGCAATAGGAGATGGTTAAGCGGTCCCGAACCGAGGCACACGGCCAACGGTCCCGAAAAATCAGAGCACTCCTATGCAAGAAAAAGGGCCAAAAGGTGGACAAAGAGGCAAGTGGTATATGCACAGCCCAAACTGAAAAATTCCCTTCTACAACATTGAAGAGGGACCAAAAATAAGCCACTTTACAGAACTATAAAAATGCCAAAAACAAACATAGACATGGCTAAGCTTTTATGCAAGAAAAAGGGCCAAAATGTGGCCAAAGAGGCAAGTGGTATATGCACAGCCCAAACTGAAAAATTCCCTTCTACAACATTGAAGAGGGACCAAAAATAAGCCACTTTACAGAACTATAAAAATGCCAAAAACAAACATAGACATGGCTAAGCTTTTATGCAAGAAAAAGGGCCAAAATGTGGCCAAAGAGGCAAGTGGTATATGCAATGCCCAAACTGAAAAATTCCCTTCTACAACATTGAAGAGGGACCAAAAATAAGCCACTTTACAGAACTATAAAAATGCCAAAAACAAACATAGACATGGCTAAGCTTTTATGCAAGAAAAAGGGCCAAAATGTGGCCAAAGAGGCAAGTGGTATATGCAATGCCCAAACTGAAAAATTCCCTTCTACAACATTGAAGAGGGACCAAAAATAAGCCACTTTACAGAACTATAAAAATGCCAAAAACAAACATAGACATGGCTAAGCTTTTATGCAAGAAAAAGGGCCAAAATGTGGCCAAAGAGGCAAGTGGTATATGCAATGCCCAAACTGAAAAATTCCCTTCTACAACATTGAAGAGGGACCAAAAATAAGCCACTTTACAGAACTATAAAAATGCCAAAAACAAACATAGACATGGCTAAGCTTTTATGCAAGAAAAAGGGCCAAAATGTGGCCAAAGAGGCAAGTGGTATATGCAATGCCCAAACTGAAAAATTCCCTTCTAAAACATTGAAGAGGGACCAAAAATAAGCATATTTACAGAACTGTAAAAAACCCAAAAACAAACATAGACATGGCTAAGCTTTTATGCAATAAAAAGGGCCAAAAGGTGGCCAAAGAGGCAAGTGGTATATGCACAGCCCAAAATGAAACATTCCCTTCTACAACATTGAAGAGGGACCAAAAATAAGCATATTTACAGAACTGTAAAAACTCCAAAACAGTATACAAACATGCTAGAAATGCAATGCAAAATGAGGCTCAAAAGAGGCTATAACACAAAGTATGCAAAGCATTCACCAAACAGCCAAAGACCCTTAATGAAACATGTTAAGAAGGTCAAAATAAGACTATTTCTAGGCCTGTAAAAAGACAAAAAACAGAAGCATGATAGGCTGCCAAAGCATGCAAAAATGGGGACCAAAAGAGAGATATAACATGAAGTGACATATGGAGGTCCCAAACCGTGATGAGCCCTTCTTCAATGTTGAAGAGGGACTCAAAATAAGCCTATTTATAGAACTGTAAAACGCCCAAAAATGGAAGCATAATGGGTTGTCAAAGCATGCAAGAAAATTGACATACAAGGGGATATTGAAGCAAGTGCAATATGGGGGACTCAAACAGGGTTGAGCCCTTAATGAAACAAGAAAATGAGCTTAAAAGAAGGCCACTTCCAGTTTTGGTCGGAGCTCAACTCAGCAAGCATGTATGGCTTAAAGATGGTGCCAAAATGAGCTAGAAAAGAGGGCAATTGAACTTACCTTTGAAGACCAACACTTTTGTTGCTTCTTGGACCAGATTTGGTGACTCTAAGCTGCTTGAATCCCCTCCTTTGCTGCTGGAATGGAGTGGTGATGGTAGAGCTTGAAGATGATGAAGAAATGGAGCCCAAAACTTGAAGGAAATGGGGTGATATGTATCTATCTCCTCCAAGCAACTCTTGTAACCCTTTCTCAAGAGTTGGGAGGCTCTCTATATGGATAAGAGATGGAGAGAAGAGTCTAGCCAAAGTGGAGGGAAAATGAGGCCTTTTTTCCCTCCAAAAGGGTCCCCCGGATGTAGATATTTTTGGGGGAAAACCAAGGCACAGCTGGAATGTACTCAACCTGAAGAAGCAGGCCGGCCTGACATTTTGGCTGTAGGTGGCCGGCCGGCCACTTCCCCTAGCCGGCCGGCTAGGTCAAAGGCAAAAACTGGCCGGCCAGCCAGAAAAAGTGGCCGGCCACCCCCTATGATGAAGCCCCAGAAGTTAGCTTTCCAATGGCGCAAACCTTGCATTAAAATTCCTCCTATAGAAAACGTTATGCCCTTTTCCGTGAAGCCGCGCAGATTCGGTCCAAGCGGACTTCAACCAACCACATCTCTCCCCCACGGACTTGGACTTGGGATATTCTTGAGTGAAAAATGAATCCCTGGAAGTAAGCTTTCTAATGGTGGTGGCCTCATATCTTAATTCCTTTTGTGCAAAGAGTTACGCCCGTTTCGGTGAAGCCGCGCAGATTTTTCTCCTTCCCGGATTCATGCTGAACCACTTTTGACCAAAAAGAAGTTGGCTTTCCAGAAAAATTGCTGGCCTCCCACCCTCCTACAAGCTTTCTAACAGTGAAAATAAGGTCTCCACCAAAAATGAGCCCATACCGATGCAAAATGAAGGTTCGGGGGCCAAAACGCGCAGCCCGAGGCCCCGAAAATTGGCTGTTAGGCACCGGGAGTGGTGTTCGACCACGAAGTGGGTCTCTCAGACCTCAGTGTCCCTCAAAAGGGAGGAAATAAGAAGTATTCCAAAAACCGGAGCAATAGGAGATGGTTAAGCGGTCCCGAACCGAGGCACACGGCCTGACGGCTCCGAAAACCGGGAACCGGACTCCGAAATGGGCAAAATGGCCCGCGGCCACAAAATGTAGCCCACGGCCACTAAGAGATGGTCTATAGGACCTCTTCCTCCCCTAAAGAAAAGAAACGGAGAAAACCGAGTCTGGTTCGCAAACCGAGGCAAGGCACAGAAGAGGGTTCGGAAGTCCGGAGGCAGGGCTCGTAGCCAGGACTCTGCAACTTCTGAACGAGCACGATATGCAAAATCACCGAGTGCTCAACTGGTGACGTCTGAGTCGTAAGGTCGGTCAAAAATGGGTGTCTACAGTATGATTTTGAGTGTCGTTTATATGAATATATGTGGTTTTGAATTTCTATCTGTTCACCGTAGGAAAATCTGTTTGATTTTCTGCTTTAGAATTTAAATTGAAGGCCTTATCGGCCACATAAACCGAAATTAACTACGTCATTGTGATTGGTGTAATTTTTAGAGCGTACTGTGTAATTTAATTGAAAATTGATTCGGATCAGATTAATAACGCTCAATTAATTAGTGTTAATGGAATTGGATTAATAGAGACTTTAAAAGGGGCATAATACACCCACATTCCTTTAGTTTTGAGCTCAAAATCAGATTTTACACTCTAGAGAGGGAGAGGGTCGGCTCTAGAGAGAGAAAGAGGGAGAATTATGCAATTTTGGCTCAAGGCTTGAGAATTGGAAGCAAAACTCAAGGAACTAGCTAGAATTTGGGTGTTTGAAGGTCCTAGGTGAGTGATCAACCCTTAATTCATGAGTTTGAGTTTTTAACCATGTGAATTCAAAGTTTGATTGTGATCAGGAACATAATTTGAATTGAATTTGTTGAATTTGAAGCATATATGTGCATGCATGTGCAAAATTGCCATAGTTATACACATTCAAGCATGAAGCATGCTGAATATGAAGAATTGAGCACCAAACTTTACATGCATGAGTAATTTTGTGTAGCTTCATGATTTTGAACACCATTTGCACCATTTGAAATGGAATCAAGTTAGTATTGTACATGCATGCAAGATTCATGTAAATAAAGAGCTTGGTTATTTGAATCTTGAAGAATTTGAAGTGGTTTGAGAAATGAACCATGACTTTAGTCAATTGGCTCCCAATTAATCATGTCCTTATGTTAGGTGATGCCCCTCCATGTTTTTGTGTTACAAATCATGAGTTTAAAGCCTTTGAATATCGAATTTGAGCCTCAAGAACAGTTCTAGAAAACCCAGAATTCGGCATGTCCGCTCGAGCGGGGAAAGCGCCGCTCGAGCGTGAAATACGAGCTCCCAGAATTTTTGCAGACATGATGTCTGCTCGAGTGGGGACATTCACGCTTGGACGAGGAGCCATGTACTGTGACTTTCAGCTCGAGCGTCCGAATTCACGCTTGAGCGTAAAAATGAGGCAACCAGTACTTTTGCAGACCATGGGGTCCGCTCGAGCGGCAAAAGCTACGCTCGAGCAGGAAGGCCTTTTTCAAAAATTTTGAAAAGTGGTTTTATGTTTCATTTTCTGTTCTCTTTCATTTCTAAGCACTCTTAGGCATACATTAAGCATTGTAAATGAGTTTAAAGGATAAGATGAAAGCCTAAGAGGGATGTATGAATTAAGGATGGATTGAATTGTTTATGACCCATTATGTTCATGAAATGTGTAGGGTCAAGCACGAGGGCAAATCATCCAACAGATCACTGTGAGTAATATTTTAATAAAGATATTTGAAGTATGTTATTTGTCCAATTGCCTACTTCCATGTAAGTCTTATAAGTTTGTTAAATTGAATTGGGGACAAATATTTGTTATGCCATATGGTTGGTCCAAAGGCCGTTGGATACAAATGACTGGGCCGAAGGCCATTTGAAATGAATCATTAGGCCGAAGGCCGTTTGACATGAATGAATAAATGGGCCGAAGGCCGTTTGACATGAATGAATGAGCCAAAAGCCATTGGATACAATTGATTGGGCCAAAGGCCGATTGACATACATAAATGATTAGGCTAAAGGCCGATGGATATGAATTGTTGGGCCAAAGGCCGTTGGATGCAATTGATTGGGCCAAAGGCCGTTTGATATACATGAATGAAGTGGGCTCGAGGCCGTTTGTTAAGGAATGAAGTGGGCCAAAGGCCGTTTGATACGTTCGGGCTTGAATTGCCTAATGTACCAAAATAATGCACTAAATAGAATTCTACATGGGCCCAAGGCCGTTTGATATATGTGATCTCATTTGCGTACCTTCTTCATTGGATATTATTCACTGGGCTTTCGCTCACACTCATTCATGTGTATGTAGGTGAGCAAAGAGATGTCCGAACCCAACCCCGGTGAAGTCTGTGAGAGAGGTCAAGTTTTGGAGAGTCAGCCCAAACGTTTCACGCATGAGACTTACTTTCACCTCTTTTGATCTCTTGTTATAATCCTGTTATGTAGGCAAAAATGTTGGACTACCTTTTTATATAAGTTTTGACTAGGCTGGCTAAGACTTGAATGATCCTGTGTGTGTATAACACTTCAAGTTGATTTCCTTTTTTGTGTGAGTTATTAATGAATACAAATATGTGTTATTTGATGTGCCATGTAAGCATGGCTCTATGGAAAATTTGTAAGTTTGCTTCCGTTTGGCCCCTTAACTCTGATGAAATACGTTTTGTTTGGTTTAAGGCCGCAGGTAATCCCTTGATTACTAGCCGGTTATGACCTTAATCCATAGGGGCGGGTTCGGGTCATGACACTTAGACTCAACAAAAATAAAAATCTGGGGGGTGGGAGGGAGAGAGAGAGAGAGAGAGAACTCAAGAGGAAGAAGAATGAAGAGAGAAAGAATGGGATTTGAGCAAATCTTCACAAAATTTAACTTTCCAAGGTAAGAATCCTTCTCTAATTTCTTTAATCTAAGTTGTATTATCCATGAAATCATAGAATCTAAGTGGAATTTATGAATTGGGTGGTGTAAGTTAATGTGCCTGTTTGGTGCAGCTTAAAAGCTGCTTATTTCAGCTTTTAGCTTAATTTAAGCTATTTTGATGTGTTTGGTTTAGCTTAACAATGCAGCTTATAGCTTTTTGTAAGTCAGAAATCAGCTTATTCTTTGAGTGGGTAGGAGATGCTTAATTTATAAGTCAGAAATCAGCTTATGTTCATAGTTATAAGCTGTAAGCTGTTAAGGTATAAGCTATAAGTATTTCCCACAGCTCTACCAAACAGGGCCAATGTTAAGAACCCTAAAGAGAAGAATTTGAAGAAATAGCTTAAGATTTGGTCATACATGACATTTTTATGTTCAATCAGTTGTTTGATGCATGGTTCCTCAAATTTGAGGAGAAATTTCATGGAGTTAACTATGGAACACTATATATGCATGGATTTTGATTTTTCACCTTAAGTTCAAAGTTTTGAGTTTTTTTTTTGGTAGGTACAAAGTTTTGAGTTCCTACATGGAGATTTGAGTTTTTTGTTGGAGCATAGCCTTTGTTTGAAGTTAGAAATATGAAATTGAAGTTGGTTTTGTAAAAGGGAAAAGTTCAATTTATCAGCAGATTTTGGACTGCATTTTAACACAGACCGCTCAAGGGGCCTGGTGCACCGTAAGAGTGGCCAATCATCTCTTCAACTTGCATTCTTCTTGCTCGAGTTGCCAAGCCATTGCACGTGCGATCTGTAGGGCAGTCTTGATTTTCTTTTCTTCCCAGTTGTCCGACTACCGGGCCTTGATTTCTATGGTTTTTGCGTGTAATTCACTTCCATATACATATCATGAATATGAAAGAAATTAAAGAAATGGATAGGAATAACATTGAACGAACAAGTGATGATTGTGTAATGAGATGGTATGCTTGGATAAGTTTTTGCCGGTTGAGCTGTTAAGGAGTATCATTTTACCAAGCACTGTGAGTAACGTTATTATAAAGAGATGTTCATATGAATTGTATTCGAAATGTCATTTGATACGTTATGATATCTGAAATGTTATTTAAAGGGAACGAATGTCCTATTTTCAATATGTTGTGGCATTCGAAGAATGGTCCCAAATTATGGGGGACAACATGTCAATTCGGGTCCATGACATATATGTGATTATGAGATCTCGTTAGTCACTTGACAAAGTGGTGATATGTTTAATTGGTATCCAGAACCAATTACTCTAGTCGGAAGACGAGATGATATGTTCTGTTGAATGTACCATTATGATGTTCAGATGTGAAAATGCTTTTGAGTTATATTGTTTCATGATTATGAAATATTCAGAATTCGTTCACTAACCTCTTTACTTTAATGTTATTCACTGGTTTTAGCTCATTGTATGTATACATATATACATAGGAGGGTGACATGAAGGTCAAGCCTAGATGAATACCATTAGTTGAGCTACTAGCTAAAGTCCTTTTGAATTTTTGGTGCCCCCAAGTTGAGGCTACGTCTGCGTATCCTTTGGCGAGTTTTGTGCTCTTGATGTGGAAGTTTTGATGACATGTACCTATGTTCATGAAAGTTTTTGTACATGATATTATGTATGTATTGTACAGTAGAAAAATTAATAGTTATATACATCTGAGTTTGTTGATATAGATCCACAACTCAATGGGCAATTTGAAGTATTTATAATGTAAGCTTCCGCTAGCTCCGATTATTTTGATTTGTACAGGAAGGCCTTTGGTAATCTTGAATTACTGGCTGGTCACCTCAGTGACCCTTACGAGGCAGGGTTCAGGTTGTGACAGGTTCGTTCACAAATAGGTCTAACAGGGTCCATGTCCACCTGCTAGCCTCCATGGTGGATATGGACTAGATAAAGGACTATGATTGAGATGGCACAACTTTGGCTACCATGTACAATTATGTGAATGTTGTCTCGTGTAACCATGGTACTAGATTGGGTGGATACTAGTACCTATGGTAGGTATACAATCATTCTTTTGTTGCTTATATGTCACACTATACCATCCATCTGTTGCCAGCTTATCTGATTTATTTGCTCTTTGTACATACCTATAGATGTGGTTCTTTGAGTACTTCCCCAAGGACGGTCCCGAGGTACGAGGCGTCTATTCAGAAGTCTTCCCTTGAGCTGTCCGATACTAGAGGTCTCGTAGGGTTTGGCAGCACCCTCTCATTCTTTCTACTATTGCTGAGTATCGACAAATGCTTGGCACTATTTCCCCCAACCATAGTCTTATTGTCTTGCCTATATTCTGACTATTTCACTTTCTATTGTTGGTATACTGATCATTGCATTGCCCTTTTCAGATCACGTGCCGTTCTTGGGCAGTTGTAGCCCCTGCTGGTGACACTTAGCACCCGGCTCTTCAGGCAACTACCTGACAGCGGCTTTTTCTAGAGGGGCCATTTTGTCTAGTTTGGTACTTGGTAGAGCGGGTCTGCCATCAGTCTCTAGGCATGATCCACCCACGGATTCCAATATCTTCCCTGCTAGTATGAGGATGGGGGATTAACTCACTAAAGAGGAGTTCCACCATGTTCGTGGTGGCACAGACACTGAAGGGATGCCAGTAGAGGGAAACTACATGGAGTACGTCTATTCCCATCTTGAAGGATGGTTAGTGGAAGTTGCATTGGGTCATGCCATCTTCCTAGCTAGTCGAGGCCGAAAAGGAGGCCAGGTTCCTACTCCAGTCATAGGTGCAGCACCAGCTAGAGGCATGGGTGCTGTGGTGGCGGTTGGGGGCTTGCCGGTAATGCCTTCTATTGTCTCGGTGATGATAGGAGAGGGTATAATAGAATTTCTTATTCCGAAGCCAGCCATCATTACTTATCATCTCCCTCATGGGGTTGAGAAGGTATTCATTTATATTTTTAGTTTCTCTTGTCTTTGTCCTTCATTAATGCTAATCCTGTCACGACCCAAACCCGCCTCTAAAAGTTTGGTCCATGACTGGCCTGTACATAGGCCTCAAAACCAAATTTCATAATAATACATATTCAAATATTGGGCCACAAGCGGAAGCAAATGTGAATACAAAGATAACGTCCATTGAACCTGTGCATACATGATGAACTAAATAAATTTAAGCCTTTAATTACACTTCCATATAATATATACAATCACAGAACTTAGATAGATCTCACACACAAACACATAAGACTCAATAAATTACATAGTTAAATTGCATAATTCTCAATACAAGATCAAGGCCTCAACACGGAGGCGTACCCCAGGTGGTTTGGCAGGCAGGTGGACCTTAAGACAACTCTAGTGTCGATCCCAAATAGCTCACCTACATAAATTGTAATAACCCGACCCTCGTACATGTTCTTTGTTATATTTTCGGATCCTATTTTGTGATTTTGGATGCTTACTGTGAAATTCTATGAGAAATTAGGGATAAGAAAGTGAACTCCATGTTTAAAGCATATGTTTAAGGATGTCTATCTGTTCAACAAGAAAAGTATCTGTTACATTAGAAGGTTTGAATCAGCTGCTTCCAGCACAGATATGAAAACTTCAAACAGGCGTAACTCTCTCATCCGGACTCCGTTTTAGGTCATTCTTGTGCCCAAATTGAAGCCCCGAAAATAAGCTTTCCAATGGCTCTAACTTCACATCGAAATTCGAAATGTGGAACAAGAAAAGGGAAAAAGAGTGACGGTTGGTCATAAACGAATTATTCAAATTAAAGTTTTTGATCCAATCTTACTTTACCATCATCTTATCATCTCAATCAATACCCCAAAATAAGGTAAGCATATTCGAAACACACAAAGAAGATCATCAAAAATGAGTCCACGTGTCTCAGAATCAAACTTAACCAGGCAACCCACTCGAGCGCCCACTTATACGCTCGAGCGGAAAATCACCTCTCCCAGAATTTCAATCCGCCTGCAAAATTACTGGAAACCCCAAAAGGACGCTCGAGCGCCAACTACACCGCTCAAGCGGAGGAAAAATTTTTAGATTGTTTGGTAAAGGTCACCAATTCCAGTTTCAAAGACATAACCCAACGGATAGTTCTTCAATTCCAATAGCAAGCACATTAACCCCTAATTAAATAAGGATAACTTTCTATACGCACTTTGGGGTCATTACAAGGATAGTAAGAGTAGAGAGAAATGAGAAGGGAGTTTCAATAAAGGCTAGAGATTGAATAACCTAGAGAGACTTTGGGAGATCTCAACTCAAGGTAAGTTTGTCTATCTTTTATAATTCCTCTCTTGAATTTGAGGGTGATACAACCATGATAATCTAACCCAAGGTGTAATTGGATCATGTTTTATCCATTGGATGAGTTTGAACTAAGTTGCTTATGTATGTATGGGGAGAAATTAGCTTTGATTTCTTACTTTCCCATGAAAGATCATGAAGAACTTACCTTATATATGTGTAATGGTATATGTGATGTTGATGCAAAAAGGAAATTTGATTATAGTTAAGAATTCAAGAACTAGTGTTTATCTAGTTTAATATATGTATTTGAAGCCTTTGTAACATGAATTTTAGGCTATGTATTATCAACTAAAAATGTTAAAATGAGCCTTGTGAGGATGTACCAAAAGATTGGGATTTTGTAACAATTTTCAGATAATTTTGGGCAGAATCGCCGCACGTGCGGGGGTCATGGCCGTGCGTGCGGGAGGGGCTGCCGCACGTGCGGGGGTCATGGCCGCACGTGCGGGAAATGGTGAAAAACAGGGGCTTGGCCACTGTCTAAAAGGCACGTGCGGGACATTTTGCAGCATGTGCGGGAGAGCTTGCCGCACGTGTGGGGCTCACAGCCGCACGTGCGGCCCATGCTGAAAAACGTGGATCACTCCGTTTTGCGTGTAGAACCCTCTAATGTTGTCGAAATATGTATTTGATGCCTTTTAATATGTATAAATTCCTTCGAAGTAAAACGAAACAGAAAGTAATCTGATATGAAAAGGAAACTAAATTGTAAAGGTTGAATGTGTGCAGGGCACACTCCGGGAGGAACAAGCACATCATCGCAACACTGTGAGTAGTAGTATCATTATCTGCTTTACATATGGCTAATGATTTTCATTAGCATTTCGTTTATGCAACTATGTTAATGTTTCAAGTATGTATGTTAATGTTCAAGTATGTTCTAAGTATGTAAAGAAAGAAATGAGAAAGATAAAATACCTTCATTCTACAAGACTCTGGGCCTACGGCCATTCAATATAAGTTATTATGATATGAAACAAAGTGCTACACGGAACTAAGTGCTACGACGTGAGCTACCTCTAGAATCCGTGTGAGACACCTCTTGAGTTCGTATAAGTATCTTCAAGGGCTTAGTGCCAAATTATCCAAGGGCATAACGCCACTCTGCTTAAGGGCCTTGTGCCACCATGTTTAAGGGCATCATGCCACCATGTTCAAGGGCATTATGCCACCATGTTCAACGGCTCCAAGCCATTATGATTTAAGAATGTGATATGTCAAGCTGTTATGTTCAAGATTGGGCCTAAGGCCGTTATAAGATGAATACAGAATCAGGCTAACTTTCTAATCTCTGCACTTCCATATGTATTGATATATGTCATGTTTCAAGTTGAGCATTATTTCATTTATGTATTACTATTCACTGAGCCTGGCTCACTTTCTGTTATGTCTGTTTCTGTAGGCAACCAACCAGGTGGCCAATCCTAACCTATGACGCCCGGTTTCTTTTGTCAACCTTCGTGTATCCAGGCACTTACGAGGCCACTTATTTTGTGAAGTTTATTAAGATAATTAGCTTACTTCTTGGCCATCCTTCCAAGGTTGAATGCATATAACTTCAACAGTTTTTGTTACATGCCCGACTATAGGGCTGGGTCTGTATATGTGTTTGTGTATATGTACTGCTAAGGAATATTTTTGGACTCTATCAACCTTTTATGGTGCATGTAATGTATGAGATCCTGGCATGTTAGAAATAACTCAATGGAGTTTGTTTGGTTTTGTATTCTTCTAATAGTTTGTGCTTCCGTCAAGGCCCCATATGCTATATATACCAGGTTATATGTCTATTTCTGAATGAGTCATGCCCGAACTTTTAGGGGCGAGTGCGGGGCTTGACATAAATAGATATAAAGACGGAGTGAGCAAGGCTCAGTGACTAATAGCAATGTAAGGAGGTTAGTTGAATGAGCAAAACCTTGGAAAATACAAATAGACATATATCAAACTGTTTACAGGTCTTATCCATAGCCATATTTCAAAACGGCCTTAGGCCCACATGTAATACAGAATGGCCTCAGGCCCAACAGATTATACAGAATGGCCTCAGGCCCAACCGATTATACAGAATGGCCTTAGGGCTAACAGATTAGACAGAATGGCCTCAGGCCCAACATATTATGCAGAACGGCCTCAGGCCCAACAGAATATACAAAACTGCCTTACGCCTAACAGATTAGACAGAACAGCCTCAGGCCCAGTATTAGCAAAATAGAATAATCCCAGATTCATAAGAATACTGTTACACAATAGTGCACATAATTTTTCCTATGGTTTATTACAAGTTGACATAGTTGTCTTGCGAATAACATTACATTAATAATAACTATTAACAGAAGGCACATGTATCACTACAGTACTATTAATAGGGACAGAACAATTCACATCATAATGGCCTTGAGCCCACTTCTATTAATAGGGACAGAACGACCTTTGGTCCATATCAATGCCATTATTCAATCATATCTATTAATTTAATCAAAGCACAATATCAATGGAATAGGCCATTCACAAATAACAATACATAAATCATAATCACAAGAAGTAAGTGAAACATATCGTTACACTACTATTACTCACAGTGATCGGCTTCCGGTGGTAATGGGACGATGTCCTCGTCTCGACCTACAAACACAGTTCACAACACATAATATGAGATTATAACCGATCCTTTACTTATTCTCTTTGACCAAGCAATCAATTCGTCAAGGTGGTACCAAGCTCATTATTCCTTAATAAGTTATAATCCATGTCTCAGAAAATAGGAGGAATTGATAGGAAAATGGATCAGACGAAGAAATGGTATAAAACTGGTAGTCAGAAAGTGAGCAACTCTCACTAATTTGGGCATATCTAATTATGTGTTTATAATTTGGGAGTGAGACCAATACCAGTGGAAACTAGACTTCTAGGGCTTGATTTTAGGCTCAAGAATCACTCAAAACGAAGTCCAGAGTCAAAAGATATGCTTATTCCAAGTTGGCTGAACATAGTTGTCCCCGCACGCGCGGGAAACAGGGCCATAAGTGCGGGAATGGGGCCGCAAGTGCGGGATTACGTGCCTTTTTAGCAGAATCAAACTTGGTTTTGAGCATGGACTGCTGCACATGCGGGACGACCTGCCGCACGTGCAACTTTGGGCATTTTTGCAGTCCGAAAATGGTTTTTGCTCCAACACTTGGTCTTTCCATTTTTCTGCTTAATTTCTAACATAAATCACTCAAAAACATGTAAAATTGCATCATAACAAGATAAACTAACATCAACCATTTGTAATTTTATCTCAAACAAATCAATCTTTGCCTCAAAGTTCAAGATTAATGCCTAATCTTTCATGATCTTCAAGGTTCTTAAAACACACCCCACAAACCCACAAATTCACTTGATTCTTGCATAATCTAAAGTTCATTTCATGATATCCATGAGCTTGAGCTCCACTGATAAACAAAATTATAGAACGCAATCTCTAATTCCTCAAATTAGGTCAAGAAAATACATACATAAAACCTTAACCCCAAATGGTTTAAATCTTCCAAGATCTTTATGATTTCACCAAATTGATACTTTAAACACAAGGTTTCGAGATAGATTATCATACCTTAGTTCAATCTTTGTCTTTGTCTTAGTTCACTTCAATTTTCCCAAGTTTCATGGTTGATCTTCTTCCTCTCTCTTCTATTCTCTTGAATCATCTTCGAACTTCCATGGATGTTGAGTTTTCTCTTGGAGAAGCTTTGCCTCATCTCTCTCTCTCCCTCTCTCTCTCTCTCTCTCTCTCTCTCTCTCTCTCTCTCTCTCTTCCGGTTCTCTCTCCCTCAGATATTTTATTTGACTCCAAAATGATGAGTTCACCCACTCATATGGCACATCTTAATATATAAAAATACACACATAAGCTTATCACCATAGGGAGAACCAAACGTGCCCTTACGAATAGTACAAAATCAAATTTCAATTAAACTTTCCAGATGACTCGAAAAATTATACTGATCATAAATATGTCCTGTGTTCTGGTTTCTGAAGCTTCTAAGGCCTTCAATTTGCAATACCAAGTTAACCACCCAAACGTGCATTAACGAATTAGACAAATTAGATTTCCAATTAATTTTCCCAAATAGTTATAAAAATTCCCATTAACGTATAAGTACCCAATTTTGATTTATGAACCCGTAAAGGTTGATAATTTCAATTTTAAAGCCGTGACTCAACAGATAATTCCTCAATTTGAACAGATGTCATTAAATTAAAATGCATTAACCCACAGGGACATAAAAGTAATTTCAGATACGAATTTTGGGGTCGTTACAAATCCTCATCCTGTTTTTTGATATAGGTTCCTCGTGCATATGTCGAGCCCTATTACAAGATAGTGGAAGGCTTGGTAGAGATGGTCTGAGGGTACAAAAGTGACAGCCGTGTCTCGATTTAGGTATCATTCTCCTCAATGATTCCAATTGCTTTGAAAGTCTGGCATGGTTCTCAGGATCTCAAGATCGATTTTAGGCATGTCTTCATAGGATCATGGAAAAAGATCTTTGAATTATTTTTTAAAAGAGCGACTAAGCGTTCACCTCTGCAGACTACGTGGATCCAATCTAGATCATTCAAAGATTTTCCTTATTTCCTAGTCTTATTGAAATTATCTCATCCATTACAAGTTTAGCTCGTCTTTTCTCATCCCATTCAATTAATTCTTGTTATACTTTGCGGAATTTCTTCCTCAAAATCATTTTCATTTGCCTTTTGAAAATCAGTGAGATTAAAACTATTAATTATTGGCACCACGAAGTACTTAGAATCACTCATTATTACATGAAGTTGGGGTGCTTACATCTGACTTAGACTCAAATTCAAAGAATACGTAGTATCGATTCCTACTCTTGAATTTATAAGCTCTGGGCCACTCGAATTTGTACAATGCATCAGAATCCGACAGGCCGGGTTTTGACTCACTAGACTCAGACTCACTGTTAGATTCATAGACGGGATGTTTTCAATGGACCAGTTTTGAGGTTGGTTGTTCATTGCATCCACTATGTACTTAGACATCTTCTTCCAATGCTCTGTTTTCTAGTATCATCACAGAAATGAAATGTGACAACCAAACCCATTCATGCATCATTTTTCATTATTTGTTATGCATTCAAGTTATGCATTCTATACTTGTGTGATATTAGGCCTGATAATATTGAGAAGAGAGTTGGAAGTTATGTATAGGACTTGTATGTTTTCTGCCTAGAGTTAGGGGAATAGTTTGAAACTTGATTACAACCTTGGCCATTTCATGTTATTTGCTATTTTTTTACTTAGGATTAGTAACAATTAGGTATGCTTATGAGAGAATTAATTACATTAAATAAGATTAAAATAAGATTTGGGTTATTTAGCTTTAAACTTGATTAATTAAGCCTACGCAAGGAAATTAAGTTAGTTAAGAAAATTGCACCTTTGCCGTAGCCACACCAAATAAAACCTTAAGTTTCCAAATCAAATAAAAAGAGAAACCTACTGGAAATTAAGAGAACAACTGGGAGAAAGAAGAGAAAGAGAGGAGAAAGGAGAGAAAGGAAGGAGGAAAGGAAGAACTCAAGACATCCAATTAAGAATCCATCCTAAAAGTGTTCTCAGGTGAGATTTCTACTCTAAATCCTAGAGCAAACCTCTTTAACATCATAAATTAAGAAAAAGTCAGGATGAAAATGGATAAGGAATGGGGAACTTAGAGGAAAAGAAGAGAAGCTAGTTAGGATGATGAACTAGGGAAAAAACTTAGGATTTTCCATGTTTTGAATTGATTTTTGGTAATTTAGATGTCCTTACAGTATTACCTCCACATGTTCTCTTGATTTTCCTTGATTTCATTGATTAATAATGAGTTTAGGAAGAAAGCAGATGGAAACCGTGAAATTTTTCATTCAAGCTTGAAATATGTTTCATATCTTGAAAACAAGTGAAGTATTGATGTTTTTGATTTAGAAAACAAGTATGGAATCATGATTGAAGCTAGATATGCAAGCTTTTGAGTTGAATTTGCTAAAAACCTGACTATAGCAACTTTGGAACAGCATTAGAACAGAGCAGAATTTTGTACTGCAAGCTTTTCTACATCATCGCTCTAGCTGTGGAATGACCGCTTGGGCAAACTTTATGATCATCCAGTATTTCGGCCTTTCTACAGGTAAGCTTATTTGTTAGAAGTCGGTTAACCACTCGAGCGGTAAAGTCATCGCTCAAGGGCACTTTTGAGACTTTTAGTATCTAGTTTTGCAGGCTTGAACTTCTACTATGTACTTGTTTACTGCTTGAGCAGTGAAATGACCACTCAAGCGGACTGGCCAAAATCAGCACATTGTACACTTTGTTCCACTTGTTTTCATTCTTTTCTTAGGGCACCTTTTGACATGTTTCGACACCTAGACACAAGGGCAACATAATTAGAAACCCACTAGAGACATGTTTAATTAGAAAATAGGATTAATGACTAATTGCATGAAGAATTGTTATAGGAAGTTTAAGAATTGTTTAAATGCTTCAATGTTTTGTTCTTGTCTTTTATAGTGAAAGTTTGCAGAAAAAATAATTTTTTAAAGAAACACTACCTAATTACACAATCTAAAATACCTCAATCCAAGCGTGTTGTTGTTAGTACCTCACCAAGCGATCCAAGTGTCTCGCCTCCAAAGTGATTCACCTTGCACCCTCTTGCTTTTAGTTATGTGCGTTTTTTTCTACAGACCTTAAAAATTCTGATAGTAATTTTTTTTTTTTGTATCAAATATGTCTAATATATATACACAACACATGATAGAGTTTGCATGTAGGTGGGATCCATAGGGATCTCTATCTTTTAGTTGTGGGGATAAAATAAATGAGGTATACTTTATCTTGAATTTGTAGGATACAACTTATCCAATTTTTTATTTAATTATCTTTTAAATAGATAATATAGAACTTCCACTAATTTTAATAATGTCCATCAACACATTACAATTAAACCCCTAAAATTAGAGAATTACAAGTGAGGCACTTTCTTACAATTGGTCACAAACTTCCTTTCACCAAACTATATTCCACGTGAGTTACTAGGTACGGACAAATTTATCACTATCAAACACCCTAGCCCATGAGCATTTCTCAAAAATATACTTTTATAATTATATATGTACAAATAAAAATATCTTTACGAAAAATTCACCGGCCAGTTTTCTTTTTGTCCAACGTTAATAGGAAAAATTACTTGATTATACTTTCTCACTTTAAGAATGATGGATTCCACGTTAAGTACCTAAATAAATCAATTACCACTCATATAACCCAACGTGTTCGTGTATAGCCTTTGGTTTGGCGTCACCAATTGACAATATGAAAGTTAAATGAATAGTTAATTAATTTATACAAGCCTCTCAGGTCAAAGGAAAGTAAGTGCATTGTAATAGAACTACCTTTTAAACTAACAGTGATCGTTCCATAGGTGTTCTGAAAATTGATCATGTTCAGTGTATGTACTTATTGCGTAGCACCTACCTATTTGCCTAAGGTCACTACCTCAATGATGGAGTTAATCATTCTATCATATAGCAGCGAAACTCTCTCCACGCGCCCCCCTTTCGGAGAGGGCGCGGATTTGGGTTCATAGCTACTACAGTTCAGACTCCTGTCACGATTCTGAATCTAATCTAACAAAGTGCAATGTAAGACTGATAAACCACCAAAGAGTCAAAATCCGGCAAATCGTTTTGAAAAATCGATTTTAATCAGGAAGTGCCAAACATGGACTGTTTTGCCATATTTCAGAGTCGCCACCTAAATATTTTATTTTTGGAAAATTTAGGAAACCCTGACTCGTGCCAAAGGCCACGTGTCCATCATCACCAAAGTTGTCTCGGCTCGAGAACTTGGGTACGAGAGGGGAAGGTCTTGAAATGAGCACCCTCGCTTGCCTGATCAAAGGATCGGCCTCTACTAACATGATATGTTGTTTGATAAATACATGTGTTCTTATTTCGATTATTAGCTAACTTACTACGTGATGCGCACATTATACAAGTATAGACTAGATTGCCTAAATTGGAACAAAACATCTCATGTTTGTTTTTTGAAAATGGTTTGAAGATGCTACTCGCAAGTAGGCTAAAACGTGGATTTGCTACCCTCAAGTGGGCTTTAAAACAAGATTTTTCCATTTCGCAAAGTGGGCTTAAAACTCCCATTTGATGAATTGTCCCAATTCAGGAAATCAAGCCTCCACCCACAGGCAATCAAGTAGTTAAGCACTTAAGCAAATAGCCTCATGGTAAGCATGCTATCATGGCAATCACTTACACTCATGCAAGGATGCTAAAGCATAAACACTTACAGTGTACTCCGAGCCAAAACAAAACCTAGTCAGAAATCAATGCATGATCCTAACTATATAGAATGCCTAATGCAACACATGCAATATGCAATTAAATAGGCTCGGCTAACTAAGATGGCATATGAATGCAGCACTTGATAACATGCTTTGAAACACATATTCAAGTAAGTGTATTGAAATACGATGCAGTTTAAATGATGCGCCGAGCCCGGTGCATGCAAGACAAATGAATGATGCATGCATGCAAGCATAAGGATGCTAATTGAAATATGCCCTAAAACTTACCATCAAAAGCTGATAAGTAAAAGGGAGAAAGAAATGGGATTGGAAGACAAGAACACACACACGCACCCTTATTACAACATTTTCCCTCTTGACGGAGGGTCCAAATAAAAGCTAAGCTATTCTAAGCTAAGCTATTCAACTAATCTAATTAAGCTAATTAGACTAATTATTACACAACGAATGAATAACTAGCAAACTAATTACTAATTATTACAACACTTTAACTAATTAACAAATTTATTACTCTACAAATTCAAGCTAACTAGTAAGGAAAGCACCAAACTATGCTGCCTCAGCTCTATTTGAAGAAGTTGAACATGCATGCTCACATTCGGTTTCTCACCCCGAAAGGCCTTCCGGTTTGCTCTCTCGAGGCTCTATTTGCAAGGTGTCTTCAAGGAGTTGTTGCTGAACCTTACCAAATCCATGCTGGGGAGTGCACCAGTTCCCTACCGGCCATGGAGGCTTGCTGCCGACCACCTGCCAGCCAAGGATGGGCCTCTGCCAACCAACAATGCAAGGGTGCAGGCCATCTGTGAAGCACTGCCAGCCACTGGTGTGCTGTGACACCAAGCTGCAATAGAGCACAAAACAGAGGAAATGGGGGGTCTCCCTAGGGCATGTATGTGTTGTGCCACTCCTTATCATTTCAAAACATCAAGGGAGGGGCACTATTGGATCCAAAACCATCAATCATGCAAGCAATACATGATGGCTGAAGATCCAACTTGCACGCATTTCAATAAATGCAAAACAAACAAGACTCTAGGACCATCACCTTATCATGGAAGATCAAAGGTAATGGAGACAAAGGGAATTGGCTCACTCTCATTACTTTGAGTATGAAGTGGACCAATCCACCTTGTGTTCAACATAACATCCGGTTGAACACAATGCAATGTAAACAACATGCTATGCGAACAACATCTTATGCAAATGACATGCTAATCTTGACATGTTAAGGTGGCATGCACAAGGCTCTATCATGTAAGCAATGCATGCAAGACATGTTAATGGGCCAAGAGCACTAAAGCAAGTGAAGAGCATTACACATAAGGCATGCACTATCAAACTCAAATGGTCAAACCATCTATGGACAGATCTAAGATACTCCAAAACAGTGGCCAAAACACACTAAAACTTAGGCACACAAAGCAAGAAATGCATGCTCATATGATGGCTCGCAAACAAGGAACAAAGCTTAACTTTCAAACACATTGAAAGAAAGATATATATGAGAGCATGACAAAGCTACAAGCACTGAAATCATATGCCAAATGATGACATATGATGCAAACAACACAAGTATAGCATGTTAGGGTCCTTAGAGCTCAAAGCTAGTCAAAGGCTTTACATAAGAGGCATGCAATACATAGCCTAAATACGATATTCGCCCAGTCGGCGAAGATGATCGTCCCAAACAAGAACATGAGGAAGCCGCGTGCGTATCTCTCCACGGCCTCCGGAGTCATCGGGGCTGCATCAACAAGGGTGGGCTGGACCCTGAACTGCACCTCGAACCAGGAATATCGGACGTAGCCCGGACGAGCGAGAGGTGGCACCTTACCAAGCAGATAGATATGAGCAGCAGTCCACTCGTCCATGTCAATATCAAAGGGGATCGGATCACCCCCTACCCCGATGCCTGTGAGCATCGAGAAATCGTAAGGGGTCATCGTCATGTCCCCTACCGCGGAGAAATGGAATGAATCGGTGGTGTCCCACCACCTCTCCACCAGAGCGGCGAGGAGAGGTCTGCATGTAGTGAGCCTGGAGAGTCCTCTACAGAATGCGCCGAAGCCCGCCTGGTCCACTATACGACGGACCGCATCGGGAAGCTCGGCGTACCAGTCCCGGGTACCGGTGTTCCCATACCCACGGATGGTATGGGAATCCCCCTGTAATCAAAAGCAACAATTGCAAGGCAATATTCAAAATGCAGTTTTAAGAAGCTTACAGTGAACTACAACGTGTGATGTGTCAGCGTGTTCGGGTGGTTCAGGGCAGATGTAGCATGCGTGCAAGTTTAACAGATTAAAACAAATACCGAGTGCTGGTGTGCTGGTGTGCTTACAGTGAACTACAGCGTGTGATGCGTCAGCATGTTCGGGTGGTTCAATATAGTATAGCATGTGTGCGTGTTTCCAGACTCAAGCAAATACTGGGTACCAGTGCATATGCAGTGAAATACAGTGTGCGCCGTGTGTTTGGGTGATTCAGGGCTAGTGCAGTGTGTGTGCGTGTCAGTCTCAAGCAGATATCAGTTGCACGTATGTTTACAATCAACTACAGTATACAGGGTACCTGAGCTAAAGCAGTTAAAGAGCACAACTAGCTACTACAGTTTTGTATCCTACATTGCAGAAAGTAAAGTAGAGAAAAGAGAGTTACCTCGGAAGCAACGAAGGACAGGTGGGAGGTAGGCTAGCGCAGTAATAGCCCGGGTGGCATGTGCCTGTCAAAACTCCTGAACTGGCGCAGACCGTCAGGGGGCAGAACATGAATCGCCGACCGGTAGGTCGCCGGGTCGAACGGGCGCTCGCTCAAAGGTAGGAGCTCGACCCCGGGATCCATCTCGTGATCCGGGGGAGTCGTGGAATGTCGTCCGCCATGTCAAGAATGATGAGAAAATAGCCAGAGGAAGGAAAACCGGGCTAGAATATGGAAAGTCAACCGAAAAGTCAACTCCCGAGAAGGTCGAAAATGGCCGAAAAGGGCGAGATGTGAAAAGGGTACGGAAATCAAGAGGAAAGCGAGGGGAACAAACCCCAAAAAGGTGGGAACGGCAAAAAAAGGCACCGAAACAAAGATTTGTTCGGTTGAAAATGTCCAAAACGCGAAGAAAATCGCGAATCCGACGACAAAATGGGCGTAGAACGCGAAGAAACGGAGAAAAGATGTCCGCCATGTCAAGAATGATGAGAAAATAGCCGGAGGAAGGAAAACTGGGCTAGAATATGGAAAGTCAACCGAAAAGTCAACCCCCGAGAAGGTCGAAAATGGCCGAAAAGGCTGGGATGTGAAAAGGGTACGGAAATCAAGAGGAAAGCGAGGGGAACAAACTCCGAAAAGATTGGAACGGCAAAAGAGGCACCGAAACAAAGATTTGTTCGGTTGAAAATGTCCGAAACGCGAAGAAAATCGCGAATCCGACGACGAAACGAGCGTAGAACGCGAAGAAACGAAGAAAAGAGGAGAGGAAAACACTCTAGAGAGAGAGGGCGTGGGATTTCGGCAGAAGAGGAAGTGAGAAATAGGGTTTAGAAACCCTATTTTAAAACACCCATGGTGAAATGTCGAATCTGCCCCGACTCAGGAACTTTTTGCCGTCGGCAACATTTTGTGCCGGCCGGCAGAATATTGTGCCGATGAAATTATTTTGCAGCCGGTGGATAGCCGGTGGCTTCCCTTCCCGGCCGGTGGTGTTCCCACAACCTTGTTTAGGCCATATGAGTAGTTTTTGGTCTTCATAGCTCAAAAAAGTGCAAGGAAGTGTATCTCCAACGCTCAACCGGCCTCCGTTTTGACCTCGGACCGCGTCTTCTGTGCGTAGCACTCCAACTCATACAATGTTGTATCCTTTGGTATCCTTTTTGCCTTTTACAAGATCCAAAAGTTATCCCGTGTTCGTTGCACGCGTTCATGTATCCTTTGGTATCCTTTTTGCCTTTTACAAGATCCAAAAGTTACCCCGTGTGCGTTGCACGCGCTCATCGCACTGTTTCGGTGCATTACATCGCGCTATCATGCGCCTCACAGTTGCATTGTTATGCACATACTACATGCGTTGTAACACGCACCCCTTGCATTATCATGCACATCTCTCATGCATTGTCATTGCATTTTTTTTATTACAAGCATTGTCATGCATTTCAATGCATACGTCGCCTCGCGCATCGTTCGCGTTGTCGTGCATTCCCTTACCATGCATTGTCATGCATTCCGAAACACGTAGGTTGTTACGCATTTAAGTTCGTTCGCATCATTTTACATTCCGTATGGCATGCGTGTCACACTTGCATCATTTTGCATCTTAGTCTCATTCGTATCATTTTGCATCTTGTGTGGCATGCGTGTCACACTTTGCATCATTTTGCATCCTATGAGGCATGCGTGTCTCATTTGTTTCATTTTGCATCTTATGAGGCATGCGTGTCTCATTTGTTTCATTTTGCATCTTATGAGACATGCGTGTCTCATTTGTTTTATTTGGCATCCTATGGGGCATGCGTGTCTCATTCGTATCATTTGCATTGGCACGTGTGCCTCATTTTTATTGGCACGTGTGCCTCATTTGCATTGGCACGTGTGCCTCATTTTCATGGGCACGTGTGCCTCATTTGCATCGGCACGTGTGCCTCATTTGTATCGGCACGTGTGCCTCATTCTCATCGGCACGTGTGCCTCATTTGCATCGGCACGTGTACCTCATTCTCATCGGCACGTGTGCCTCATTCTCATCGGCACGTGTGCCTCATTTGCATCGGCACGGGTGCCTCATTTGCATTAGCATGCGTGCCTCATTTGCATTGTCTTGCATTCCTTGCGACCTGCGTTGTCTTGCTTTCATTTGCATTGTCATGTATGTCGCTAACAATATTGTACCTGTTAAGTTTGTTTTCTTTGCAGGCACGATATTGTATGTACGGTTCAGTTAAGGCTTCTAGGAGACCTTAAATCCTTGGAAGGTGCGAAACCTTCGGCACATTGATGTATGTAGTTCAACTGCATTGTTATGCATTTCTTGTGCAATCTCCACGGTCTAGGAGACCCTAAATCCTCTGAAGGTGCAATTCCTTTGGTGTTTGTCGTGCCCGAACGACTTTCGATAAGTTGCATTATATATGTGTTTTAAAGCCGTGTGTTGTCGCGCATTCCATGCAACATGCATTTTATACATCATTTGCATTTCAAAAACGCATCAAAAAAAACCCATGCATTGTCACGCATCAAAAAAAACACATGCATTGTCATGCATACATTTTGCATCCCGGTCCAGGAGACCCTAAATCCTCTGAAGGTGCAATTCCTTTGGTGTTTGTCGTGCCCGAACAACTTTCGGTGGTCTGGTAAAGCCACCTGCCTATGTTCATGGTGAGTTCCTAGAAGACCAACTAGGACGATGGAAACTAGAGTTTGAACGGCTAATGCCTAGAACGTAAAGGTTCGGGAGTTCCGAGACTAAAGTCTGGTTTAAATATCCAGGGGTGTATCCTCGGCTTGAAATCTGTATGGAAGCCCCATAGATTGAGGCAGCATGTCGGCGCCTCAGTTCTGGATAATGAACCAACCTAGTATATCGCCCTGTTGGTAAGATAGGGAAAGTTGCAATCATAGCCGTTGCATCATAGTGCATTGTCATGCATTTCCATTGCACCTTGCATGCATTCATTGCATTTTTCCCAGTAAATTGCATCATACTGCATTGTCATGCATTTTGTAAATATCCATTCCATTGCATATTTGTAGATATTGCATTGTAGATTACATGCATTCATTGCATCACCTTCCATCTATGGCTTGCGCCTTTCCATATTGAGCTTGGTCTGGTATGTGCCCTTACTTTTCACGTTAAAGCACAGTTCTGCATGTGTACGCGCCTATTCCACGCTGGTATGTTGGTTTGAGGGTTGCGGCACCTTTTCTGTGTTAGAAATGGCTCGTATGCGTACATGCCTTTCCTAGGCAAGATTTGGTTTGGCTTGCGTGGCATATCCATTGTATCCATTTCCATCCCATTGCATATTTGTAAATATTGCATTGTAGATTGCATGCATTCATCGCATCACTTCCATTTATGGCTTGCACCTTTCCATGTTGAGCTTGGTCTGGTATGTGCCCTTACTTTTCACGTTAAAGCACAGTTCTGCATGTGTACGTGCCTATTCCACGCTAGTATGTTGGTTTGAGGGTTGCGGCACATTTTCTGTGTTAGACATGGCTCGTATGCGTACATGCCTTTCCTAGGCAAAATTTGGTCTGGCCCGCGTGCCATATCCATTGCCATTTCCCCAGCATATCCATATACATTACATTGTAGTGTAATTAATTTTTGCATCCAGCATTAGGATCATTGTCCTTTCTCCAGCGGGTCGTTTCCCCACTTATGTCAATTCCACCCAATAC
>NW_021025936.1:1816393-1878417 GCF_004153795.1 Camellia sinensis | reverse complement strand
AGCCATTTTAGGGTTTGAGTTCTGGGGTTAGGGTTTCATACACATTCTATCTCTATATTTCCCTCTTGTGTGTGTTTACGGTGTTTTGTGTCTTACTATTGCACACAAACACATATTGTTTCACCTTCTCTTAGCTACTGAGGTTCTAAGGGGCTGGTTTCGGTGTTTTGGAGCTGGATTCAAGCCAAGGAGGGTTGTTGGAGCATCATTTGTGAAGGTAGTCTTCAAGGGTAAGAAACTTGCCTTTATATTCCCCTTTTTTGCATTGCTTTTCTACCTATCTTAGAGCTGTTTTTGTGCTTGGTGTATAAGACAAAAAAGTTCTGTTTTTTAGCCCTCTTAATTGTTTATTAAGAGTGTTTTGTGGTTTGGGTTTGTTTGCCCCCTCCTAAGCCTTGTAAGGCTCCTTTTTGTGCTATTTTGTGCAAGTTTCGAGACTTTGGTGTTTGGGCCTCTTCACCCCTGAAATCTTAAGGGATTTCAGTGGCGGAGATGGTGCCTTGAAGTCTCCAAAAGGGGAGGGCCACCCCCTCTCCTTGTTGCCCTTGAAAGGGATCCTTTTTGGCCTCTTGAGGGAGCATCATGTTAGAGTGTGTATTGATCATGTCTTGGCTATTTTCCATGCTTATTATGCCATGATATAACCTTGTTGTGTGTTGGTTTTGGTACACCATGCATACTTAGCATACCTACCATGTAATGCCTTGTTATTGCCTTAATATGCCTTGGGTTGTTAGCCTTTGCTCTAGCATGTTTTAGGTGTAGTTTTGTGAAGCTTGTGTGCTTATTTTGCCATGCTAGAGGTCTGTCCATAGTTGTTTGGGTCGGCCATGGCATGCATTATATACCCCCTTTGCATTTTGGCTTGTTGGCCTCAAGTGTGTGAGTATGTAGCATGCACTACTTACTTTATTCTAATGATTTTGCATCATGTATAGCATAATTTCAGTCCCTTTGACATGCTTGTATGCTTGCTTTGGACACCTCTTTGAAGCTTTGGAAGCTTGACTTGCATGCTCCATGTTTTGGTCATTGTGCATGGTTTTGATTTTGAGCCATTTAGATGCCATCTAGGTGTCCCTTGGGTGTTGTTTAGGTCTGCACTAGACCTATTTTAAGTCCTCTTAGCCTTGTAAGGCTTGGTTGATTTGGTCTTAGTTTAAGCCTCTTGGCTTGCCTTAGGTTTTTGGTTTCGTTTGCATGCCTTGTTTGTCTTGTTTAATTGGCTTAATACCCTTTGTAACATGATTTTCAATGCTTACCCTGCATGCCATATGTCCATGTTATGCCTCTTTCAAGTGTGCTTGGGAGTTGCCTTTTTATGCTTAAGTGTTGGTCCTTGTGTGCATGCATGTTTGCATGTAATTTAGCCCTCATTTTATAGTACTTTGGCCACTGTTTTAGGCCTATTTAGAGTTTCCTAAATCATGTATAAGTCCTCCTTTTCATCGGTTTGCATTGCCTCATGATTGCTTGTATGCTTGCATAAGTGTCTCGCCATGCCATGTTGCATCCTTAGCTTGCATGCCTAGGTTGCATTGCATCTTGCATGCATGTCTTGTTCCTTGACTTGGTGATAGGAATTGGGCCTTGGTTCATTTGTTTGGTTTGCATTTCATTTGACATGAAAGTTGCACACTTGATTCTTTGGGCCATCATGCATGGAAATGCGTGATTGACGGTCCGAGAATCGAGACACATGTCCCTTTGAGTCATTAACATGATAAAGGACATGATTGGTGCATATATGCTTTGAATTGTATTGCCATGCAAGTTCTGTCCTCTGCTGCTGTGAGTTGCAGGTTCTGCAGGCATTCTTTTGCCGACCGGCAGTAAATCACCAGCCGATGGATTCATTATGTGCCGGTGATCACAATTCACTGCCGATGGTAATTCTACTCAGCCCGTGGTGATTCCCAGTATCCACAAAGGCATCCTTGAGACTTTGGTAGTCTTCAGAGAGGCAGAGCAAGGAAAGCAGAGGTAGGCTGTGCATGGCCGTGCACTTCCGAGCGAGACCCGAGCATGCGCTGCATTTGGCTCCCCTCCCGAGGCAGTTTACTGCTTTTTCTAGCTTAGTTAGTTTGTTAGCTAATCAGGCAATTTGTAACATTTAATTAGCTTGCGTAGTTAATTAATTTGTATTATTTATTCGGTCCCTCCGAGCGAGGGCAAATCTGTAATAAGTGTGTGTGAGTGGCGTGTATGTCTTCCAATCCCCACCTCTTTCTTCCCTTTTATTTACCTGCTTTGATGGTTAGTATTAGGGCACGTTTAATTTAGCATACCTGATGCAATGCATGCGTGCATTCATACATTTGTCTTGCATGCACCAGGCTCGGTACATCACGCTAACTGCATTTGTATTTCAATTCCAAATCGAATACGTGCATCAATTGGTTGCATTTCACATGCCATGTTTAGGTTAGCCGAGCCTATCTAATCACATTCTGTATGTGCTGCATTAGTCAATTCAACATGAACTAGGACACGCATGTTTGCTAACTGGTTCATTGTTTTGGCATGGAGTACGACGTAAGTATTTTCGCTTTAGCACATTGCATGCGTGTGAATGTGGCCATGATAGTATGCTTACCATGTGGCTAAATGCTTATATGAGATAAACTGTTTGAATGCCTGTGGGTGAATGTTGGATTGTTTGAGTTGGAAGAACTCGTTGAAATCCGTATTTTAGCCTACTTTCGAGTATCAAATTCCAAAACATTTTTCAAAACAAACGGATATGCAATGCTTGTTTCCAAATTAGGCAATCTAGTCTATACATGTTTGTTGTGCGCATAACATAGTAATTCTAGGCTAATAACCGGAATAAGAACACATAACATTTTCAAAATCGGATATCATGGTTAGTAGAGGCCGATCTTCGGATCGGGCGAGAGGGGGTGCTCATAGCTGACCTTCCCCAATCGTACCCTAGCTCCCGAGCCGAGACAACTCCGGTGATGACGGACATGTGGCCTTCGGCACCGAGTCAGGGTTTCCTAAATTCCCCCATAAAAAATATTTAGGTGGCGACTCTGTATCTGGCAAAGTAGTCCATGTTTGGCACTTCTTTTCAAAATTTGTTTCTGAAAACGATTTGCCAGATTTGGACTCTTTGGTTCAGATTAAGAACCGTGACACAAATCGAGTCCAAGCTGTAGTGACCCCACAAATGAACAGAACGGGAGCTCACCCTCCCGGGGCGTTTGGGGACGTCTACACTCTGTCTCTCTTCTCTTTCTCTCTCTCTCACTTATCACTCTTCTCTGTCTGTCTATCTCTCTTTTTCTCTCTGTGCCTCTATTTTTGTCTTTGTCTCTCTTCTCTTTCTCTTTCCCACTCATCACGCTTCTCTATCTACCTGTCTATCTGTCTCTCTCTCTCTCTCTCTCTCTCTGTGTCTCTTGCTCATTTCTCTTCTCTCTATCTCTCTCATCTCTCTTCTCTCTCCTCTCTCTCTCTTATCTTTATCTCTCTCGCTCATCTCTCTCTGTCTCTTTCTCGTTTATCTCTTTTCGCTCTTTTTCTCTCTCTCTCTCTCTATTTGTCTATCTCTTTTCACCCATTTTTTCATCTTTCTCTCTCTCTTCTCTTTCTCTCTCTTACTTATCACTCTTCTCTCTTTGTCTGTCTATCTGTCTGTCTGTGTCTCTCACTCATCTATCTCTTCCTATCTGTCTGTCTGTGTCTCTCACTCATCTATCTCTTCTCTCATCTCTTTTCTCTCTCTGTCTCTTTCGTTCATCTCTCTTCTCTCTATCTCTCTTCTCTCGCTCTCTCTCATTTCTCTTCTCTCTCTGTCTCTCCCGCTCATCTCTCTTCTCTCTATCTCTCTCTCTGTCTCTCTCGTTCATCTCTCTTCTCTCTATGTCTCTCTCGCTCATCTCTCTTCTCTCTATCTCTCTCTCTGTCTCTCTCGTTCATCTCTCCTCTCTCTCTCTCTCACTCATCATTCTTTTCTATCTGTCTATTTTTGTCTCTGTCTCTTTTCTCTTTGTCTCTCGCTCATCTCTCTTCTCTTTATCTCTCTCATCTTTTTTCTTTATCTATCTCTTTCACTCATCTCTCTGCTCTGTCTCTCTCGCTCATCTTTCTTCTCTTTCTATCTCTCTCTTTTTCTATGTCTTTCTCTCGATCATCTCTTTTCGCTCTCTTTCTCTTTCTCTTTGTCTATCTCTTACTTATCTCTTGTGTCTCTCTGTCTCTGTCTCTCTCTTTGTGTCTCTTTCTCTATCTCTCTCTATCTCTCTCTCACTCATCACTCTTCTCTCTCTGTCTTTCTCTCTCTATGTCTGTCTCTCACTCTTCTCTCTCCCTTTCTCTCTGTGTGTCTGTCTGTCTGTCTGTCTCTCTTCAATGGTTTTGTTATTTGTTTCCTTCCCCTCTTCTCTATTTACCGAGCTCTTCACTACAAGAAAATGCACTTTTAGCGACCACTCTGTCTCTCTCTCGCTCATCACTCTGTCTCTACTACATTCACCATTACTACAAATGTCATTCCACTACCAGCATTATTACCATTGTTGCCACTCCACCTCTACGACTACCATTACTACCACCATCGTTGCCACTCCACTACCACTACCACCACTACTACTATTACCTCTCCCCTACCACCGCCACTCCATCTCCTCTACCACTACCACAACTTCACCACTAATCTCCTTCGCCATCACCACCACCACCACCACCACCATCACCTCTTATCTACCATCTTCACCACTACTGTCGCTCCCTCTCCTCTACCACAAAAAAATAGTTCTTGATTTTTATTAACAAAAAAAAAAAAATGGGCCACAAAAAAATATTTTTCATTAACCATAAAAAATTAATTTTATTTTAACGAAAAATATTTTTATTAAAATATTACCCCTACTTTTACCCAAAAAAAAAATAAAAAATACTTTAAAATAAAAATGAAATAAATTTTCCCCCTTTGTTCACTGACCCGCCCGTCTAAACTTAATTTTGTCCCTTTTTTCCCTCTGCCTTTCCCCCTATTTTTTCATTTCCTTTCAGGTTTGCAAGAGCCCTAAGTTTCGAAACAACACTGTCTTTCTCTCTCACTCTCACTCTCTCTCTCTCTCTCTCTCTCTTTCTCTCTCAGAGGTGAGCGACGAGCAGCGAATTTTGGTTTGGACGAGTGACCAGCAGGACCATGATTCTCGACAAGGGTCAGTTTCTCGAGACCGAGAAAATGTTCCGTGACGCCGGTGGGCAGTGGCTTGTTATTATCCCTGAGGAAGAGATCCCCCAAGCACCCCCTGGTACTAAGGTAACAGTTTCTGATCAAATCTCGGCATTTTTTTATTCATACATTTGATCAAACAGTTTGTGGGTCTTGATTTTTCTTTCTTCATTATTGTTGTGGGTTTGATTTTTTGTTACATGAATTTGATGGGTTTTTTGTTTTATTCAAATTTTCTTTTCTATATATATATGTATATATATTATGAGCAATTGGTGGATTCTTCAATCATGCGTCTTTATGAAACTTGTGAGAGATATTTGGTTCAAAGTTAGAAAAATTTTCAGATCTGATTTATGGGTCGAATTGCTTGACATTGGTACGTATACCCATAAAAAGTGGTGAATATTTCAAAAAAAATATGCCAAAATATTTACAGATCAAATTATTGCATGTCGGAGGAATTCAAAAGTGCACAGGTCAGTGTAGTACTCTTGAAGGGAGAGGGAGAGAGAGAGGGAGAGCAAGGGAGAGAGTTTTTTGAATGAGTATAGTTGTAATCTGAATTATAATTAACCGGAATTCGGAAATAAGCATAAAGGGCACTGACTAGCTGTACAGATCAAGGTGTCTAAGAAACTTCAAAGATATCACAGGTCAAAAAGACCTAATTGAAATGCTCGACCATTGAAATTTCCTCATTGTGGCTGGATCATGGAACATAAACAATTTTTCAGATTAAGTTGACTATGACAACATAATCCAAGGTGTAGAAGTGGGGTGAATTAGGTCTTGCGTTGTTATTGGATACCATATCACGGGGATTATAGATACTTTCTTTAGACAAAATATGCCATTGTTCTTAAAAATTTAGAAACTTAAATCAATCTTAACCCCTCTTATTTACATCTTGAACAGAAGGTTCTATAAGCTTTAAGGCAATGGAAGGTGTGACGATAGCAACACAGCTCCTCCGTGCATAGGGTATCATCAGCCTATAACTCCTAAAAATGTTCTTTAATCTTTTGTTCTATATCATAATTGGTTCTTTAATTGCTGAGAAACCACTTTTTTCTGTGGTGAACTAAATTCATGTGTTGTCTCGAGAAAAAGACAAGTTTTATACTTAATGCAATAAAACAAATTTTGTCACGCAGTTGGGTGGAATTGATGGCACCTGTGTTCTCAAAAGCAGCCTGGCGATGTGCATGGTATATGCTCCAGGTATAGGGTATTTCTTTTGAATTGAGTACATGCAATGATCATAATGAGTGAATTGGTTCTCAACGTTTGTCTGGAACAATGGGTGAGGGTTCTAAAATAGTATCAATGAATTATGATTTCCATGAGATTTCTTGTTCACTTTAATTAGGTTATTAGGTTAACATAGGGTCTATTTTTCATATGTATGTGTAAAGTGTACACGTAGGAAGCATAGGCACGGACACAAACACAGACATAGACAAGGGAGATAGTGATTTCAAAAAAATGAGAACACAAACACGGCAAAAAAAATATTTTTTTAAAATATTTTTTATTTACAATGTAGATTAATATTATATCCACAAACAATAAAAAATTAACACTAATTAATAAATAATAAAAAAAAACTTACCAGATTTAAATAATTAATAGATCATCCATCTTTAAGATAAAAATTATAAGAGTTAACTTAAGACAAAGAAGTTAGAGAAATGCTATATGTCACCGGTTTTTTGTCTTCTACATGAATACTCATGATTGGTTCTCTTGTTTTAAAATAATTATTAATCAATTAATGGAAAAAAATAATATTTTGACATATGATTCTTTGATATAAAAGGGTGAAAAAATAAGTGTGATACAGCAATTCTCAAGAAGGTCAACCAATACACCATTAGTTCATTACAATCTAGACAAAAATTTATAAACATCCAAAATCCATCAAAAGCACTAAAGAAGAGGGAGGAAAATTAGTTGTCCTGTCCCTGCCATGTCCCCGCTGTGTCCCCAAAAAACAAATTAATTAAACACCAGCTGGCGTGTCCCATACATGTCTGCCATGTCCTTGTTTTGTTCGACACCACTACGACACCTGTTTTGGAGTGTAGACGCTTCATAGTTGTATAGCTTTTGTCAAAAATGAGGGAAAGTAGATGCCTTGATTGTTTTTGCAAGCAGTGCGTGTTGTCCGTTTCTGTTGTTATTGTTTTCTAATGATTTTTTTTTAACCCCAACAGAATGACTTGATCCATGCATGGGGCCTGGATTTCCAGCTTGGTTATTGTGCACAGGCAATTTTCTAATTCCACTTCTCTGTATGACTATTGATTTGTGGACGGTAGTGATATGTTGACCACTTTTTTTATAGAGTGATAGGACAAAAAATGTTGGTGTGGTTGACTCTGAGTATATAGTTCATTTGGGTCTTCCAACACTTGGTGTTTTAGATGGCACCAAGGTAAGTAATTCTCACATTTATGTGAGCAATTCATTTCCATAGGAAACTCATACAGTAGATTCTTACAAGTCTTATGATTTGTGCCAATAAATTTTTACATTGAAGTTCCAAAAATTTTCAAAAATTTATAAAATGGAAATGTTCTATTACACCAAGTCTTGCTTCATGAGCTGTCAATGCAAGCATAAGCCTGGCTTTGCTTGAGTAAGTCTACCAAGCTAGCCAGTGGAAGTTTCCCACCCTAGAGCTCAAGATTTTTGAGTCCCATCTATGTTGGGCGGACTAAATTAAAAACAGGAGAGGGGGTTTCCTACATAGCATTGGCGTGAGAAGGGCACTTGACATGTTAGGGACCTATCAAAACTATGCATTTTACATCCATCCTCCTGATGTTTTTCCATTGTCTTCTTCCCCCTCCACCGTGGTCGCAATGCTCATTGATTTACTCTGTGTTAGATGACCCAAAAATTTGATAATAGTCTTAATAAAAATAGTAATTGTCCTTTATTCTGGTCTAACTTCACAGTCCACCCAATAATTTGACACAAAAAAATCAGTGTCAAAAGGTGGGAACAAAAAAAAAGTATGTTGTATTAATTCAAAGTGATCATTGATTTGACCTAACCGTCATGCTATTATGCACAGCATTAACCTTGCCCTTTGAGTTGTCAACTAATACTATTTGTGCTTGTTCATGTAATTGAGTTATAAATCACCAGATCATTTGTCTCAAGTAGAGAATTTTTCAGATTCAGATTGCAGTTTATTCCTTTTATTTTATTTTCTTGTTGAATCGATACTGAGAACTTGTCATCATTGAAATTGCAAGAACCATCTGGCTTGCAAAGAGTTAATAATAGAACTGAAGTAAGTCCCTTGGTTTCACTATAGGAAAGTGTATCTTCTTTCTAGGAGTACTCTGTAGATTCTGTTGGTTCTTTTAATCTGTGTGCTCAAACAACACTAAATCATTGAAATTGAAACTGAAGTCATGCACATATATATTATATCATGTGCTTTAAGCTACAAGGACAGTTGTATCTCAGTGGTTTTTGAACTTGGAACATGCTATGTTGGTGGTGTGAAGCAAAGTCCAACGTCACCTTGGTACTAAAGTAATGTGAAGTAAAGCGTGAGGGCATTTTCAGCTCAACCCAATGGTATTAGAGCCAGAGTATTCAAGGATGGTTAGTGTGTGTCCCTGGTCTGCATGCGGTAGGTGCTACCAGATGAGCACGTTGCAAGTGAGGGAGGGTGTGAAGCAAAGTCCCACATCACCTTGCTAGCGTGAGGGCACCCCGACCTCAACAACTAACTTTTGAAGTTGAGTTTTACCCAAGACCATGTAACATGAAGCTCTTTTTTTTCTTTGTTTAATTATCAAACTAGAAAGAGCATTTTACAAGTTACGCGGAACTAGAGAAAATCTTCATGGGAATGCATGAAATATATCCCTCCAAAAAAACACTAGTCTTGCAATATATTCATTTGCACTAGTCATAATGTTGCCATTGCAAAATATGTTGAGGGAGTGATATTTTTTTATTCTTGTTTCATGGCAAGTATGCTACATTACTATCTTGGATTTTTTTTCGGCTTTTTTGTGTAAATGAGCACTTTGTTTATTTCAGTTTTTTTTATTTATAGTAAGGGCCGTTACTCTGAAAACTGATGATTTGTCTCCATCACATCTGTTTTCATTCATCTGCATCTGTTCTTTGGGCACCATTGAGTGATGATATGTGTGCAAGTGAGGAGACAGTCCTTTATGGAAATGCAGATTTTCAAGAAAAGATGGAACAATGCAGTGAATGACGACAAATGTTGGGTCAATCCATAGCAACAACCTATTGAGCAGAAAAGCCGTTACCTTATAATCTATACTACATATTCTTTAATTAAACAAGGTACAAGGTTTGCGATACTCACACAATCATACCCCACAATAGAATCTTCAATCATTTATGATACATTCAAATTCCCAAACGATATGGAAATTGTTTCGAAGTGCCTTGGATGCAAAGTGGGGTTCACAGTACTTCAACGTTGGTCTTTATGTTTCTTATGACAGTCACTGCATTTATTGCTCATTTTAGTACAGCTCAACACTAGATCAAAGGAAAACTTTGCATAACGGCCCAAATGAAAGATCTTAGGTGTTATTTGTTGATCAATGGAAATTATTCAGATTGTATTTGTGTTCAACCAGCAAGGATATATCCCAATTAGATTGAGACACCCTTCACAAATCCCATTGTAACAGCTCCAGTAGCACAAAGCAACAATTACAATTTATAACAGCACATGAGGTAAAAACACATTAACCACAAGACCCATCAGCAACTTAGCATCAAACTCTTCACAACCCTTGACTCCCAAAAACACTTTGCCTTACCTCAATGCAAAATAAGTAGCATCAAAAATATGAGTAGAAGGTAAGTGTTTTAATTTTTTGTCTGGTGTTTGTGGGTAATATGCTTGTGATACAGAAAAGGGTTTGTTGTTTTGCTGGGGCTTGTGTTGATAAAAAGTGGTATTTTGATGGTATTTGTCTCTGTGTTTCCCATGGCTAGGCATTTTTAGTCATCATGAAGGATCCCTTTTGTGTTTTTGAATTGTTCTTATGCCTTGGTGTCCCCTTCATCTTTTTTCTTTTAATGTTAGAATTGATATATACATATGAATAGTCTATACCTTCGCTAGGCATTTGTTAATGTTTCCTTTACTAGGAAAGAAGATGATGTTAATGATGTTTAACTATTGTAAAGTTGAACAATAGTTAGAATTGATATATACATATGAATGATGTTTTATTTACAAAATGGTATTGATAGTCATTTAATTTGTTAATGTTTCCTTTACTTTCCATGTACATTTTTCATATTTTGTCCAACTTTACAATAAAGTGATGTGCAAATATTTTCAACAAAAAGTTGCCTGACATTATTTCTCATTTTCTTTGGTACAAATGGATGATCTCGTGCACGAAGCTAAATTGTACAGGACTAATTGCCACTATAAGCATTTTTGGAAGGAATATATATTTTTGGATAGATGTATGTATGGAAAAGATTTGGGTGGACTAGTAGTTATATTTTTTGATAGACTAGTAATTATATTTTTGGATGGATGTGTATGGAAAATATTTGGGTAGATTACTAGTGTGCATATTTTTTGATAGATGCGCATGGATAACAATTTAAAACATAATAACAAGTAATTGTTATGTTAGATGGATGTGACTTTGATGATTATATAGATTACAAGTGAATTTTTAATTGGAGGAATATGTAGTTTGAAATTACTTGTGGATGAAAACTTATAATAATTGATGACTTTCATTAAACAGGTTAAATATTGGATGATTTATGTATTTTGTCGAATGTTTATGATTTAGTTGATTTGAATGATTCTTTCAAATTACATTTGGAGACTAAATAAGGTAGGCGAGAGGGTACATTTGGCGACCAAAGGATTTCGTCACTAATAGGTCAATTGCGGACTAAAGTTTTAGTAGCGTAAACATTCTTTTTTGCGACTAACATGTTTGGTGGTGGAGGAATGTGACAATTGGCGACCGAACTTTTTGGTCACGGAATGTGTCAATTGGCAACCAAAATTTTTGGTTGCCAATATGGGTTTTTGGTCGTGGAATGTGTCATTTGTCGACCAAATTTGCTGGTCGCGGAATGTATTTCCGACCAAACTTTTTGGTCGTAGAATGTGACAATTGGCGACCACATTTTTTGGTCACCAAAATGGGCCACAATTGCCGACTAAAGTTTTTGGTCGTGGAAAATGAATTAGAATTGCCGACCAAACTTTTTGGTCGTTGAATGTGCGAATTGGCGACTAACATGTTTGGTCGGAAAAATATAATTTTTCGCAACTAAAGTGTTTTAACTAGTAAATGGATTAGTCGCAATAATTATATATTTAGCGACCAAAAATTTAGTTGGCCAATAGAACTTTTTCAGGACTAAAGTGTTTTAACTACTAAATAGATTAGTCGCAGTAATTATATATTTAGCGACCAAAAATTTAGTCGGCAAATATAACTTTTTCGCATTACTTTCCGCGACCCTCAATTGGCAACCAAAGTAGCGACCAAAAAAATTAGTCGTGGATAACTTTTGCCGACTAAAAATGGACTTTTGCCGACCAAATTTTTAGTCGGCAAAAGTGTGAATTCTTGTAGTGCACACGGGGGATCAGCCCCCTTGGTTGACCTCTCTCTCTCTCTCTCTCTCTCTCTCTCTCTCTCTGTGGTTTTGGAGCATAGTTAATCATCATCTGCAACAAAATAGACAGGAAGACACACACAAAGGGAGTGGGGCGGCTGCTCAGAGCTGCCTCTTCTCCCTCTCGGCACCTCTCTCTCTCTCTGCTATAACACATAGACACACCCAATCAAGGAGATGGTTCAGTCTCTCTTCTCCCCAGCTGCCCACATGGCTCTTCAGACCTCGTGTTCCAAGTTTGCGTCGTTCAATCTCCACCGTCCATCCTCCTCAAATTTCCCCCCGTCACAGCCGCTGTTCCACCAGCGGCCGCTCCCGCTGCTTCATCTCCGGCCCCTCCTCTCTCTTCCTGCCAGGAGCACCAGTGCACTGGCATTCGACTTCAAAGGTGGCAAAGGGTACTCCCTTCTACTCTCCAATTTTTCATTCCTATTTATTTATTGTCTTGTTAATATTTCTAATCTCTTTTGATAAGACCATCTCCAATGGTTCACCAAAACTCATATCAAATTTAAATTTTGATAAAAAAGTTACTATTCACTGCTTCAATGGTTGCACCAAATGAATATCAGATTGAGATTTCATCAAAGAATTCATCAAACTGACGACGAAATACTGATTTCACCAAAACACTGTTGGTGACCGTTGGAGGGAGGACCCGGTCGACCAACCGGTTGCCTGGCCTGTTGACCAACCGGTCAAACTGAATGTGGAAGATTGCAAGTGTCTCCTGGTGAGATTGTTCTTTTACCTCAAGGATTTTGTTTCGCTGCTGACCTGCTCCAACCGCTGCTACGCCGCCATTCCGCTAGCTGGTTTGCAGTCCTCATCAACACCATACTCTCTCTCTCTCTCTATCTCTCTCTCTTTCTCTCTCGGGGCTTCAAAAGAATGTGAAGCAGCAGTTGTGGGAGAGGTGTTCGCAATGCGGCTAAACGTGGAAGGTGCTCATCATGGACAAAGTGACTATTAAAATACTGCTTACTCATGCAAGATGGCTGATGATCCGAGGAGCCAAGAAGCATCAATTGGGTCTGTTAAAGAATTACGGTCTGGTATGTGATGGTGGTGTTCTGTTGGATGACAACAAAGAGGAGCTTGTGGGTTTCAGCCACAATAAATATTGGGTCTCCACCTATGATAAATATTGGGTGTGAAGGACCTTCTTTCCATTGAAAGGGTTTGCAAATCCAGTGATGCAGTTCAAATGATCCACTTCTGTGGAGGAGTATTCACATAGATCAGCCATTAAGTGACAAGATCACTGATGATGCTCTATTATAGTTAACTAGCAAGCAAGGTTCTAAATCGCGGTATCGAGTAACGTAACGGTATCGATCGCGGAGTATTGGTATCGGTAGTATCGATCGGTACGTATCGGGAATCGGGTGTCGCGGTGGTGAAATTTTAAAAATCATTTCAAAGGTATTTCAACTTTTTGTTTCCCGTACTGGTCCGAACTGGTGAATATCGGCCCGTTGCGACTTGTGTAACGGCTTGTGTAACGCTTACAGGCCGATACGTACCGGGACTCGGCCGATACTCCTGTGATTTTCAATCTCAGTGGTATATCGGCCTGTATCCGTCGCGGTACCCCATTTTTCCAATACGTATCGGCCGATATTTAGAACTATGCTAGCAGGGCTCAAGGCACTCTTCACTGCTTGAGTCTAGTGGAGTGCTTGAGGATCTCCGATAGTGGATTGAGGCGTGTGCTTGAGTGCAATGCAGGGCTGACAAAGCTAAGTGTGCCAGGATGTGTGAATCTTAGTGTTGAAGGTATCTTGTGCAACTACATGGCTTTGATTCCTTGAGCATATTCTTCCATGATGACATGTAATCATGTGGGGCCTCCATAGTAGATGAGTTTACATGGGCTGAGGCGTTGAAGACGCACGGATCTTTGTTAGTTGATGAATGGGTGGGGGTTTCAAACTTTTATTTTTATTTTGAGTGTTTGTGAGGGTTTGATTTGATTCACCTCCCTTGGATCTATAATAATTAAAGTGTTATAATAATTCCTCACTCTGCTTCTTTCTATCCCATTCTTTACTCGCTTTCCCTAACTGTGCCATGCATATCCATGCTTTTATATCCATGTTTCATGCATTAAGATTCGGCTAAATTGGCATTTGTGGATTTAATCAATTCTTATGTGATTCTATTCACTACCGTATGTTCTTGAGATGATTTACATGTCATATTTTAAAAGTCAAATTTTTGGTTACATCTCATGTGTGAATTGCATTAAAATTTGTATATAAGATCATGCATATTTTACTAACTTTGTTTTGTACCTATTCGCGGGACGTCGGTAAATATGTGAGTCGTTATGCTTTAGCATCCCGTTTGTACATAATTTTCTCATTATGTTTAGCATCTTACCATGAGGCTAAGTGCTTAATTGATATGCTGCTTGAATGCTTGTGGATGAAGCTTGTTGCTTGAATTGAAATGATTTGATGAATGTACGTTTAAGCCCACTTTGTCAAGTAGCAAATTTACAAACTTTAAGCCCACTTTATAGTGGCAAATTCACAAACTTTAAGCCCACTTGAGGTGGCAAATTCAAACCCTTTAAAAAACAAACATGAAATTGAAATTGAAATTGAAATTATTCCAATTCTTGCAAAATTAGTCTACAACTTGTATGCTTCACATAATAAATTTTAAGATTTATTAAATAATCAGAACATGAACATATAAAAAAATAAAATTCATATCAGGGTTAGTAAAAGCCGATCTTTTGATCAGGTGAGCGGGGCTGCTCAATTAATGACTTTCCCCCTTCATACCTAAGGTTTCGAGCAAAGCATCCTTGGTTATGATGAACAGTGGCCTGGGCACGAGTCACGGGTTTCCTAATTTTTCCAAAATAAATATTAGGTGGCGACTCTGAGATCTAATGACACAGTCCATTTTTTTGACAAAATTGTAATAAAATGGATTTTCAATGAAAGTTGTCAAATTTGGACTCTCATCTATGTTTCACATTGCACTATTGAGATTTGATCAAAGAAATCGAGGGTCCGAACTGTTTAACATGCAGGGGTACCCCCCGGGCATGTTACAGTTTCTGGTGACTCGATTGGGGATTTTATGAAACCTTGACTTGATCTCCATGATATGACTTTTGTTTTCAAATATGTGTTCTTTGCATTGCATTGCATTTGCATTGGTTCGTTAAGTCACTGTGTTTAGCATCTGCTATCCTGGACAGTTTGCTGGAGGCTTGCCTAAAAGCTTGCCTAAACACTTGCCAAAAGGCTGACTGGTCGTGGGCTCTACCATGTTGGGAACACAATACTTGGATCTAGACTACCACTGTACTGCTTCATCCATTCACTTCTCGGTGTTAGGTGTGAGAGGTACATTAGGTAATCTTGCCGAGGTACCCTTTTGACCATTCAACCTAGTTGTATATAATGAAGCTATAGTGACTATTCCAACTTAGGACATGATGCCACCTATTTGTAGGATGTTGTGAAGTTGCTTGTTTGAATAGTGAACCCTAGATCATTTCAAAAGTTAGGACAGGATAACCCTACCCTCCATAGGGGTGTTTGTTCTCTTTCCTACTATGTTTTATGTGCAATGTATTGGATCTATATAGGAGTTCTCAAATTCGAATGAGTGGTTCGAGCATTTCAGTTTGTGGGATTCAGTGTGTTTTTAGTGAGGACATAATTGGAAGTTCCGTTTTGTTTCTGTAATTGGGGAATGACCGCCTATTGATTGCATGGGCTTTATTTTGAATATTGTGGATGGCCCACACATTGATTGGCAATTTGAGAATGGTTTTATTTTGAGTTATGAATTGAGTATTGAGTCCAAGTTTGAGTCTACCAAGATGTAGACGTCCCCGAACGTCCCGGGAAGGAATCATGTTTTGTTCATTTGGGTTTACTACAGTTCGGACTCAAATGTCACAGTTCTGAATATAATCCCACAAAGTGCAATACGAGACCGATAAATCACCAAAGAGTCCAAATCCAACAGATCGTTTTGAAAAATAGATTTTTAGAATGAAGTGCCAAACATGGACTACTTTGCCAGGTACAGAGTCGCCACCTAAATATTTTATTTTGGGGGAATTTAGGAAACCCTGACTCGTGTCTAAGGCCACGTGTCCGTCATCACCAAAGTTTCCTCGGCTCGGGAACTTGGGTACGATTGGGGAAGGTCATGCAATAAGCACCCCAGATCAAAGATCGGCCACTACTAAACATGATATCTTGTTTTTGAAAACACATGTGTTCTTATTCCAGTTTATTAGCTTAGAATTACTATGTGATGCGCACAGCATACAAGTATAGACTAGATTGCCTAAGTTGAAACAAAGCATCGCATATCCGTTTGTTTTGAAAATGGATTGAAGTTTGCTACTCGCAAGTAGGCTAAAACACGGGTTTCGACGAATTATTCCAATTCAAGCAACCCAACCTTCACCCACAGGCATTCATGCAGTTATATCACATAAGCATATAGCCTCATGGTAAGCATGCTATCATGGCAGTCACTCACACGCATGTAAGGATGCTAAAGCATAAATACTTACCAAGTACACCAAGCCAAAGAAAGAAGCTAATTAGAAATCATGCATGAATCCTATCTATGCTAAAATGCCTAATGCAACACATGCAAGAATGTAACTAAGATAGGCTCAGCTATTCTAAGATGGCATATGAGATGCAATAATCGATACACATATTCAACTTGGAATTGAAATGCAATGCAGTTAGCATGATGAACAGAGCCCGGTGCATGCAAAACAGATGAATGGATGCAAACATATGAGCATAAGGATGCTAATTTAAACATGCCCTAAAACTAATCATCATAAGCTGGTAAATAAAAAGGAGAAAGACGTCGGGTTGGAAGACATACATCACACACAAGCACACTTATTACAACATTGCCCTCTCTCAGAGGGTCCGAATAAACAATACACAGCCGAATGAATAATGAACTACAACTAATTATTACACGACATTAACTAATTAACAAACTAGCTAAATAAGCATGTAAACTAAATGAATGTGACTGCCTCGGCTCTATTTTGGATGACAATGGATGCATCCATGCTTGAGTCGCCTCGTCGGGAAATCCATCGCGATGCTTCATCTCGCCTTTGTGTGCAATTTATTTCAGAAACTTGCGTGAAGCTCCAAGAGGCTAAAACTCCACTCTGGGAAGTTGTGGGAGGACTGCCGACCAGCCAATGACATGGGAGACCACTGCCAACCACCCCTTTGTGGTGGAGACCAAAAAGGGTGGTCAGCCTGCCAGAAAACCTGGTCGGCCGACCACATTCTGCCCCTGGATTCTGGTTTTCTACAACACAAAGCAATAGGGAAGCATGGCAAGGTATTTTCAACAAATGTGTGCTCGACCACTCTCCCCGTCATAGCATAGGCTCTAGGGAGTGTAACCCTCGATTCTTGGACCACCAATCACGCATCCTGATGCATGAAGGTCGAGGAGTCGGATTGCACGACTTGATGTGACATGAATGCAGAAATAAGCATCTAAAGCCAACAACTCTATCATGGATAGTGAAGAGTGTCGGCGACTGGAAATTGAGACACGTTTCGTCACTTTGAGTACGAAACGCCTCTCGTTTCCCATGTTTGGACTAACCCTACTCCAAACACAATGCAATGAGATGGCATACGCAATGCGACTAACATGCAACCCTAAATGCAATGCAACCTAATCATGCTGGCATGCGAAGGATGATATGCACACATGCAACCTAGCATACGCAATGCTTATGGACTAAAATGGCATACACAATGCACATGAGCTATATGGCATACACAATGCACACATACGAAGATCGACATACACAAAAGCATAATCAAAGCATACACAATGCGATGGTCAAACATACAACAACATGAACCAAATGGCATACACAATGCAAGGTGGACTTAAACCAATATGAGTGGACCTCAGCCACACTCAAATCAGTGGCCAAACACAATTGAAATTAGACAAGAACGCTCATGCAAACATGCCCAATGCAAGGGACCGAACCTAGGGCATCGAATGCCACTCTACCAAAGCATGGCAAGGGATGACACATGGCATACAATGACACAAATTCCAGCTCTGAAATAGCATACAAGATGGTCCTGAAACATGCAAACACCTCACCCGTTGCATACTAGATGACCCGCATACCGAAACTAGTGGAATGGATTACACTATAGGTATGCAAAGCAATGCTCCAATGATGAAACCAACCCCAAATAGTCCCTATGCAGACCAAAATCAGTGGAAAAATGTGTTGGGATGGTGGCTCGGAATGCATTCAAATGAAGCTCATGCAATGGCCGATGAATGAGGCATTCAAGCATAACTCTGAAACGCATTTAAAGAGTGAAAATCATGGGAATATGGCATACATGTAAGTTCTGAAATATGATGTGCAATGGCCCCAAAACATGAAAACGCCTCAGTAGATGCATGTAATAGACCTCGAAACTCAAAGCTAAGCATGGATATTGTACTACAAGCATGCAAAACAAGCATCATTCGACCATGAGACCCAAAAACCGAGCTAAGGCAATCCAAAATATGCACAAAATTAGTTTAAGGCATGGCCAAAAAGTGCTAGAATCAAGGGTCAACATAGCATGCAATGTAAGCTAGTTAAAGAGGATTTGCACTACAAGTATGTGAGGTAATCAAGAGGTCACCGAACCAGCAAAAGTCAAAAGTATGACATGTCAAATAATGCCCAAAAACTCATGGAAACAAGGTCAATGCATACAAGAATGATATGTTCCTTTGAAAGGCCAAAAAGAGGGTTATTCTACACATGCAAGATGGACACCTCACATGACAAAACCACCTCTGGACAGAGATTATGAAGGCCCTAAAACTCACTGAAAATGGCCTAAAATGAGGCTAGGAAGCATGCAAGTAAAGGCTCCTTTGAAAGGCTATGAAGAGGGTTACTCAAATGCAAGAGGGACACCTAATATGGCAAAAAAAACTCTAGAAAGAGTTCATGCAGGTCCTAAAACTCATCAAAAATGGCCTGAAATATGCTCAAGAAGTGTGCAAATATGGGCTCCTTTGTAAAGCCAACAATGTTAGTAAACAAAACAAGGGGTGAGTGGGTCACCCCTCTCTGATTTTGGGTCTCAAAACAGTATGCTAGCCACTGAAAATCCACTAGATTTCAGTGGCTAGAAGGCCAAACAAAGCTCACTTCAAAGGCCTTAATGCATGGCTCAAAACAAGATGAAAACAAGCATGCAAGGGGGTAGATGACCCCCAACAGAAAAATGACCTTAAACAAACTTGTTAAGAAGCTCAAAATAAGACTTTTTTCAGTTTATACCAAAGCTCAAATATGCTTGCAAACTAGGCTACGATATGAAGCAAAATAATGTCAAAAAGAGAGAAATAGAATGTTACCCTTGTAGAGAAGACCTCCAGCAGCTTTTGGACCAAAATGGCAAACCTTCAACCTCTGAAAACCAGCTCCAAGGTGCTTAGAGTAATGGTGGAGGTGTTAGGATAGGAGGTGGTGTGTATTGGCGAAGAACAATGGAGCATTGGAGCTTGAAATAGAGATATATAGGGAGAGGTGTATGTATGCCTTAGCCAAAAAATCTAAACCCTTGCAATGGAGAGGGAGGGCTTCCTTTATAGACCAAGGAGACCAAAGCTTCTCCAAGAAGCCAAGAAGCAAGGCCAAAGATCCTCCATACATGTGTATGGAGGATCCAGTCTGTGCCCTCCAGCTGGCACAGCTGGAACCAACTCAGAGAGACAAAGCTGCAGAGAGCTGGCCGACTAGTTCAAGTGGTCAGCCGACCATTTAACCTGGTCGGCCGACCAGGTCAAAAGGTCCAAGGTGGTCAGCTATCCCCTATGATGACGCCCCAGAAGTTAGCTTTCCAATGGCGCCAGCCTTGCATTAAAATTCTAACTGTGCAAAAAGTTATGCCGGTTTTGGTGAAGCCGCGCAGATTCGGTCCAACCGGATTGATGCCCTACTTCAACCAACCGTATCTCCCCCGTCTGGACTTGGCTTTAGGAGATTCTTGAGTGTAAAATGAAGCCCCGGAAGTCTCCTTTCCAATGGTATTGGCCTCATATCTTAAATCAAAGCGTACAAATGAATAGGCCCGATTCAGCGAGGACTGCTGGACTCTCTCTCTTAACGGTTCATGCCCATTTTCTCCCCCAACTGGATTTCTCCCCTTTTCTCCTATTTTCCTCAACTTCAAATCCCTAAGCAAGGTGTTTTGAAAAAATTTTCAAAGATTCCATCTCTCTTTCATTCATTTCCACTTTGTCCTGGCTCGGTTTACCGAAAAGCGCGACATTTAACAAAATGTGAGCCTCGAGACATTGTAGGAACTTTATTTCAAAAATATTTTGAAAGAAAGGGTTTTAAGATCTAAAATATTTTGATCAAGAAATGGGGTGTGAGGTTAGGGTTTGACTCTCCTCTTGCCGAAGAAATCGAACCTTTGCCCTGCTCAACTTTCTCCACCAAGTAAACCATCAGTAGTGCCCACGTCTTAAGGGCGGTCAAAAATGGGGTGTCTACACAAGTTTGTAAAGTTAGGGTCATGCTCGAGTCATTCTAGTGATTTAGAGCTTTTTGACTTCCGGAGTGCTAACCTAGACATTTCCGTCTTGTCTAGGTCTTCTTTGTCATTTTCTTTTGAGTCTATTGTCATCGTTGAGTTGTAATTTTTTTTCAAATAAAAGTGCATAGAGTTTGCCTACTTCTCTATGCCTTTAATTCGTTGCATTGACCAAAAATTATAAAACTTTTTTCAAAAAAACTCTGATAAAAAACGAAGAGGAAGAAATTCCTTGGGATTTGTAAATTTTGAGCAACTGAGAGGAAAAGAGGTGTGCTAAGCCCTTAACGAATAAAATCATTTCTATTAATGTGAGTACTGAGAAGGATCCTAGCTTGGTCCAAATTAGTTCGATCTTGTCTTCGTAAGAGTATGAGTGATTAGTCACTTTGTGAAAAGATTTCAAAAAATGTTTTTCTGTGGTCTTATGAAGACATTCCTAGAATTGATCTAAGGATTGTACAACATAGGATCTCTCTTGACTTGAGGTCTAACCTCTACTTTCAAACTATGATTCACATTGTTCAACGATCAACCAAAGTGTGAGGCTTGCATAGCTGAAATGGAGGCAACCCTTGAACTAGGGGCAATGATGTGATTCAGATTGGAAACAACCCTTAAACTAAGGGCAAAAGTCTGAGGCTTGCATAGCCGAATTGGAGGCAGCACTTGAACTAGGGGTAATGATGTGATCCAGATTGGAATCAGCCCTTGAACTAGGGGCAATGATGTGATTTAGATTTGAAGCAGCCCTTGAACTAGGGGCAATAAGGTTGGATATGATCAAAGATTTAAAATTGGATTGTTTCTCAAGCTAATGAAGACTGGAAAAGAAGCCAAATCCCCGAATATGAGAGAATGAGTTTTATTATTGAAAGACAGTCGATTTCTTATCCACTACACTAGGGGCAACACCAGGGACAAATTCAGACCCAATTAGCCTAGTTCCTACATCATCATATCTACTGGTCAAGTAGAGTAATCATTCTTATAGATGGCCTAGAGATCTCACACTCAATCAACATGGACAAACTAAAATGAAAGCAAGCCTTGAGAGGCTCGCTAGGCTAAAAACCCGGAAGGGCGACCTAGGCAAAGTTGAGCAGAAAAAAAAATATATATATATATATATAAATGGAAAAAAAAATGAAATTGATGAAAAAATAGAAAAATTAAAAAAATTAAAAAAAAATGAAAAATGAAAAGCTCACAAGGTTGAAAACCTGAAATGGCGGCTTTGGCAAAAGTTAGAGCACAAAAGGAGAGTGTCAATACTCAAGTGAACCTTAGCCGAAACTACGTATGGCCTAATTCCTATCTTTGGGATACGTAGGTAGCTTCATCTTGATGTTCGGCCCAAATAATTTTTTAACTCATTCATTTCGTCCATGTTTGATTGGTGTATTTTTAGTCGAATTGGCTGTCCAATCTGCCTTTGCTTGATTTGTCTTCGTTCTGCTCGGTTCAGTTGATTCGATTCGGTTCAGTTCGGTTCAGTCCAATTTTGCTCGGCATCATTCGGTTTGGATCGGCTCGGTTCGGTTATCACCATTGATTATCTAGCTTGGGGCTACGCACCCCAATGGTTGATTCCATGTTGGTTGGATAATGGCCATTTGTAAAAATAGGTTTTGATTATTTTGAATGAAGCTGACAAAAGTTTTCTCGAAAATTATTCCATTTTTGCAAAACCAAACTATTCTTTGGGTTTAAAAAGGGAAAATTTTTAGTGTTCATAGCTTAGCTTACATGATTTCAAAACAGAAAATGGAATAAGTATGCTAATCTAACTCTCATGTTGATCAAAACATTTTTAAATAAAAAAATGAAAAAAATCAAGGCAATGAATTAGTGGCATAGTCGAGTCGGAAATTCTATCTTCTCCACCGCTTGAGTCATGAGTTCGTTGGCAACTCTTTGGCTAGATCATGAGTTCGTCGGCCAACTTTTTGATCGGCCCATCAGTTTCAATTTCAACCCATCAGGACAAACTGCAGAATCGCTTAGGCTCAATGGTTGTGCTTCAGAGTCATGGTTTTTTTTTTTTTTAACGATCTGTTAATACCAGTCAGAATATATAAGTGTGTTTAGATTGCTTTGTTTCGTTTTTTTTTTTCGTTAAGTCATTTTTTGATTCAGGTCGGTATGAAATCAATGTCCAGTTCAGAGTTCACAATTCAATCATTCTTCAAATTCAAATAAAATTGTTTTCAAGCTCAAAGTAATATGTCAGTCACGCCATTAATGTGCCAAAAAAAAAAAGAAAACTGATTTTATAAAGTCAGTGGATGATATCCTCGATTACAAAGACAAAAAAAAAAAAAAAAAAAAAAAAAAAAAAAAAAAAAAAAAAACCCGGGGAAAAAAAAAAAAAAAAAAAAAAAAAAAAGGAACTTTTTAGTTCGCATTGTTTTGTGCATTTACTTTGCATCGCACTATTTTGTGCACCTTTAGTTCGCACTGTTTTGTACACCTTTAGTTCGCATTGTTTTGTGCATTTCCTTTAGTTCGCACTATTTTGTGCACCTTTAGTTCGCACTGTTTTGTACACCTTTAGTTCGCATTGTTTTGTGCATTTACTTTGCATCGCACTATTTTGTGCACCTTTAGTTTGCACTGTTTTGTGTATTCACTTTGCATCGCAATGTTTTGTTCACCTTATATCGCACTGTTTTGTGCATTCACTTTAGCTCGCATTGTTTTGTGCACCTTTAGTTTGCACTATTTTGTGCACCTTTAGTTCACACTGTTTTGTACACTCACTTTGCATCGCACTGTTTTGTGCACCTTACATTGCACTATTTTGTGAACCTTTAGTTTGCACTGTTTTGTGCACCTTGCATCGCACTATTTTATGCACCTTTAGTTCGTACTGTTTTGTGCATTCACTTTGCATCGCAATGTTTTGTTCACCTTATGTCGTACTGTTTTGTGCATTCACTTTAGCTCGCGTTGTTTTGTGCACCTTTAGTTTGCACTATTTTGTGCACCTTTAGTTCACACTGTTTTGTACACTCACTTTGCATCGCACTGTTTTGTGCACCTTACATTGCACTATTTTGTGAACCTTTAGTTTGCACTGTTTTGTGCACCTTGCATCGCACTATTTTATGCACCTTTAGTTCGTACTGTTTTGTGCATTCACTTTGCATCGCGCTGTTTTGTGCACCTACCTCACACTGTCTTGTGCAAACTTGTACCGCACTGTCTTGTGCACGCATTTAGCACTGTTTTGTGCATTCATCATGCCTCACACTGTTCTGTGCACATTACTCGCACTGTCTTGTGTACTCCCCGGGTCTAGAAGACCTTAAATCCTCTAGAGGTGCAATTCCTTTGGTGTTTGTCGTACCCGAACGACTTCAGGCGGTCTGGTATAGCCACATGCCTGTGTTTGCGATGAGTTCCTAGGAGACCAACTGAGACGGTGGAAACTAGAGTTCGAATGGCGATGTCTAGAACGAAAATGTTTTGAATTTCCGAGACTAAAGTCTAGTTTAAATACCCAAGGGTGCATCCCCGGCTTGAAATCTGTATGTCAGCCCCTTAGCTTGAGGTAGCGTGTATGCGCCTCAATTCTGGATACTGAACCAACCTAGTCTATCACCCCATTGGAGAATAGGAAAAGTTGTGAATATGATCGGGAAGAAAAGCGGCATCCGTAGCTTCTACATATAGAGGTTACCTCTTGTCATTCTACTATACCTTCTCTCATTCACGTGAGATGCGTTTGGACTTCACATTTAGGATTTCAAGTTTATCCGGTTAAAACCTTTGTCCACTCTATATGAACTACGGCTAGGTACGACTATGCTCAAGCTCAAGTCCGCTATCCCTTCTCTCACATTCGGCGCGATTGGATCTCAAGTTCAAACTCAACTCCACCATCCCTCCTCTCGTATACGGCACGATTGGATCTCAGGTTCAAACTCAAGTCCATTATCCCTCCTCTCGCATACGGCGCAATTGGATCTCAAGTTCACTATGCCTTCTCTCGCATACGATGCGATTGGATCTCAAGTTCAGTATGCCTCCTCTCGCATACGGCGCAATTAGAGCTCAAGTTCACTATGCCTCCTATCGCATACGGCGCGATTGGATCTCAAGTTCACTATTCTTCCTTTCGCATACGGCTCAATTGGATCTCAAGTCCACTATCGCTCATCTTGCATACGGCACGATTGGATCTCAAGTTCACTATCCCTCCTCTCGCATACGGCGCGATTGGATCTCAAGTTCACTATCCCTCCTCTCGCATACGGCGCGTTTGGATCTCGAGTTCACCTTTTCTCCTTTCGTATGAGACACGACTGGAGTTGTTTTGCTCTAATTTATGCTTTTGTTCAGTGCCACATCATTGTCTTCATTGTATTTATGTTTTGTATATCTTTTGCATTCTTTCCCATGAATTACGCTGGTTTGATTCGTTGCAATGGGATAAGTAGGTAACCTTCTAGTTCAACCATTTGCATTGCATCTTGTTTGTTTGGCCAAAGTCTTGCAGCCATGTCAAAAGGGTCGTCTTTGGGGTTTGACATACACTCAAGTCATAAATTAACTTCGAGCTCTGTCAAAGAGGGGCAACTGTAGACACCCCATTTTGATCGGACCTAAGACTTGCACTCTTTCTTTTGACCACCCGATGATGAAAATTGGAATGTGTTATCTTATGAGTTTCTCAGTAAAAAAATCAAATTGACGCTTTAATCCCAAACCTCACCCATTTCGGCTAAATTATTTTATATCACTAATATTTTATTAATTTGTAATATTTTATAATTTTATATAATTTTATGTGTGTACAGATTTTTAGTTGTTTTTATATAAATTGGTATAAATAATATATTTTAGATATTTTATAAAATAGAAAAATATAAAATAAAAAAAAATAGAAAATAGAAAATTAAAAAAAGAAAAGAAAAAAAGAGAGGTACTTGTGTATATATACATATGTTCATATATTAGAATAGAGATAAGATATTTGCTCAGATAGGCTGAGGATTGATTAAAAAAAAAAACTGATCTCTCTCTCTCTCTCTCTCTCTCTCAGATGTTGGGGAGAGGAGGAGGGGACAAAGCATCTTTTATTTGAGCTAAAAAATATATACACACACAAGAGATATCTCTCCCTCTCTCTGTGTGCTGAGAAGGTGTTCATCAGTGTGGGGTGAAAAATATATTTTCAGAGAGATTTTTATAGAGAAAAAAGGAGACACACACACAGGGGGGTCAGCCTCCTTGGCTGACCTCTCTCTGTCTCTCTGGTTTTGGAGCATAGTTGATCATCATCTGCAACAAAAAAGACAGACACGCACACAAAGGGATTGGGGTGACTGTTCAGAGCTGCCTTTTCTCCCTCTCGGCACCTCTCTCTCTCTGCTATCACACACAGACACACCCAATCAAGGAGATGGTTCAGTCTCTCTTCTTCCCAGTTGCCCACATGGCTCTTCCAACCTGATGTTCCAAGTTTGCGTGGCTCAATCTCCACCGTCCATCCTCCTCAAATTTTCCCCAGTTACAGCCGTTGTTCCACCAGCAGCCGCTCTAGCCGCTTCATCTCCGTCACTGCTTTCATTGCCCCTCGCAAATTCAACCAGCGAAGTTGGTTATATCGTGTCAAACCATCAGTTACACACAACCCATTTAAACCTCTAGTACCAAGTCATGAGAAGCTTGTCAGTGAATTTAACCAGTCCAACAGCTCTGCCAACCCAACTTAATTACGTTGGAAGCCTGTAGAAATTCCTGATACACCAACTGATTTTATTGATTGGTTTATATATACTATGTGGGGCTGGCAGTTCCTACCTTCGGCATGGTTTTTCCATTCACGTGTAGACTGCCAACAAATCCATGGACAATCATGCCTCCTGCAACGCTGATGGTGTCTTTTTGATTGTTCCTTAAAAAGGAAGATTGTGGATCATAACTGAATGTGGAAGATTGCAAGTGTCTCCTGGTGAGATTGTTCTTTTACCTCAAGGATTTTGTTTCGCTGCTGACCTGCTCCAACCGCTGCTACGCCGCCATTCCGCTAGCTGGTTTGCAGTCCTCATCAACACCACACTCTCTCTCTCTCTATCTCTCTCTCTTTCTCTCTCGGGGCTTCAAAAGAATGTGAAGCAGCAGTTGTGGGAGAGGTGTTCGCAATGCGGCTAAACGTGGAAGGTGCTCATCATGGACAAAGTGACTATTAAAATACTGTCTTACTCATGCAAGACGGCTAATAATCTGAGGAGCCAAGAATTTTTTTTTTTTTTTTTTTTTGATAAGTAAGTCATATTATAACCAAAAAAGAAAAATATACAATGAAGTTCAACACATAGCTTTTGATGGGAGCACGAAAATAAACAAAATAAACTACTCCATCAAAAAACAAATAGAGCTTGTAGAAAACAAGCACAACATTCCCAACAAAACAAGGATTCAGAATTTCCTTCTAGCATTCCTCAAGTCATGAAGTTTCGCTTTAAGTTTTCTTCTGTTATCCTCTTTTGAAGTCTCCCCATAACTAGGATCACTTGGAGATGGACTCCTTCTATTTCTCAACTCTTGACTTGAATCTCCATTTCCTAACTCGTCCATATCACACGATTCAAGGACATCAAAGGCATTAGATGTTGAGGGGATAGAAGACTACGTCTCTCTCTCTTTGTTGATCAATGGCGTTGAACCTTGCCCACCATCTCTCCCCTTTTTCTTCACCACTTCCCATTTAGTTGAAATTTGTGTTTTAGTGTCCTTGACTCTCCACTCATGTTTGAAGGAGGGAGGGTTCAAAGAATTACGGTCTGGACTATGTGATGGTGGTGTTCTGTTGGATGACAACAAAGAGGAGCTTGTGGGTTTCAGTTACGATAAATATTGGGTCTCCACCAATGATAAATATTGGGTGTGAAGGACCTTTCCATTGAAAGGGTTTGCAAATCCTTGCGTGATGCAATTCAAATGATCCACTTCTGTGGAGGAGTATTCACATAGATCAGCGATTAAGTGACAAGATCACTAATGATGCTCTATTACAATTAACTAGTGGGTATAGTTCTAAATCGCGGTATCGGGTAACGTAACGGTATCGATCGCAGAGTATCGGTATCAATAGTATCGACCGATAAGTATCGGGTATCGGACATCGCGACTGTGAAATTTCAAAAATCATTAGCAATCCCTCTAAAACTCAATTTTATGCATTTTTTGATTCATTTAGCCATAATTTATCACATTTTAATCAAAATTTTGGTATATAGAGGCACTTTTGACTCATTTTCAACTAAATGATATGTATTTATTTGTCTCAAGCTTTTATTTGGCATATATGTTAAACTTTTAATATAAAATTGATGTGGAAATATTTTTTTACTTATTTTCAATAATGAAATACTTCCACATGCACAACAAATTAATAAGAGAAAGAGGGATATGAAAATAAATCATTCGTTTCAGTCATAATCGCATATAAATATTTGAAGAATTATAAATATATATTAAAATATATCTCATTCCCATCCCATACCATAATATAAATAAAAAAATAACCACAAAAAAAAAACAAATTATAAACAACCCCAAGTTTCAATATATTTTTTGTATTTTTATGTATTTATTAATTTTTAAAAATATTTTTTCACAAATATTTTATTTTTTTGATATATCTAAATAAAATGCATCTACAAAAGTAAAAAATAAAATAAAATATTTTTTTTTAAAAAAAAATATTCACTAAAAATAAAAAATACAAAAAAAATTAATTTTTAACAGTACTGTGTTAAGCAAAACGGGTCCATTTTTCCAAAACGACACCGTTCCATTCCATCCCCTTCCTACTAGATGACGTGGACATATTCTGGCCCTTAGATTGTCTGCCTACCACGTGTCCCAATCTCCTTCATATTGCTGGACAGAAGAAGGCCGGAGAGGAGACTGATCCTCTTCAGCCAAAAGAAAAAACAGAGCATTATAAATGCTCTTAATAAACAGAGCATGGGATGGGAATGTATTAATTTGTTGCAGGTGCATTTGCTCGTTTTTAGGTGCATTTTATAATTCTTGCACCTGCACCTGCAAGAATTATAAAATGGTGGCTTTATAAACGGAGCATTTTTCAGCCGGAGCATTATAAACGGAGCATTTTTGCAGGTGCAAAATCATTTCAAAGGTTTTTTAACTTTTTCTTTCCCGTACCGGTTCGAACCGGTGAGTATCGGCCCGTCGCGGCTTGTGTAACGCTTACAGGCCGATACGTACCGGGACTCGGCCGATACTCCTGTGATTTTCAATCTCAGTGGTATATCGGCCTGTATCCGTCGCGGTACCCCATTTTTCCAATACGTATCGGCCGATATTTAGAACTATGCTAGCAGGGCTCAAGGCACTCTTCACTGCTTGAGTCTAGTGGAGTGCTTGAGGATCTCCGATAGTGGATTGAGGCGTGTGCTTGAGTGCAATGCAGGGTTGACAAAGCTAAATGTGCCAGGATGTGTGAGTCTTAGTGTTGAAGGTATCTTGTGCAACTACATGGCTTTGTTTCCTTGAGCATATTCTTCCATCGTGACATGTAATCATGCGGGGCCTCCATGGAAGATGAGTTTACATGGGTTGAGGCATTGAAGACACATGGATCTTTTCTACTTGATGAATGGGCGAGGGTTTCAAACTTTTATTTTTATTTTGAGTGTTTGTGAGGGTTTGATTTGATTCACCTCCCTTGGATCTGTAATAATTAAAGTATTGTAATAATTCTCCACCCTCCATTTTTCTATTCCATTCTTTACTTGCTTTCCCTAACTGTGCCATGCCTATCCATGCTTTTGTATCCATGTTTCATGCATTAAGATTCGGCTAAATTGACATTTGTGGATTTAATCAATTCTTATGTGATTCTATGCGCTACCTCATGTTCTTGAGATGATTTACATGTCATATTTTAGAAGCCGAATCTTTGGTTGCATCTCATGTGTGAATTGCATTAGGATTTATATATAAGATCATGCATATTTTACTAATTTTGTTTTGTAGCTGTTCGCGAGACGCCGGTAATTTTATGCTTTAGCATCCCACTTGTACGTAATTTTCTTTAGCATCCCACTTGTATATAATTTTCTTATTATGCTTAGCATCCTACCATGAGACTAAGTACTTAATTGATAAACTGCTTGAAAGCTTGTGGATGAAGGCTTGTTGCTTGAATTAGAATGATTTAATGAATGTACGTTTAAGCCCATTTTGTCAAGTGGCAAATTTACGAACTTTAAGCCCACTTTGTAGTGGCAAATTCACAAACTTTAAGCCAACTTGAGGTGGCAAATTCAAACCCTTTAAAAAACAAAGATGAAATTGAAATTGAAATTGTTCCAATTCTTGCAAAATTAGTATACAACATGTATGCTTCACATAGTAAATTTTAGGATTTATTAAATAATCAGAACATGAACATATAAGAAAATAAAATTCATATCATGGTTAATAAAGGCCGATCTTTTGATCGGGTGAGCGGGGGTGCTCAACTAATGAGCTTCCCCCTTCATACCTAAGATTCCGAGCCAAGCATCCTTGGTTATGACGAATAGTGGCCTGGGCACGAGTCACGGGTTTCCTAATTTTTCCAAAATAAATATTAGGAGGCGACTCTGAGATCTGATGACGCAGTCCATTTTTTTGACAAAATTTCAATAAAATGGATTTTCAATGAAAGTTGCCAAATCTGGAGTCTCATCTATGTTTCACATTGCATTCGTGAGACTAGATCAAAGAAATCGAGGGTCCAAATTGTTTAACGCGCACGGGTATGCCCTGAGCATGTTACACATGGCAGAGGCACCATTACCTTCCAGTTTATGTCTAGTAAATTGGCATTTAGTTATGGAAAGGTGTATCCTTGGCTTACCATGCTTAAGGCAGGTAGAGCATTGCTTCGTTTCTCATTTTATCTCGGTGTATCATTGGCTTACCGTGCTTATAACAGGTAAAGCATTGTTTCGTTTGTCGTTTTGTCTCGGTGTATCTTTGTATATCTTGAGTAGGTGATGGTTATGGTTGAATGAGGCGGTGTTGCTTTATGTGATAGCGTAGTAATCATTATACATGTATTGATTTCGTATTCGTGTTAGGACATATATGCATGTTCATAGGCGTATTGGATGAGTTGTTGAAAGTGATTCTTGACCATGGACTTGGGGCCAAGGGAATGTGATGAATGTATCAGAAGTGAATGTATGTTTTGTATTGGACATAAATAATGAGATGTAATTGGGTTTTGTGAAAGTATTTTTAAAACAACCAGTTGTGATGCGTTATTTATGAATGGAAAATGAGAAAGAAAAGTGAATTGTTTGTGTTGTTGGGTAAATTGAATGATTTTGAGAAAAGTACCTTTATAAATATATTTTCAGTATAAGCCGTCACATTATGTATATGATATGACATAAAACATTCATGATCATAACTGTCTGTATGTTGTTATTGTTTAGGATTATGTTGAGATCCCTATTGCACTTTATGTTCATCCCACATTGCTAATTCTTTTTCAGGTAAACGTCAAGAAGTGTTTCAAGATCGAGGATCTTCTTTATCTGTTGGCCACATGGCCTTTTATGTGGACGAAATGCCATTGATGTAAAAGGGTTAAACCTTTTCTTTTAATTTAAAAGATGTAAGCCTACAGGCAATTTAATTACTTATAACTCTCCTGTTGTATTCATGTTGTATTCAGATGAGAGAATCTTTATTCATGTGTTTTGGTTAATGTAAAGAGTTTCTGCATGTTACTTCTGAAATTGAATCTATAATAATGGCTTGGTAATAGAATTCGAGTAATATAAAAGCTGGGGCGTTACACATTCAACTCTACTCTCATCATCAACATATACATTCCTCTTACCTTTTCAAAACCAACATATTTTTTCCCTTTCTTCTATAAATCAAATATCAATGGTTTTCAAACAAAACCTCCTTTACTATAAAAATCACATTTAAGTAAAGAAATTCCAAACAATTCAACACAACCCAAGATTTTTTACACTTCCACAACCTTTCTCAAGAATCTATTTGAACAATCCCTCTTTTACATTTCAAAATCAAACCCTAGGTTTGACCCTAAATCCCTAAATCACTAACCCTTTTCAAAGAGAAAATAACTAAGCTAATCATACTAAAGGTTAATAAATCCTTACCTCAAGAGTAGAAGAGGAATAGAGCAAGGGTAAAACTTTGATGGAGCTGAAAACAAGATTCTTTGATTAGAATGAAGCTTTTGACAAGCTCTATATTTTTCTCCAAAAAGTTATAGTGGAGAAATCAATGGGTAAAGGTGTATTTGAGGTTTTAAAGGAAGCAGTAGAGAGAGTGTGAAGAAATTAGGTCTAGAGGTGTTTTAGAGAGAGAGAGAGGAATGAAAAAGTGATTAAAATCTCCGTTTTCCTGATCTGATATATGCACAGATCACTCAAGCGACCAAAACACCACTCGAGCATCATACACAGTAAGTGACACTGCTTGAGCAACCAAAAGCACCGCTCGAGCTCACAATGACACTCTTCTAGAAGTTTTGCAGACCTGTAGAAGACCGCTCGAGCCAAGAAATACTACTTGAGCGAAGATCACCCTATTCCCAAAAGTTTTGCAAACCTACAAAAATACTAGGAGATCTCAAAGACCACTCGAGCAACCAAAACACCCCTCGAACAAGAAGAAAATAGGCTGCAACTCTTTTGAAAACTAACTCCCAACTTGTTTCAAACACAACTAACACTCAACCCAACTACCAACAAGATGAAAAGGACATGAACAACAATTAAAGACACGGAATCTCAGATCGAGGAGCGATGAATGGGTCGGGTCTAAACCAGAACCGTTATAATCTTACCCTCAAGAAATTTCATCCCTAAAATTTAAATTAAACCAATAACCAGCGGATTTAAATCAAACCATTGACCATCCACACTAGTAATAATGATAAAACAGAGTCTTTTAACACAAAATATTACAGTTCAACTTTCCAAAACATTTACAATGTTTACATTTTACAAGCATGAATAATTTTTTTAATACAAGTGTCAAACATCAACAAATAGGTCTGTATACTTCTCACGAACATCCACTTCACGCTCCCAAGTCGTCTCCTTAACCCCATGGTGTCGCCATAACACCTTAACCAATGGAATAGTCTTGTCTCTCAACACTTGATCCCGAGTATTTAACACTCAAATTGGTCTCTCTTCATACGAGGCATCCTCATCTATTTTCAGAGCAAACAAATATAAAACACATCATGGACCTCGAAAAGTTGGGGCGGCAAGGCCAAATGACAAGCTAACTCCCTAATCTACTCTAGAATCTTAAATAGCCCAATAAATCTAAGAAACAACTTTTGTTCTTTCCGAATCTCGTCAAACCCCGTCTCAGCGATTTTTTCAGAAACACATGATCTCCTACCTCAACAAAATTCATCTTGACATGCTTCCACTTCCACTCGGCTATAGGCAAGGGTTGCAACAAACTCACTGGTCGTTAATGGTCAATCTTCACTTGTTGACAAATAAGGCACCTCAAAACAAACAAGGCCACATCTCTCTTCATCCCCCTCCACCAAAACTGGTGACTAAGGTTATGGTACATCTTTGTGCCTCCGGGGTGTACCGCAAGGCATGAATGATAGAACTCTCGGAGTACCTCCTCCTTACAAGATTTTGGTACAAAAAGAAGGTCTTGATACCTCACACTCGAGTCAAAAAACACATTCAAGCCCTTCTCTACTTTTTCACTAGATATCTTTCCTCAGATAGCCTCTATTTCATCATTACACTGTTGTGCTTCCATAACATGACTAACTAAGGTAGGCTGTGCAACTGCAGTAAATAAGGTGTCCAACTCAACGGATTCGCCCAGGTGCAAGTCAAACTCGCCAATAGCGTCCTATATCTCTCATTCCTAGATGGCAATGCTAGCAACATTGCTCACGAATTTCCTATTCAAAGTGTCGGCCACTACGTTGGCCTTCCTAGGATGATAATGTAACTCGAAATCATAATCCTCTATAAACTCCATCCACCTCCTCTGTATGAAATTCAAATCTTTCTATAAAAACATATATTTCAAACTCTTGTGATCGAAAAACACTTCAAATCTCTCCCTGCAGAGGTAATGCCTTCAGATTTTTGAAGCAAAAATCATCGCCGCTAACTCTAGATCTTAAGTAGGATAGTTTCTCTCATGTGTTTTCAACTGCCGTGAGTCATACGCTACCACTTTCCCTTCTTGCATCAATACATAACCCAAACATTCTCAAGATGCATCATAATAAACTAAATATCCCAAACCCGTCTTCGGAATAATCAAGACTGGAGTAGTGGTGAGTCTAACCTTAAGTTCTTGAAACGACTTTTCACAAGTCTCACTCCATACAAATTTAATTTCCTTTCTCGTCAATCTAGTCAATAGTGAGGCCAGTCCAGAGAAATCTTTCACAAAACGTCGGTAATATCCGGCTAAGTCCATCTAGATCTCAAAGGTATTCTTTGGTTATTCCCAATCTTGTACTATATCTATCTTAGATAAATCTACAGTCACCCCTTCCCCGGATACTACATGGCCTAAGAACTTAGCTTCTTTTAACCAAAACTCACACTTTCCAAACTTAGCATATAAATGATGTGCTTTAAGCAACTCAAGTACAACCCCCAAGTGTTCCTCGTGTTTCTCCTTGGAGGGTAAGTAAATTAAGATGTCATCGATGAAGACAACCATGAATTGATTTAAGAACTCATAGAAGATTCGATTCATCAAATCCATAAACGAAGCCCAGTGTGTTGGTCAACCCAAAAGGCATCACTAAGAACTCATAATGGCCATACCGTGTATGAAATGCCGTTTTTTAAATATCCTCTTCTTTCACCCTCAACTAGTGATACCTTGATAGCAAATCAATCTTAAAAAAGCAACGAGACTCCTTTAACTGGTCAAACAGATCATCTATTCGCGGTAATGCGTACTTATTCTTAACAGTCACCCAGTTTAACTTTTGGTAATCGATGCACATCCACAATGTGCCATATTTCTTCTTCGCAAAGAGAGCTGGTGGTCCCCAAGACGATGTACTTGGGCAGATAAAGCCCTTATCTAACAATTCTTGGAGTTAAATCTTCAACTAGTGCAATTCGACAGGTACAAATTTATATGGTGCCATGAAAATTGATGTTGCACCGGACACTAAGTCAATAGAGAATTCAATCTCTTAGTGGGGTGGCAAACTAGTAAGATCTTCTGAAAAAATGATCGGGTATTCACAAACTACCCTCAGCACTCAGACCACGTCACTCTTATTACCTAAGAAGGTTGTAAGGAGGAAATTAAGCTTGCCCCGACCTTGTGAGTTGTACAATGGCAACAAAAATCTATCAGCTTGGTCCTCCAGAAAATAAAAATAATCACTACTAGAGGTACACATAGTAAGTCTCCTATGGTAGCAATCTATAATCGCAAGATATGAAGATAACCAATACATGTCCAAGATGACATTGAAACCCAACATGTCTAACAAAGCGAAATCAATAGGGAGTCAGTGACCGGAACCACTATCTTACAACCGCGACATCTCCAATCAAAGACAACATTACCCCCAATTGGTGACTCTACCTTGAGCAGAGATACTAACCGAGCCATTTTTAACCACAAAACTGATGTAAATGTAAATGAAATAAGGGAATGAGATGCACCAGTATCAATCAATACATCGACAATAGAGTTAAACAACAAAAAGTTACCTATCACAACAGGAGGTGCTGGCGACTAATTCGGCATGGTTATAGCATACATACGATCTGAAGGTCTCTGTTCTACTTGATCACCCCTAAGAGCATAGGTTTGATACACAAATTGAGCCGAAGAGGGTCCCTAATTGTCCGTCGAGGCCTGTGCTGAATAGGTAGGCTGATGGCTCCATGTCTGTCTCGAACCAGACGTACCAAATGTGCCATCTACTTGAGGAAAAAGCCTCTTCAAATGCCCTGACTGCCTACGCAAATAACAGGTAAGTAGTTGCCCTCTCTCTTAACTCTAGCTCTAAGGATGAGCGAAAGACAGTGTAGAATGTTGCCCTTCTCCCTTCTATAGGAAAACTAAAGACTTGTGGCCTAACTAACCACTCTTGAAGCAAGTGAAACCATCCTGACTACCTCTCCATGAACCAGAACTTGGTATAGGAAATGTGGATCTAAACTGCACTACCGGGGACTGCCATGGGGTGGAACTCCTCTGCCATTTGTTATCCCTAACATCCCCCTGAATCTCCTGATTTCTCTTCCTGGAGTCCCTCATCCGCTCCTCCTCTGCTTGGATCACAGCCTCTAAATGAGCCGCCGTCTACACAAGGCGACCATAATCCTTAATTATAGACCCGACCACCTTAAAAAAAGCTCGACCCTCAACCTCTTCTCGAACTCAATACAACGGCGTTCCTCTGTCGCCATAAGTTCTGGTACAAACCTCAATAGGCTAGTAAAAGTAGCCTCAAACTCGGCTAGTGGTGTGTTTAGCTACTTGAGCTTTAGAAACTAGTCTCTCAACTTCTCCCTAGCAATGAGAGGCAAAAACTTGTCCTGGAAGGCATTGACAAAGGCCTCCCAAGTCACCCCAATGCGCTCTCACGCATACTTCCACCATTGACCCGTACCTCTCTTCAGCTAGAAAGATGCCAAGGTCACCCTCAACCTATTGTCCTCAATGCCAAGCATCTCAAATGTCTTCATTATCTGTTTTAACCACTCATCAACCTTCAATGGCTCCTTAGGATCCCCACTTAACTCATCCAGATTCGACCGAAAGAACTCCTGCTTCAGAAAAGACAGCCCCGTCTCGGCAACATAGGCCTAGACTTGACTATCCGTCCTAAGAATGTTCATGGATTCTAGCAAAGATCCAGCCATTTTGTGGACCAAAGCGCCCATGGCTTACTAACCTGCTGGTTCGGCCACGTTGGCCTGGCCAACTCCCTTCTCTTGTGCTGGAATATCATCCGGAAGCGGCACCTCCTGTCGCCTAGGCTTGCCATGCTTGCCACCACCACATCCACGTCCTGACATCCTAATAAAAGTAACACAACATGTTAGCACATTTACAAATGTGTCAAACCTAATTCACTCTCTTCCTAATACGGTGGACAACAAGTAATTCACTCCAAATAAGCATTTAATCACATAAACACAAACGAACTTCCTTCCTAGAAAATGATCATTCTGCGACATTGCCAGAGTTCTAGTTAGAAATAGCAGTAATCAAGTGCTCTTCTAATAAAACTTCTAGAAAAACTCGTAGACCCAATCAATATCTTAGAAATTAAATCCTATACTCATCTAGTCACATAGGCCCTGTTTGGTACAGCTTTTTTTCAGCTTATTTCAGCTTTCAGCTTTCAGCTTAAGCTATTTTGATATATTTGGTTTAGCTTAACAATGCAGCTTATAGCTTTTTGTAAGTCAGAAATCAGCTTATTCTTTGAGTGAGGCAGGAGAAGCTTAATTTATAAGTCAAAAATTAGCTTATGTTCATAGTTATAAGCTATAAGTTGTTAAGGCATAAGCTATAAGCACTTTCCCACAGCTCTACCAAACAGGGCCATAAACATGTTATCACATAGCATACCAGGTCTATTTCTTATATCATCTAGCGAGATAACCCATTGTAGTAAAAACCACATCCCACAATCCCAAATTATTCAAACCCGGTAGCTCTGATACCAAGCTATAACATCCTGAAATAATAACAATAACTCAAATCATAATACCCGAACAACTGATCAATTTCATCATAATTAGTATTTCCATTTATACTCCTTGTTCATATAATAGATGGCATATGTGTATATACATTAATAAATCATAGATCTTGAATCTGTAGTATATGGCATGTGTACATGAATTGAATTACAAGGAGAGTCAAGTAATTTTATGCCCTAATGGCTACATCTTTCCAAGTCAATGCTTGGGTACAACAAAATGAGTTCAACTCAGTACAGTTAAAGCCCAAGGCTTGTACAAAATTAATTACATCAAAAGAAATAAAAAGAAACTCTTGACTCCAAGTACTTCCAAGCTATGCCCTTGGTGGAGGCATATCACCAGCACTTGAAAGTTGTTTTTGACATAAGGTGAGCTAAAGCCAAGTAGAGATACTTTAACACAATGTATGAATCTTAACGAAGTCATAAGGTAAATGAACATGCATGCCATTTGTCAAATGTTTCACATTTCCATCTCAAACCAATGCAATGCTGGATTATATATCAATTCATGAAAACATATCCTTTTATATCAGAAAATAGGGCAGTGGATACAAAACACTGAAAATCTCTAGGTACGTATATGCCAATAGGCTATACAAGTACTACCAAAGCCATTTTACCGGTACTAACTGGAAGGATAGGCACCTAACCGCGCGGGTTTTTGGACTTTCACCAAGGACACACAGGCCAACATAATAACCACAACCACACCCCCTAACCAGATTCACCAAGGAATTCACCTCTTTTTCTCAAAACAATACATTTTCAATGTTTAAGTATGAAACAATGGATTCGAAAAAAATTCACATTGGGCTGAGAAGGAATCAGACCCCAATGGCGGAGGACGGCCCTAAGGAATGGATGTAGGGGAAAACGGACTCCGCCCTTCGCAATGAGTATGAGAGGCAAGACGATTGTGTTGCGATCCTCTCTCTCCATATCCAGAGTATTGTCTGTCACTAGAGATAGATGAACATCATCAAGAATGGAAAAATGTCGTCGGAATCCCAAGATACGACCTTCGGAAGGGAGGTCTTTCAGGTGCTTAGCCATTTTAGCAAAGATCCGAGGGTATACCAAAGCTAAAATAAGCACGGAAAATAGAATTGCAAAGAAAGAAAGAAAACTTACGAGAGGTGAAGAAGATGAGGATAGAGGGACGAAAGTTACAGAGAAAAGCGTCAGAAAAACAATACCGGTTGGGAATCCAGAAGGCCCAAGTATTCGAGAAAAGCATGCATTCAAAAGGACTGAAGTTTCAAATCGTATTAAATGCAAAAGGTACACGAATGAGGCGGGAAAGCATAATGATGACCAAAAAGACTTGCGCGCTCTGACACATTGGGATAGGTAGAGCCGCCTAACTTATGTCTTGGCTTTTCAGAATCAAAACCAAACACGCCAGTTAACTACTGTCAATGGCGAGTTTGGGGGGCAATTATGGGAGCCGAATAATTGGCAATGCCGGGAAGAGTGTACTCTACAGAACAGACACTATTCGGCGTTATCCGGCGCGCTCAGGAGGCCGAATACAATAGATAGGCCGGATAAGCGTAAATCCATGGAGCCGAATATGAGAGAGGACAATGAGTAATGAGTAGGCCCTGGCCCCGAGGCCCAGGAAACGAGTATAAATACAGGAACTACAGACAAAGAGAAGGGCAGAAAAAAGAAGGGTAAGAATTTCCTTGTTCAACTTAGAATACAAACAACCTAGAGCTTGAGACTGACTTGTCCGTCGGAGTGCTAATTCCGGCACCCACGTCGGAGTGTTTGTTTCCTTTCAGGTGACTATATGAGGACTCCTAGCGTCTCTTAGGATCCGAAGGGTATTTCCAAACCACTTCCACACAATTGGCGCCGTCTATGGGAATACTCGAATACATCCATGGAAGGCGTAACCGAAGATCCTCCGGTAGCCACTGACGAGATTACACAGAGGGATGACCTTACTCTAGCAAATATGCTCGGAAAGGAAACCATCGCTGCAAGACGCGCTTTGAACTTCGACTCACCAACGACTTCAGCACAAGAGACAATGCAAGCAATTATGGAACAAGCAAAGCAGAATGAACAGAGGTTGGAGAATATGACCGCTGAAAATGAACGTCTTCGTCATGATTTGGCCCTAAAAGTAGCGAAATCCAGAGAAGTCGCGCACCAAGATCCCAAACGACCTCCAAGGGTAGGTGAACAACGACCTCGAGCCCGACCAAGGGACACTGATAGTGACTCCAACTCATTATCTACGGCGCCCGACAAGAAGGGACGATCCGAAACCTCCAGCTCCTCCGAAAAAAGTCTACGAACAAGGAGTAAGCGCAAGAGAAACAGTTCGGATGAAGAAGATCAGCACGATCCCTTTGTCTGACGGATTGCAAGGGCAATTCTGCCCAAGAAGTTCAAAGCTCCGTCATTTACCCTCTACGATGGAAAATCAGACCCCACTGATCACATCCGTCACTACAAGCAAGCCATGACATTGCATGCAGACAACGAGGCCCTCATGTGCAAAATATTCCCCAACAGCTTTGGACCTTTGGCAGTCAGGTGGTATTACAAACTGGAGCCGGCTTCGGTCAAAAGCTTCCATCAATTACAGAAGTCCTTCAGGGCCAGGGTCCAGCTGAAACAAGCAGACTCTCTCTGGGCGATGCAAATTCAACCTGAAGAAACACTAAGAGCGTATTCGGCGCGCTATTGGGAATGCTTTAATCTTGTTGACGACGCTTGCAACGACTCCATGGCCATCACCGCCTTCAAAATGGGATTGTAACCAGACAGTGCCCTCCGCAGTTCCTTGACCAGAAGGCCCCCCAAAACGGTCTAGGGGTTGATGAAGAAAGTTAAAGAATAGTGCAAGGTAGAGGACGATGCCTTGTGGGTTAAAGTCGGACGTGTATCCAGTAAAACGGCCTCCCTTGAAATTGCTCAGCCAGTAAGTTTCGTACCGCCTCAAAGCCCAGAACCACGACAGCGGGGTAAACGAGATAAAAGGCGGGATTTTCGCCAATCGAACAATCAGTGCTCTCACCGAACGAATGAACAACTGCAAGTTGACAGCAAGCGCACGAGACGTACCGACAAAAATATACGGAACTAACAGAGCCGATCAATGCGGTAATGTCCAAAATCCAACATCTCCCGTTCTTCAAATGGCCGTCGAAGATGGTAGGACCTCCTGGCACACGAAGGTGGGATAAGCGCTGCGAGTATCACAAAGATCATGGCCACGAAACTGAAAGTTGCTACGCATTAAAGGATCACCTTGAGGAACTGGTGCAAGATGGCCGGCTGCAACAGTACGTAAGAAAAGGCAACCCAACCAAGACACTAGCCTTAAGACAAGATTCACCTCCACTTGGCGTGATCCATATGATATACAGCTTGTCAGCACCTCTAACCGTGCACACAAATCAATCGCATCTAGTCCCCCCAGAGCAACATACTCCAACCAAACGGCCCAAAAAAGCTCCGAGTATTGCCTTCAACGATTTTGATCTTGTCGGCATGACAATCTCCCACATTGATCCGTTGATCATCAGATTACGCATAAACCAGTTTACCGTCGAACGCATTCTCGTAGATCCAGGGAGTACGTCAGAGGTTATGTATTATGAGACCCTCATCAAACTCGGCTTCAACGAGTCAGATCTGTCTCCGGCGCCTTATCCGTTATTCGGCTTCAACACGAATCCAGAGTACCCGTTGGGGAAGATCGCACTACCCGTTTGAGCGGGCTCCAGAACAGTCACGGTTGAATTCTTGGTCGTAAAGCTTCCTTCGCCATATAATGTCATCATAGGGCGAACCTGGTTGCATATCATGCAGGCCGTGCCAAGCACCTATCATCAGCTTATGCGCTTCCCGACAGCCCGTGGCGTTGAAGAGATCCGTGGCTGCCGGCAGTCAGCATGAACAATTTTATGAAAGTTCTATCACTGACCCGACTTGCGGGCTTTGATACTTGCATTTAGCTGACTTCTGCAATGAAAAGTCTCATCTTTTTTCCATCGTGCAATTCACTTCCCATTGTAGTCTCAAATAAGCCTCCGGATTTGGAGCCCCCTTCGGTGCATGACACGTTGGGGCCGATTAAATCTCCAGATTAGGAGCGCCCTTTGGTGCATGACACCTTAGGGCCAATTAAGCCTCCGAATTCGGAGCCCCCTTCGGTGCAAAACACGTTGGGGCCGATTAAGTCTCCAGATTTGGAGCGCCCTTCATGGATATCACGATTGGCTCAAATAAGCCTCCGGATTCGGAGCCCTTTCTGCAAATCATATCCCCATTCGGCTCCTAAAGCTCGCACGCACAAGCTGATTCATCACTTCGGTCGACCAAGTACCTAAGCTGAGCCGAATTAGATTATAATTGAACACAATGCCATTCGTCAACTTAGCGAATTGGGCACATCTTATGGACCCCTTGTTACATACGAAAATTATTACACAAACTACAAGTCCGCATGAACGAAACAAAATATGTCAATATGTGAAATGAGGTGCCTAATTGAATATATAAAAATGCCCAGAATAAAGCGCAAACGTTCGAAATGAAACATTTTATTTGATTAAAACAGTAGTTACATAAACGCAACCCGCATTTGAACATTACAATATCCATTTTCAACCTCAAAAGCAAAAAAGGGAAAAAGACGCATTGGTAAAGCGACAGCGCCAAATCAATGCTTGTCGCCCGGAAGTCCTCTACGGCTTGCAATGCCTTAAGCCAACTGTGCCCAAGCCCATGACTTGCACATTGCCAAACTTCCCCCGATACCATTGACAATGTCAAGGCAAAGATCCAGGACAAGGAAGAATAAACTCAACGGTCGTTGTCTCTCCTTTTGGGGCGATCTGCTTCGACGACTTGAAGACTCATGCCATCTTTTGGATGCCCTACCTCCCATACGGGTGGGTTGTCTGCTGCGATCCATTACAACACCAAGCTCAGCCGAAGTTCAAGCTTCTCTAACTAACACCCCTACTTATCTCACCCCACAACAAGTGATGAGGAATCAAGCGTGTTTATTTGCGTGAGGTGCCCACTCCTTTTATTTTCAATACTGGTAGCGATCTCGAGGCCCCAATCCCGAGGCGACTTCATTAACGCTAAACTCCATAAGACAAACGTCGGTCGACATTCACCACTGCCTAGTTATCCAAACGGCTTTTTGAAGCACATGCACTGGCTGGGCAATGACAGAATTATCAATCTAACCGGCCAAACATCCAGGCCCCAAGCCGGGACGAATTTGCCGCAGCCACTCCACTCACTGGTTTTCGGCTTCCTCAAGCTACAATGACCTAGTTATCTAGACGACGATCACATATAAATGGCCTAGTTACAAATGGCCCAATCACAATGGCCTCATTCAAGACTAAATGTTTATCACGAATGGGCCAACCTTACCTATAAACCGGCGTATTACTGGACATTTAACAGATACTCAGGCCGATCAATGCTTATACATTCATTCAAACATTTATGCAATAAAACGAAACACGTATACGCCGAATACGAACTGTAACGAAATATTTATAAATAGAACATTTTTATTCAATCAAACAATAAATTACATAGTTTTGAACGTAATCTGCGTTTCAACCTTACAATGAGTATCCTTATACGGCGTCACCCTCATCCTCACTCTTCTTGACTTTAAAAGCAGAAAACAGAAAATGTTTACTCTGGTAGAGTGGCAATGCCGAATCAATGCCCGACGCTCGAAGAACTTCCACGGCCTAAGATGCCTTGATCCAACCGTGCCTAAATCCACGATTTTCACATTGGCAAACCTCTTCGGCAAGCTTCTCCTTGGTCTTTTCGATTCCAACTTTTCGACCTTCATGAAAACCTTTTTCATAGGCCCTCCCCTTCGCAGACTCCATTGCGAACATACTCGTCGTCTCACAATCGGCGAGCACAGTACTGATGAGCCGCTGGGTAACCCTTTCTTCCACGATTGGGTTTCCCTGCCCGGTGGGTTGTGCCTGAGCCGCCCTGGCCTTCCTTAACTCACGCTCAGCCGCCTCCGCACGAGCTTCCAAACTTCGAATACGTTCCTCCCTCCACTCCATTTCTCGGCGGGCAGCGCGCAGCCGCATGCCAATTTCATAGGCAGTGTAAAGGCCCTTCACCGCCCCGTGAATGCCTTCACGAAATACTTCGTAGTCCTGTCGACCTACCATTGACTGCTGAGCCTCAGGAGAAAAAATTTGTTGAGCAAACTCGACCGCTACGTTTGGGTCTCGAACGATCGAGTCCGCCTCTGTCATGGGTTTATTCCCCACAAATACCGCAAAGCTTAATGGGCACGGATTCGCGTCAAATCCCCTTTCGACTCGGGGTTGCGGAGATCTGCCCTGCGACTGCTTGTCCCGCTTGGGCGACCTGCTTTGACGTCGAGGAGACTGACGCCTCTCTTGATCCCTAGAACTCCTACTTCCTATGCGCGAAGGTTCACCACCTCGATTCATATCTCCCCCCAGCTCAACTAGCGTCCTCGCTTCCACTCTGCTGTTAAAGAAAAGTCTGTTTGACATTCACACGATGAATCTTCCTCCAAGAACTGGAGTCAGTTGTTCACTAAGCTCATAAAAGTTGTACTTTTGTTCCTTTATCCTTTACGGAGGCAGCACCCTCAAGGCAATCTCATTAATTGTGAAAACCTCAATCGCCCATCACCGACTGAGTCGACCCTCGTGGGGCAAGGGCAGAATCCATGCGCCCATCCGGCGTATCATGTCCATGAGCCACTTACGGTAGGGGCAGATTTATTAATCTAATCGGCTTAAAGGCAGATTCATCAATATATTCGACTTATGCGCCCCAGCTGAATTCTTCAGAACTCTTAAGTTCGTCTCTTCCGGTGCCCGAATGATCATGAGCCGCCTGGGGCAAGGGCAGAGTCATCGACCTATTCGGCATATGAATGATAAGTCAATATGGCCATTCATCAAACTATTCGGCTTAAGTGCCCCAGCCAGCCCATGAATCGATTCACCAGCATAATACCCACGAACTATTAGGTATATGAATGATAAGTCAATATTGCCAAGATATTCAATCTTAGAAAGCTCAACAGAATAATCATTTTATCTAAAGTAGTGAAAGGCAAAAATTCTTCAACAACACAACATCTCAAACTGCGCATAAATAGTAGGGAAAAAACATACATCAAAAGTGAAAGGTAATTTTCATTAATAAATTGAGCACAGATAGTAACTAATTTATACATGAAAACTACTCGGAACCAACAAAAGTCCTTAAAACAAAAACATACATCAAAAGTGAAAGCATTTCATAAAATTAGAATGCCTCCCAGATCAATCCTCGGGGTCAGACTGAAGTGGCTCAACGTCCACCTGCTCATATGGAATCGACAAGTCCAATGTAATCCCAGCGGCATCAAGGGCCTTGAGCCACCCATGTTTGAATCCCCAATTCTCAAACTTGGGGACTTCATCTATGTATTCCTTGAAGGCGACGCCTTTTCCTACTTCAAATGCGATAGAAGCCTCAGATTCGACTTTTTTCTTGGCCGCCTTCAACTCTGCTAACTCAGTCTCCACCTTGTTAAGCGCCTCATTAGCTAGCCTAAGCGATTTTTCGCTCGCGTTCGCCCTATCTTCGTCATCAGAACGGAGCCGATCAGCAGACCGAGCCCTTTCTAATTCGGCTTTGCCTCGCGCAGTCTCCATTGCGGCTCTCGTAACCTCAAACTCGGCCCTACTCTTTTGACCGTCCACTTCTGACTGCAAACGGTCAATCCTCTCAAGGGCATCATGCAGGCGGCGGCCCAAGTCGGTGATCCTGCCGACCGTCTGCAAAACAAGTTGGGATCGTCAGATACCATAGGCAAGCGAAATCAAAACAAGCTAAGGTCACCTACCAAAAGGACCGACTGCGCAGATAGGGCTACGGCCACCAAATCCGGCACGGCATGAAAGGATGCCTTATCAGCCGGTAGGGAGACTGAAGCCGCCAAGCTCAACGCTATCGCTGGGTCGATAATGATGGATGCATCAGAGGAAATCGGCGTGTCTCTCATCTTTGGCTGAACAATGAAAGGAACAACCACGTCCGAATTTTCTAAGCGAGGCCTTTTGTCAGCAGGACTAACTTCTGAACCGACCTCTTCCTCGGCGCTACGCTTCTTGCCCTGCTCTTCCAGAATCAACAGTTCTTCAATGACCGGTTGTTCAACCTCTTTCGCCGTTTCGGCCGCAACAATCTGAACCGGCTCTTCAATAACGGGTTTGAAAGACTCAATCAAGACGGGTTCAGAACGGGTGGCCTCAGCCTTTTTTCGGGGGGCCATTCGCTCGGCATTTTTCTTTCGAGCCATCTGCGTGAGGTTTTCCCTAGCCATACTTTCAAAAAAATCGCCGAGTAGGTCTCCCAAACTTGCAAAAATATCTCCAGAAGAAAACTCCGCTCGACCCGAAGTGGACGGTGAGGCAGGCTGATTAAGTCTGGCTACCTCAAACACCGAGTTTAGGTCCTCGTCGACCTCTTCGGCCTCCTCAGCGAACTCTCTGGTTGGTTCGGTGACTACCTCTACCACCGGCGCCACGTCTTGCCCCAAATCAGAAGCTTCGAGACCAACTTGCCTAAGGCTCTTGAAGCTAGGGAAGATAAGAGCCGCAAGGTGTTGATCGCCGGTTAGAATTGGAATGTTGTTCGTGGCCGAAAAAGTAGTATAAGTAGGCTCGTATCGAAGAAGTATGTGGGCTGCTCTCCCTTACTTCTGTACGTTTGGACGACCGAAGTACCAGAGTGCAGTCGTAATCTGCGCAAAGACTGCGTCGTCAGTAGAAGTCAGAATTTTCTTTAATTTACTGCCTACAAAGACAAAGGGTTACACTTGGAGATAAGGTCGAGTAAAAGAAAAGTTCAATAGACACAAGGAGATACACGGCCACCTGGTTCACCCTTCCGTCTGGGAATAGGGTCTAGGCGGTCCTCGCCTTCGCCAAATTCTCAGCTCCCTCGAACATTGACCATTACGTCATCCACTCGCTTGCCAGAACTGGCAAGCATGGATGCCAAATGATGGTCAGTATCCTTGGCCCTAAGAAAGTACCGCCCGAGCCGACTGGAAGATTTGGCTAAAGCATAGAAGTGCCGAATAGCCTGAATGCCAAGATCGATCGTGAGGCGCCGGTTTAACTCTACGATCCCCATTACGATTTGAAAAAAATTCACATTGGGCTGAGAAGGAATTAGACCCCAATGGCGGAGGACGGCCCTAAGGAATAGATCTAGGGGAAAACGGACTCCACCCTCCGCAATGGATAGGAGAGGCAAGACGATTGTGTTGCGATCCTCTCTCTCCATATCCAGAGTATTGTCCGTCACTAGAGATAGATGAACATCATCAGGAATAGAAAAATGTCGTCGGAATCCCGAGATACGACCTTCGGAAAGGAGTTCTTTCAGGTGCTTAGCCATTTTAGCAAAGATCCGAGGGTATGCCAAAGCTAAAATAAGCACGGAAACTAGGATTTCAAAGAAAGAAAGAAAACTTACAAGAGGTGAAGAAGACGAGGATAGACGGACGAAAGTTGCAGAGAAAAGCGTTAGAAGAGCGATACTGGCTGGGAATCCAGGAGGCCCAAGTATTCAAGAAAAGCATGCATTCGAAAGGACTGAAGTTTCAAATCGTATTAAATGCAAAAGGTGCACGAATGAGGCGGGAAAGCATAATGATGACCAAAAAGACGTGCGCGCTCTGACACATTGGGATAGGCAGAGCCGCCTAACTTATGTCTTGGCTTTTCAGAATCAAAACCAAACACGCCAGTTAACTACTATCAATGGCGAATTTGGGGGGCAATTGTGGGAGCCAAATATTTGGCAATGTCGGGAGGAGCGTACTCTGCAGAACAGACACTATTCGGTATTATCCCGCGTGCTGAGGAGGCCGAATACAATAGATAGGCCGGATAAAGCGTAAATCCATGGAGCCGAATATAAGAGAGGACAATGAGTAACGATAGGCCCTGGCCCCGAGGCCTAGGAAACGAGTATAAATACAGGAACTACAGATAAAGAAAGGGGAGGAAAATAAGAATCTCCTTGTTTAACTTAGAATACAAATAACCTAGAGCTCGAGACTGACTTGTCCGTCGGAGTGCTAATTCCGGCACCCACATCGGAGTGTTTATTTCCTTTTAGGTGACTATCTGAGGAATCCTAGCGTCTCCCAAGATCCGAAGGGTATTTCCAAACTACTTCCACACAGTTGTTATTCACTAGGCTCCTGCTAACCGTATTATTTATGTAAGTAGGTGACTAGGCATGTGACCAGGCACAAAGTTGATTGCCTAGAGTTTCGTTTTGAGCCATTTCTATTTGGACATCATTCATAAACCATTTAATTTTTTATTTATTTATTTTTTTAGTTTTAGTATTTTTTTTCTAAATTGTTTTCAATTTATTTATTTATTTATTATTTACATTCCCAATTTAATTAGTGTAAAAGAATAAAAATAAAAAAATTCCAAAAACAATAAAGATTCACCAAAGCTAAAATGCTAACTATTTATGATTTTTTTTATTTTTGATTTTAGTGATTTTTTTTAAATTTGTTTAATAGAATAGAATCTAAAAGTCTAAATCTTTTTTTAAAAAAATTTACTATAAATAAAAAAATAAAAATAAAAAAAGTCAATAGCAAATGAATCAAAATAGAGCAGAGTGGTGATGTAATGTTGTGGTGGCCGAGTCACATTTTTTTTGTTTTTTTTTTTTTTAATATAAAGTGGAGGTATTAACTTTTGGGGGATGCACCAATAAATCCCAAATTAATAACTTATGCACTATTTAGTCCTAAAAGTTTTTTTATAGACTGAAATGTCCCATTACAATGTTAATAACATCAGATACAATGTTAGTAACATCAGAGTCATATTACAAACATTAGATTTCAAACATCTAACACTACAAGAAAAGTGGGTATATGAGATGGGACTATTTGCGACGGCACACTTGCCGTCTCAAAAAGTGACTTTTTGAGACGGCATATTCTGCTGTCGCAAAAAGTGACTTTCGTGTTTTTTGTTAATTTTTAGTGAATATTTTTAAAATTTTGAATATTTTTTTTAGATGCACCTTAGATGTATCTAAAAAAAAAATTATGAAAAAATATTTTTAAAAATTAATAAATACATAAAAATACAAAAAAAAAAAAAGTATTGAATTATTGTATTTTTTGTATTTAGTGAATGTTTAAAAGATTTTTTTTACAATTTTTAAAATTTTTAGGTGTATTTATGTTAGGTGTGTCTAAAAATTAAAAAAAAATACTTAGAATATTAAAAAAATTCAGTAAAAACAATATAACACGGAAACACAAGAAAGTATAATTTTCTCAAAAGAGTTTTTGGAAAACTCTAACCTAGCATAGTGATTGTTGTTTTGAGACAGTTTCATATATATACAGTCACAAAATGGTTTGAATAAATTCTAGTACTTTTTTCTGTCACAAAAAAAATTTAAAAAAACAATGTCTTCTTACTCTTTTGATATAACATTTCTCTTTTCATTCATTTTTTCATCTTCATGTCTCTCTGTCTCTATCTCTCTCTCTTTTCTTTATCTCTTTCACTCATCACTCTTTTTTCTCTGTCTGTCTGTTTCTCTCACTCATTTTCTCTCTGTGTCTCTCGCCTATCTCTCTTCTCTCTATCTCTCTCATCTGTTTTCTCTCTCTGTCTCTCTCACTCATCTCTTTTCTCTCTATCTCTCTCATTTCTTTTCTCTCTCTCTCTTATCTTTCTATCTTTCTCGTCCATTTCTCTTCTCTCTCTGTCTTTCTCTTTTTCTGTGTCTCTCTCTCGTTCATCTCTTTTCGCTCTATTTCTCTCTCTTTTTGTCTATCTCTCGCTCATCTGTTGTTTCTCTCTCTTTACCTATCTTTCCCTCTATCTCTCTCTCTCTCTCTCTCTCTCTCTCTCTATCTCTTTTTCTGTCTATCTCTCTCTCCCTGTCTCTCTCTCACTCGTCACTCTTCTCTCTCTCTCTCTCTACTTGTCTATTTGTCTATTTCTCCTTCACTATGTTTGCCTTGCTCACTCTCTTACTCCCATCTTCTCTATTTATCGAGCTCCTTCTCGATTTATCGATCCACTATAAGTGATGTCGTCTTACTCTTTTGAACATTTCTCTTTTCACCCATTTTTTCATCTTCCTATCTCTCTGTCTCTGTCTCTCTTCTCTTTTTCTCTCTTACTCATCACTCTTCTCTGTCTGTCTATCTCTCCCTTTCTCTATGTGCCTCTGTCTCTCTTCTCTGTCTCTCTCTCACTCATCACTCTTTTCTGTCTGTTCGTCTCTCTCTTTCTCTCTGTGTCTTTGTCTCTCTTCTCTTTCTCTCTCTTACTCATCACTCTTCTCTGTCTGTCTGTCTGTCTGTCTCTCTTTTTCTCTGTGTCTCTCGTCCATCTCTCTTCTCTCTATCTCTTTCATCTATCTTCTCTCTCTGTCTCTCTCTTTTTTTTTTCTCTCTCGCTCATCTCTTTCTGTCTCTCTCTCGTTTATCTCTTTTCGCTCTTTTTTTTTCTCTTTCTGTCTCTCTATTTGTCTATATTTTTTCACCAATTTTTTTATCTTTTTCTCTGTATTTTCTTTCTCCCTCTCATAGCAAGTGTATGAAGGTAACTTATGAATTTTTAAATACAACACAGGAAAATAAGAAGGAAATGGTTGGTTTATATAGAACTCTTTATGACTTTTAAAAAATATAATAGATTTAAAAGGATAAAATTGAGATTTAGAAAAAGTAAAAAACAAATAAGAAGGGAATAGTTGATTTATGTATGGCTTTTCATAATTTTAGAAAATATAATAGATTTGAAAAGCGAAATTGAGATTTAGAAAATGTAAAAAATATGATAGGCTCAAACACTTTTATAACAGTAATATGTTGAGTTACTTTTTGTCTGCTGTCTAGTTTTCGTTGTTGTATTGTGTCTCTCTGCGGGAAGGTATGGCTTCCGAGCTCTGCATCGAAAGGAACGATTCCAAATGGGAGATTAGAGATTCACCGGCGAAGAAGCAACGGTGCGAGGGTTACGCTTCCCCACCACCTCCACCATCACCATCAGCGCTTTGTTCATCAGCAGAAGAAGAAAAAGAAGACCCTAGATCTAAAATCGTATTCTATAACTACGATGATGATTCAGATGTGGAAGATGATAGTGATGGAATGCATGAGTTTACTAATAAGGAATTCCAAGAGTATGATAGACAGTTAACCCAAAGTGATGTATGTATATCTTATCTAGCTTCTCTTAATACTTCACTCTTTCATTTGTCTCTATTTTCTTCAAAATCCTATTTATATATATATATATGTGTGTGTGTGTGTGTGTGTGTGTGTGTGTGTTTTATATTAGAATTTGTGGGCTTACAATACATATATACATATACAGGGCTTTGATGTCATGCACTTCCCACGCTCGTTTGGGTTTGGTGGAACATCGCCGGTTTTTAACCTGGATGAGATTGCCGACGATCTCAAAACTTTTGCGGAATTAGCGCTTAAGCAATACAATGACAAAGAGGTGTATTTCTTTATTCAATTAAAGTTTTTTTTTCATCGTTTTGTTTGTTTGTTTGTTTGGTTTGAGAATTAACCTTTGTTATTCATAATATATGTCAGAAAATATGTGTGCAGTTTAAGAATCTGGAGTTTGGGAAGGTTATGAAGGCAAACTGGGGTTTATGTGTAGGGTTTAAGTATTATATTACCTTTGATGTTAAGGATGTTGATGTTGTTGATGGTGGTACTATGGAATTTGAAGCTTGTGTTTGGGATGGGATCGGCCATACTGACGTACTAATTTCTGAACCGACCTCTTCCTCGGCGCTACGCTTCTTGCCCTGCTCTTCCAGAATCAACAGTTCTTCAATGACCGGTTGTTTAACCTCTTTTGCCGTTTCGGCCGGAACAATCTGAACTGGCTCTTCAATAACGGGTTTGAAAGACTCAATCAAGACGGGTTCAGAACGGGCGGTCTTGGCCTTTTTCCGAGCGGCCATTCCCTCGGCATTTTTCTTTCGAGCCATCTGCGTGAGGTTTTCCCCAGCCATATTTTCAAAAAAATCGCCGGGTAGGTCTCCTAAACTTGCAAAAAAATCTCCACAAGAAAACTCCGCTCGACTCGAAGTGGACGGTGAGGCAGGCTAATTAAGTCCAGCTACCTTAAACGCCGAGTTTAGGTCCTCGTCTATCTCTTCGGCCTCCTCAGCGAACTCTCTGGCTGGTTCGGCGACTACCTCTACCACCGACGCCACGTCTTGCCCCAAATCAGAAGCTTCGAGACCAACTTGCCTAAGGCTCTTGAAGCTAGAGAAGATAAGAGCCGCAAGGTGTTGATCGCTGGTTGGAATTGGAATGTTGTTCGTGGCCAAAAATGTAGTATAAGTAGGCTCGTATCGAAGAAGTATGTGGGCCGCTCTCCCTTGCTTCTGTACATTTGGACGGCCGAAGTACCCGTGTGCAGTCGCAATCTGCGCAAAGACTGCTTCGTCAGTAGAAGTCGGAATTTTCTTCAATTTACTGCCTACAAAGACAAAGGGTTACACTTGGAGATAAGGTCGAGTAAAAGAAAAGTTCAATAGACGCAAGGAGATACACGGCCACCTGGTTCACCCTTCCGTCTGGGAATAGGGTCTAGGCGGTCCTCGCCTTTGCCAAATTCCCAGCTCCCTCGGACATTGACCATTACGTCATCCACTCGCTTGCCAGAACTGGCAAGCATGGATGCCAAATGATGGTCAGTATCCTTGGCCCTAAGAAAGTATCGCCCGAGCCGACCGGAAGATTTGGCTAAAGCATAGCAGTGCCGAATAGCCTGAATGCCAAGATCGATCGTGAGGCGCCGGTTTAACTCTACGATCCCCATTACGATTCGAAAAAAATTCACATCGGGCAGAGAAGGAATCAGACCCCAATAGCGGAGGACGGCCCTAAGGAATAGATCTAGGGGAAAACGGACTCCGCCCTCTGCAATGGATAGGAGAGGCAAGACGATTGTGTTGCGATCCTCTCTCTCCATATCCAGAGTATTGTCCGTCACTAGAGATAGATGAACATCATCAGGAATAGAAAAATGTCGTCGGAATCCCGAGATACGACCTTCGGAAAGGAGTTCTTTCAGGTGCTTAGCCATTTTAGCAAAGATCCGAGGGTATACCAAAGCTAAAATCAGCACGGAAACTAGGATCACAAAGAAAGAAAGAAAACTTACAAGAGGTGAAGAAGACGAGGATAGACGAACGAAAGTTGCAGAGAAAAGCGTCAGAAGAGCGATACTGGCTGGGAATCCAGGAGGCCCAAGTATTCAAGAAAAGCATGCATTCGAAAGGACTGAAGTTTCAAATCGTATTAAATGCAAAAGGTGCACGAATGAGGCGGGAAAGCATAATGATGACCAAAAAGACGTGCGCGCTCTGACACATTGGGATAGGCAGAGCCGCCTAACTTATGTCTTGGCTTTTCAGAATCAAAACCAAACACGCCAGTTAACTACTATCAATGGCGAATTTGGGGGGCAATTGTGGGAGCCAAATATTTGGCAATGTCGGGAGGAGCGTACTCTGCAGAACAGACACTATTCGGTATTATCCCGCGTGCTGAGGAGGCCGAATACAATAGATAGGCCGGATAAAGCGTAAATCCATGGAGCCGAATATAAGAGAGGACAATGAGTAACGATAGGCCCTGGCCCCGAGGCCTAGGAAACGAGTATAAATACAGGAACTACAGATAAAGAAAGGGGAGGAAAATAAGAATCTCCTTGTTTAACTTAGAATACAAATAACCTAGAGCTCGAGACTGACTTGTCCGTCGGAGTGCTAATTCCGGCACCCACGTCGGAGTGTTTATTTCCTTTCAGGTGACTATCTGAGGAACCGAAGCGTCTCCCAGGATCCGAAGAGTTTACCCCTATGATGATTTTGATATGATTCAGCTTTCGAAAGCTATCTTCGACCATTTCAAAACTCTCTTCGGATTGCTATCTTCCCTTTGATTAATGCATGTGCTTTAGATTATGCCTGCACGCTTATACACTCTGGTTGCTTTGAATTGCGTGATTGGTTGCTCTTGCTCTTAACTTTGTTCTGCACTTAAACAGAGTTTTGTCGAGTTACCTCCCTTTGTGCTGCATTTCAATGAGTTGTGGCAAGTTGCCCTCTACTCATCTAGCAAGGTACATGACATATTACTCTGAGTACTGTTTATTACCCTCTGCATACCATGCATCGCTCACCTACATTGCACTATTTTGTGCATTTCACCTTGCATCGAACTGTTTTGTGCACTTTGTATCACGCTGTCCTATTCACTTTGTATCGCACTATTTTGTGCATCATTGTAAACGTTTCAAAAACTAAGACTTATGGGTAAATTTTCCTTTTTTTTTTTTTTTTTTTTTTTTTGAACAAATGGAGGTATTAACTTCGATATCATACTTTTTCTAGAACCCTTTTTCCCTTTCTCTCATTCATTTATTATTGACAAGTATTTTTGACCAACGTAGATTGGAAAGTGGGACGAAATATCGGAGTTTGAAATTATGTTCATAGGGGAGGAAATACGCCAAGGATGATACAATAAATTACTAAATAATAAAGACATAAATAGATACAGTGATTTAACATTGAAATTTTACGTGAAATTTTCCCAGAAGATAAAAAAATCACAATCTTAATACCTCAAATATTCTGATAAATAAATAAAAAAATTTATAAAATTTAGACAAAAAGAATTACTACCATACCTCGTCACCTAAAATCATCTCTACGCTCCATGAACTCCACTTGACTCAATTAACCTACTTTGATTTGCTAGTCTTTCACGAAACTCCTCTCCTCATTCATTGGACTCCTATAATTATGCTCATCCAAATGCCCAGGGAATATGAGAATGATGCATTATCGTGTGATGTAAAGAGGGGAGGTTTTTATTTAAAATATTGAATATAAATTTTTCAAAATATGCAAATATTAAATGACACTCAAAAATGTCGAGAATTCCAGAAGCTGCTAATAATAAGAGGACCCAAACTTAGAAAATGTATTAAGGACCCATTTATATAAAAATAGAATCTAAAGTAGATTGAATTAGGCCTTGTTTTGCTACAGTAATCGACCCCCAAAGCATACCTACACTTTGGTAGTGGAGCAATCGATTTCTAAGACTCAAGTTGTTTTAGATTGTATTTGATTTATGAATTTGGATAGGTATTTGAACATATAAAATAAAAAGGTAAGTGAAATATAATTATATGTTATTTACATTTTTCTTTTCTTTTTTTCTAATTATTTATTCAAATTCATGATCCAAACACAGTCTTATGAACCAATTCTATCTATTGCAAATCTTCTCACACGGTTATGTTAATAGTTTTTACCAAAACAGTAAACAATTAATTAATTGAGCCTCCATTTTGCTCATTCCTTTTTCCCCAACTTTGAAAAAAAATATATATATATATATATATATTCAGATAATTATAGTTCAATATCATATAGCTAGAAGCATAACAATGAACACAAGAAATAATCCATAATACGAAGGAATAAATAACTCACTAGGACTCCATAATAGGGAGAAATATCAATATTTTCTTTTGACAAGGATTAAGAGGAGCTTTGATTCGCAACCACAAGCCTTTTATTTTATTTCTTTATTTTTTACATAATTATTTTGTTTTTATATTAATTATTGAACAAAAATTCATGGTCTGATTAATATTCAAACAATTAATTTTTGTTTAGTAATCATTATCCAAATGGATAAAATGATATGAGTTGGGAATAAATAAAAAAAAAGAAGTGTGTGCAATTAAAAAGTCCAAGAATTGAACCCCATACTGTTTTGCTTATATTCAACGATTTTGAGAAGCTGATTAAAGAAAATCCATAGAAGCATATATAGATTCAATTTGTGTTTTACATGGTTGTCCCGTGACGGCAAGTTTACAAATAGCTAATGGAAAATTTTCAGTAATGTGTAAGTTTTAAAAAATAATTACAAATAATTGGTAAATGATTCATCACTCTAATTTGAGAGTTCTAAATAGAGCTCTAATGACCTAGCAATGAAAAAAAAAATGACATTATTGTGGGACCCACACATCATTAGAGCTCTCTAAAGCTTTTCTTTAAGAGCTCCCAATCTTTTTTCTATTTATAAATACATAAATGATACATCCCTCTAATTTAGAAGTTCTTAAAGAGCACTAATGAGATGAAAAATCAAAAATAAATAAATAAAGACCAAAACATCACATCTCTTGGGATCCACACACCAATTAGAGCTATTAAAGCACTACAAGAAAATACATTTTTGCTGACCATTTTTGGCTACCAAAAACAATTTAGTGGCCAAAAGTCACGGAATTGGCTACCAAAAATAATATTAGTCGGCAAAAGTCAACTTTTTAGCTACTAAATTTTTTTAGTAGGGGAATGTTGATTATTGGCAACTAAAAAAAATTTAGTAGCTAAAAATATTACAATTGGCGACTAAAAAAATTTTTAGTAGCTAAACATATCACAATTGGCAACTAAAAGAAAATTTAGTAGCTGTAGAGGTACCTTTAGCTACTAAATTGTTTGGTAGCCGAATAAAAGTAAAAAAATTAATTTTTAATCTTTGCTGGCCAAAATATTGATCGCCAAATGTTAAGTTTCGGCGACAAAATTCCTTTTAGTCGCTGTAGACCTACTTTTGGCTACTAAATTGTTTGGTAGCCAAATGAAAATAAAAAATTTAATTTTTAATCTTTGCCGAGCAAAATTTTGGTCGCCAAATGTTAAGTTTCGGCGACAAAATTCCTTTTAGTCGCTGTAGACCTACTTTTGGCTACTAAATTGTTTGGTAGCCAAATGAAAATAAAAAATTTAATTTTTAATCTTTGCCGACCAAAATTGTGGTCGCCAAATGTTAACTTTCGGCGACAAAATTCCTTGTAGTCGCCAAAGACCTACCTTTAGCTACTACATTTTTTGGTAGCCGAATGAAAATAAAAAAATTAACAAAATAGTTATTTTATTTTATTTTATTTATTTTTATTTTTATTTTTATTTTTAGCTTTTTTGTTTTATTTTGAGCACCGACAGCCAAAGTGGGTGGAAATGTAGCATTATTGGACCTATGATTGGTGCTCCGGAGCTGTACCAACATTCATTCATTTTTATAATATATGGTTTAGCATCTTCTATTTCAATTTTCTTACATAATTATGGAGAGAGAGAGGGCAGAAGATGATCAACATAATAATTGAAATTTGTTTAAGCTTGGTTTGGGAAGTAGGTTGGCTTTTTGATTTTTTGGCTTGTTTGGCTATTTTAGCCTGGGCTAAAAAACTTGGTTTGGGAAGGACTTTTTGGCTTTTTGGCTTTTTTGACTTTTTTTGTGAGAGAAGAATGTAATGATTATAGGTTGGATGTGATGTTTTGTTTGTTATGGCTAAAATAGCCTATTTTGTTTTTTGTGGCTAAAATAGCCAAAAAAGCCTGAAAAAGCCCTTGCCAAACACAGGCATACATAAAATTTGATGAAGTTGAAAGAAGAATATTAGTTCATGTAAACTAAGGGTTCATAAAGCTTTAGATTCTTCTATGGTAGCTACCACATGATCAAATTTAATTGGATGGCTCAACTTTTTTTTATATCTTAATTTGTCTCATCTTCTGCTATGTTTCTATTTTTTTCTTAGAATTTGAATTATTGCTATTTGGAAGGACCCAAAGGTCAGCTCTTTTGTGCACTTGAATTGAATGGCTTATTACACTATGAGGGTCATTGGACTGACTGTTAGGTGAGAAGAGGAAAGATGTAATTGAATATGTTCAGAGACTCATCAGATGTTCTCTTGGATTTGAGGTGAATTCAATGCCTCACTTTTAGTTTTGTGTGGTTAAATTGTTACCTAGGTCATCCTCTGTTGGTTCTGTTTTGTGGGTATATAGTTTTTTGATTTTTTTTTTTTGCCATCTTCAACATATAGTTAAAGGAACCCTCTTTCTTGTCTGGAGGAGTTGAAATTATTGTTGAAATGCATGTGAGAGCAATTCAATTTCTGAGGTGTTCAGGCATGGTTATTTTGCAGTGAAGAGGCTTCACTCTGCTTTTTTATGTGTCCTATGAACAGTTCTTTTGTTCTTTGCCTTATATTTTTTAAATTGTGTTGGTATGTTGATGTTGTGGATACATTTGATGACTCATTTCCATTCAGTATTAGTTGAATTTTATAGGGGTTGACAATTTAGGGGAAATTTTATTGTTTGTCATATGGCTTCCAAGTGAAATCAAGAATTCATTATGAATGATCTCTTAGGAAGCATGTTAGTTCTTATGTTTAGATGATTTGAGGCAGTTAAGCTGGCATTGGCATGGCTATCTATCGCTTGTTGCATCTGGCATTATTGAGTCACCCACATATAGTCTAATAATTTAATACTACTTGAGGGATTAAGTGATTGTGGACATCCTTTGACCATGTAGTGTAGCCTATTTGGTCCTGAATATATGTGAAACATTGCATTGAAAAGTTAGTTAAGAAAGGTTTTGTTCAACCTATTTTAGGGCAGTTAATAGATTGGGGAAGTGTTTCTACCATTTGCTACTGCCCTATGATCTAATTGTGTGTCACGACCCAAACCCGGCCCTATGGGTTTAGCACCGTAACCGGCTAGTAATCCGAGATTACCAAAGGCCTGCTTAACAGTAGTACAGTAAAACAGAGTACAGGGCCTGGCGGAAGCCAATACAGTAATTAAACCATGCCCAATGAGCTGTGACAGTCTGTATGCAAAAAAAAAACTTTTCATACATATATACATAACCAATACAGAACAGTATGCACAATATATATACAATCATTCAGACTAGGGACTCCATCCCTTACATAACGGTACAGTAAACATTCAGTCTATGCAATCCATTCGGTTATTACAAAACAGTAAGACAATACAAAAGGGGGAATCCTAAAACACCCCTAAGCCTTAGCATGATAGGCTCGGAACCTCGCAGTGAGGCACAAAGGCTGGCTGACAAAACTGGAGTCACCCTGACGCTCCTAGCCGCGGTCTGGTGCCTGAACACCTACATATATATATGAGCAGTGAGCTAAAGCCCAGTGAATAACATAATGCGTAAAGAGGTTAAGAATGAATGCCCTTATAGTATGAAAACAATTCATTTAAACAGTATTTCAGTCGTTCAGTCTGTACAGTCATATGTGGTACACCCATTAGCATAACAGTACAGTAGACAGTAGGTCTTAGAAGACCGAACAGTAATGATGGCCATCAGTCAGTAAACAGTAGTGGTTCCAACAAGGGAACCGACAGAGATTTCTGTCACAGTAACAGTAAACAATAGGTGCTAAGGATGCCACAATACAGTTCAGAATATAGGACATACATTCATTCAATTAACAGTATCAGTTCAGAAAGCAGTACAGTTCAGTTGTTCAGAAGATAATCATTTCGAACATATCTTTACACAGTCGTTACTCACAGAGTTTGGGCTACAGTAAGCTAGAGCGTGCCTCCCCAGTCGCCAACCCTACACAGTTAACAGATTGAACACACTAAGCTACACAGCTGGGAAAGATAATAACTTAACCCCTAATTTGCCTCGGTGTTCTACATCTATATCCTCAGTAAGATGTCTTAAACTAGGCCTAAGAATGCTTAGAATGGGATGAGGATGCAAAGATGCACTTCTAAAAGCATTTTCAGAATTTTCAGAAAACAGAGTCTCGCTCGAGCGCAGGTTTCCCCGCTCGAGCGGACATGCAACAAAGTTACACGCTCGAGCGTCAAATCCCTCGCTCGAGCGTACTGTAAAAGTACTAGATGGGTGAAATCTCCGCTCGACGGACGCTCCCGCTCGAGCTTGAGACACATGTCTCCGCTCGAGCGGACTGCCAGACAGTGCAAGATGCTGGATGCTCGGATTCCACGCTCGAGCGGGAGTGCGCAATCTGGAAATTCCAGATTGCACCTCCAAGCTCAAACTCAAGTTCAAAAGCATCAAAACCGATCCTCTTGGGCTAATTTCTGGAAAATCACTTGTAAACACATGGAATAACATGATTCAAAACTCAATTTGAGAAATCAAAGCCCAAGGGTGTTTAATTCAAACTCATTTTCAAACCAATTTCCAAGAACAATCCTCAACACGACATGCATGATCTTCTAATAACTTTCAAGCTTCAAAACATGCTCTAGTGAGCCAATTGATTCACAAACAAGATGAAAACATGGCCTACACTTAAAACATGGACATGCATGTAACAATTTGCCATGAACTCAACTCAAAAATCCAACAATACTAACATGCATGCATGAATTATGCTCTATTTCAACATGCTAGAACTAATCCATGGCTCAATGCTCAATTTTGACATGAATCATGTAAGAACAAGCTCAATTCACAAACAAGAGGGTAATTACTCTACCTTAGGTCTTGAATTGGAAGACTAGGAGCTCAATTAAACAATCTACACTTCAATTCTCCAAGTTGTCTAAGCCAATCCCTCAAAGACAAATCAATTCTCTCCCTCTCACCCTCTAAGTCGGCAAAGCAAGGAGAATGGCTGAGCAAATGTGATATGTGATCAAGTGTAAGGCTCAAATGTGTATGAGATAGTGGCCCACTAAGGGTTAGTTTGGTAATTAAGTCCAAAACTTGTAATCCATCAATATTTAATCATACCTAATCAGTTTTCAGACAAATACACCATAAAATCACATTAATTATGAGGATCATAAAACATCAATCAATTCCCAGTTCGGCCGCCGATAAGGCCTTCAATTAGCAGTTTAAACATAAAACGTGAACAGATCAAATAAACAATCAAACAGATAGATTACAAATTAACCTACATACTCAGTCAATTCAGCTCCAGTTTTCAGTCAGTCAGTTCAGTACTTTAATCAGTTCAATTATCAGTCATAATCAGTTCAGTTTAACAGTAATCAATGTTTATCGGTAAGCAGTGGTGAGGGTTATTACATTGTGGTATGCCTTTATTACAATCATTATATTTGGCACCCATTCTTTTCATTAGTTCTTAGTTCTTCCTTTTCTTACTCATTTTTGTAGGAAGAAGAAAAAAAAGCAGTAGAAAGTTACTATCACAAACCCAAACAACCACTTAATGAGAGGGGCTGTTAGTTATGTGACTACAAGTTTTTTGGGGCGAGTGTGTATTTTCTAGAATATCAGGGAGTTAAATGTATTTGTTAGAAATATCAACGGAGGTCATTGTAATTTACCCTAAATAATGTTACGTGGAATATTATCTTTAACATACATTAGTTTTTCTAATCATTCTTGGGGTGGAGAATTTTTTGAATTTTTTTTATAATTATTTTATGCATGTGTTGGTTAGTACTTATTTGAATGGAATATTATCGTTAAATGTACTTATTTGAATGTGTTGGTTAGTTTAATCATATGAAAAGAAGTCAATTTTGGCCATTCTGCATATTGAAGACCCATTTCTACTACTTGGTCTAAACTTGAGCACATCTAATTCAACAAGCTGCTGTGAGAGCTTGACTGAGTCCATTTCAGACAATTTTAATAATTTAAATTATTTATTATGCAAGGCTCATTGACTACTATTAAAAAAAATTACGTTAATCGAATATTTGTAGCAATATGGTCAAATGATATATATTTTTTAGTTATGCATTAATGATTTTGACTGCTAAGATATGCTTGAGAAAATACCAAATTTTGTTGCATCTTAGATTAATGATTGATAGTTGGGGATTTACTTATAGATCACTTAATGATTTTTAGCCTCCTACTATATTTGATTTTTAGCCTCCTACTATATTTGAAGGTGCGATTATTACAATGTTTTATAAGACGTGGGCAATGGGTGTATTGGAAAATGTTCTTGCATCTTTCCATTCCATTTCTTGATTTTCTGATTGCATTACTACATTTGCTTTATTTTGCAGTTGGTGTCTTCAGAAAGAAAGGTACCAAACTATATGAAGCAAGCTTGAAGGATGAGAAGCATTTAGATCAATGGCTTCATTGTTAAATTAAGCAAGTGTTTTAGTAAATAAATTTAATTTTCCCATCATGTTTACACCTTCAAAATATTCTGTAAATGACATTTGATGTAGAATTTTCCCATCATGTGTTTGTATGGAATTATTATTTTGGGTTGGATAATTCAGATTTGTATAGAATTTGATGTTAAAACACCAAATTTTTGTATGGTTGAAACGAAATAGAAATAGATATATGTATTATTTTGTTTAAATACAGGGTGCAGGTTGCACAAAATAAATACAGGTTGTGAAGAAATTAATTATAATAAAAAAAAAACTAAATAAAGTTTTTGGCAATTAAATGTTTAGTAGCGAACAAAAAAAAAAAAAGAAGTGAATTTGTTAGTGACTAACCAATTGGTAGCCAAAAAGGAAATCAATATTTTTAGTGACTAAATATTTGGTAGCCATAAAGAACTCAAAGATTTTTGGTGACTAAAAATTTAGTAGATAAAAATAAATGAAGACTTTCAGCTACTAAATGGTTAGTAGCCAAAAGTTTAATAAAATGAAAAATAATATTTTTGGCGACTAAATTCTTTAGTCCCTAAATGTAGTAATGTTGTGACTAAAACTTATCTACGACTAAAAATTTTAGTCGCTAAAAATCAAATTAATTTTATTTGAACACTTCTGGCAACTAAATATTTAGTCG
>NW_021025936.1:1789328-1809658 GCF_004153795.1 Camellia sinensis | reverse complement strand
TACTACTTTTTTATCACACTTTTTAAATAAGTGTGATTATTTATATACTTTTTAATCACACTTTTTAAATGAGTGCGATTAGATATATATTTTTTAATCACACATTCTAATTAAAATGTGATTATTTATATATTTTTTAATCACACCTTGTAATTAAAGCGTGATTATATATACACTACTACTTTTTAATCACACTTTTTAAATAAGTGTGATTATATATATATATATATATATTTTAATCACACATTCTAATTAAAGTTTGATTATTTATATATTTTTTAATCACACCTTCTAATTAAAGTGTGATTATATTTACATTATTACTTTTTTATCACACTTTTTAAATAAGTGTAATTATATATATATATATATATATTTAATCACAATACACTACAAAAAAAAAAGCATCTTTAGCGACTAAAAAAGCACATTTGGTCGCTAAAAGTATAGGTTTTGGCGACTAAAAAAGCGTTAGTAGCCAAAAGTAAAGATTTTTGGCTACTAAAAAAATTTAATAGCCAAAAGTATAGGTTTTGGCTACTAAAAATCTATTTGGTTGCTCATATAAGGCTTTTACTGACTAAAAAAATTTTAGTAGCCAAAAGTAAGGCTTTTTTGGCGACTAAAAAATAAATTAGTAGCCAAAAGTGAGGCATTGAGTGACTAAAAAGATGTTTGGTCGCCAAAAGTGAGGCTTTTACAGACTAAAAAAATTTTAGTAGCCAAAAGTGAGATTTTTTGGCGACTAAAAAATAATTAGTAGCCAAAAGTATAGAATTGGCGACTAAAATTATGTTTAGTCGCCAAAAGTGGTTTCTTTTTGTTTCTAGTAAATAATTTATTTTTACATAAGTTATGTTCAATAAAAAATAATTATGTTTACATATATATACTTTTATATTAATACGGGTCTATGTACTATATAAATAATATATGTTGCATACATAATCATATGGTGTTATAGGGACAGTATGGTAAATAAGTGTATGAGCTGAATAATATGTTGCCGTCACAACAACGACGTCGTTTGCATAATTTTTTTTTTTTTTTTTTTTTGGGTGTAATTTTTTTTTTTTTTTTTTTTTTTCACGAATGAGCTTTTGGCGACTAAAAGGTTTGACCTAAATGTTATTAATCACACTTAAAAGGTGTGATCTAAATATTTTTAATCACACTTAAAAGGTGTAGTCTAAATGTTATTAATCACACTTAAAATGTGTGATTAAAAATGACCCATTTTAATCCCACTCCCAAAGATCACATTTTAATAAAACTTAAAAGGTGTGATTAAATAACATACATCACACAAAAAAAGTGTGATATTTATCTATTTTTGTAGTAGTGTGCCTTGAGCCACTAGGTTGAAAATGCCACGTGTCCCTCTACATGTACTATGCATTATCTGTATGGCACAGATGCCTCAACAAGTGCACTTACGGCGGGAGTGTTTACAGCTACAACTTGCCTCCTCAACCTGAACCTCAGCAAGTGCACTTGCGGCGATAATATTACCGCTGCAATTGCTTTCTCAATTCAGTTTAGTCAAGACATGCATTTTCAAGACATTATAGCCTGTTATCAGCCATGTTTTCGTGTTTACCTCAACAAAGCCTCCACCCTTAGCCACCAAACCACGAACTTCCCACCTTTCCAAGGTGAGGGCCACATCTAAGCCTACTATCAGCCATGCCATGCCTTAGTACCAAGCTCAAGGGGGCTTCATTGGTTCTGCCTGTGCAACCAAGGCAAGTTTATGACCTAGGTGGATGGAAAGGGATTCCATTGCACTCGGGCTGCCCTACTCCTATCTTCGCGAGGTCATCACGTTATACTGGCATCTCTGGGCTTGCTATCAGCTCCAACTAGTAAGCTTTAGGGCTTGTTAACAGGGCTAGGCTAGTAATACTTTGGGGTCTACTATCAGTGCCAAGAATTAGCCTCTATTTGTGGAGGGAGGCTCTTCCCAAAGGTCGCTATCACCTTGGTGGGGTTTTCCTTCCGCAAGTTAGATGTGACGATTGTAGTTGTTGCAATGGCTATAATTGTTGTGGTAGCCATTTCCCGTGGGAAGCTCAAATGGTGGCACCGACAATACTAGAGATGGAGGTGCTAACAAAGTACCTCCGCAACTTGGCCATTGCAAGTGTTGCCTCTGTAACTTAGTTGTTCCAATTTTCTTCTTCCCTCAACAGCTTCAGATGGCAGCGGCACTAGTAATACTTGGAATGACGACGCTAAGACAAACTGCCTCAGCAACTTGACTGCTACAAGTAATGCCTCTACAACTTGACTTAGACATTTTCTCCTCATAGAGTCTGTTCAGACCCTTGGCAGGTCTGACTTCCTGTGGCCCACTATTAACCTACTTCCCTTGGGCTTTAGCCTATACGTCTTTGGTCATTCCTGGTCGCCTAATAAGGACGACCTCCATACTTTGGTCTATACTTAATTTGGACTTTAATTTCTGACCCTCTACATTGGCCCCATGCGCTCGTGGGGAACACGTGCCTAGTTTCCCGCGCGTGCATGACATCAACAAGCAAAGCTAGGGTTGTGTCTGCTAGGTTAGAAGTTGTGTCGGTTCTCTATAACGTCATAGTGGTTCTGAAAACGTACGTTGATTGGTGGGTCATGATGGTTCCTGGGGAGGCGCGTTGGTACAACCCCTTTGGTTCTTTATAAATAGAACCCCTTGGGTCCACTAGTTCCCTACTTTTACCAAACTCTTCATTGTCTCCTTATCTCTCTAGTCTCTTTCTTCCTAAAGTCTTCTTTGAATTTTTCAAGGTCAGGACAGAGTGAGCAGTGATTTTTTCCGACTAAGCCACCACTGGTAGGGTGGCCTCTTAGCTTGCACTGGCGGCTCCCGTTTTCTTCTTCGCATCCAATCTTTTGGCATTTCTCCTCTTGGCAAATCGGGCAAGCAAAAGGGATTCACCTGCCATGTCTTTGGCTCTGGATCCAAGAAGATAGTCCAAATCAAAAAAAAAATATCAGCCTCTTCTTGAGTGCCTTCCAAATCAACTCGAGCGGGAGACGACACGAAGTCTAGATCTCGTTGGGGCTTCATTTCTTCACTTTCGAAAATTTTAATAGTCTAGTCGGGACTTTTTTATTCAGCGTCCTGATCTACCTGTTCGATGTTCCCTTCATCGCTCTCACTATCTGATACTTTAATCATTCCTATGTCACTTTGGTTGACATAACTTTCAAAAACCAGAGTTGTGAGCTGCTGTTCACCGTGATGAATTGGAATATGATTGGTAGCAGCGAAAGAAGCGTATGATGGATTGCATTTTAGAAGAATATAGGCAATGCAACCCTGTCCTTCGAGGTTCTTTTGGCTATCTTTTAGCTAGTGTACCCAAGTGCGATTTTGACTTGGACAAGAATATCTTTGTCCTCTGAGGTAATCACTTTCGTAAGATCGTTATCTGCAAGGAAAGAGTTATTAGTACATTGGGGACCGAACGGAATTAAAATTAATTTACAAATTACTCGGCCACCTGGTTCTCCTTTTTGCTTAGGAATTGGGTCAAAACGGTCTTCCTCCGCGCCGAATTCCCAATTTCCACTAACAAGGACCATAACATCATCTAGCCTCTTTCTTGAACTGGCAAGCATGTCACCAGTTGATGATTTTTATCTTTGGCCCTAAGGAAGAATTGCCTTAGCCAACCAGATGATTTGGCAAGGGCATAACAATGCCAAATAGCAAGGATGCCTAGGTTAATGTTTAATCAACGGCTGAGTGCTATGATGCCCATGATTATTTGGTAGAAATTCACATTTGGTTTTGAAGAAATCAATCCCCAATTGCGAAGAACAACTCAAAAAAATGGGTGAAGGGGAAATCGTACTCCGCATTCAGCAATCGCTAATAAAGGAAACACTATGGTGCCAGTGTCGAATCTTTCCATGTCCACCACCATGTTGGCAACGAGTTTTATATGAACATCGTTGGGAATTGCGTAATGACGGTGAAAAGTAGCGACCATGCTCATAGAAAGCAGAGCTTTCAAGAAATTTACTATGGAAATGTTGAAGGATAGGCAAAGGGATGAACCAGAGGTGGAGCGAGGTCAAAAAATCATGAAATACAAAGAGTGAAAAGAAAGAAAAGGTTCAAAAGACTTATAGGTTCCAAATGAAGGACGCTCGAGCAAAAGAAATCTGAAGCACTTGAAATCGAGTAGAAGGAATTGAAAGGTAGAGAGGGTAAAGGCTTTTCGGAAGCGAAGGGGTGGAGACGATGATTTTTTGAAATCGCAATTAATGATGATGTAGAAGAGAGTAAAGAGGCGGGAACCTTTACATATTCTCCATCGGGTCCCATACATTGTGTCAGAGATATGGTAGCATGTCCTTCACGTGCTCGAATTTCAAGGCATATAAAGTGTAATCCAATTTGTTTCAAGATCTGTCAAATGAAGTCAAATCAGTAACGGCTGAGCACGCAGGTCAGCTAGAGTATGAATTAACTAGGTGCTCTGGGGTGTTTGAGGCTGAGCACGCAGATGCACACCTTAGTATGTTCAGTTATTAAATAATATATAAAAAATATATTATTTATATATTAAATAATATTAAATTTTTTAGTTCACTTTGCAAAAATAATATTATATTTTTTAATATTAATACTCTAACTGACTGCGTGCTCAGTCTCAAATACCTTAGTTAATTCATAGAGTAATTCATAGGAGATTAGCCTTGAAAGAGTAATTTTTGCAAACACCCTCAAATAACTTCACTTTGCAAATAAATATAATTTTTGTGGTCTCTACCCCCATGTTAAGCCAATCCCAGCACCTACCCCCAAAACAAACGGGTCGTAGAGGGGTGATATTGTGATTGTGTGCTGGAGATATGCACGTGTACTGATGGTGATATGAGTTTTACTAGGATGATGGATTAACTTAATTGGTCGGTAGATTTTGATTCTTCTTTTGAAAAAAATTAATTATTTGAGTGAAATAAGAGATTTTAGTGATTTGCAGAGGTAATGGGCAATAGTGTTAATTATATTCTTCTTTTATGATGTGGCAATAGAATATTAACTATATATAAACTTGGCTTTCAAGAGACGACTGTGTAAAACATAAGGAAAACTCTATGGTGTATATGTTTGAATTGAGCTGAACCGAGTTGACTCGAGCAGAACTGAATTTTGTTGAGTTTGAATTCGGTTCGTTTGCTTATCGAGCTCATTTATTGAGCTCGAGTTCGGCTAAATAAGTAGCTGGATTTGAGTTCAGTTTGACTCGTTAATATTAATGAAACTCGAATTCGGCTCAACTCGACTCGATAAGATTTTTTTAATATTATTTAATATATAAATAATATATTTATTACATAATTTAAATAAAGATAAATGAGCCGAATTTATTTGAGTTTGAACTCGGCTCGTTTATTAAACGAGCTGAGCTGAGCCGAGCCGAGCCAACCCCTTAAGGGTGCATACCATATACACTCTATCATAAATTGGGATAATTTTATCATAAAATTTTGTAACATCAATAAAAAAAATGTGTAATCTCGCCATAAGTTGACGTAACAAAAAATTTCGCAACTAAGCCACAAAATTTTTTAATATCAACTACAAAATTTTGAATATTTTGTTACGCTAATTTGTAGTGATGTTACTCATTTTGTGATTGATATGTTACGAATTTTTGTGATAAAATTACATTAATTTGTTATAGGATGCATATGGTATGCACCCTTAAAGGGGTGCAGACCACAGGTATTCCTAAGATATAGTGGTAATTACATCCTACACTACAACAAATAAGAGTTTTAAAAATCAAATGTTTTGGTTTCTAAGACTAAAAATTTTGTTACGAAAGATATTTAGGGACTAATTTCTATCGTCATGAGGATAGTCGCTAAAAGTTCATCCCAAAAAGTCCAAAACAAGGCTTTTAGCGACAAAATTTTGAAAATGTCACTAATAAATAGACTTATAGGGAATAAAATGGAGGATGGGTGAAAGTGGTGAAGGTTCAAAGGGTGAATGGATCCCGGTGTTTCGTAGGAAAGCATGGTTGATCAGGACATTCCATGGTATTCACACAATCTTTGTAGACAACCTACCGGAATCATTGGATCCTAAGGGTCTGTTTACATTGTTCTCCAAGTTCGGAGTTGTAATGGATGTCTATATCCCCCAACAAGAGGAGGAAGCTAACAAGTTCTAGATTTGGATTTGTGAGATACAATTGTCTAGTCGCAGCGGGAGTGGCTGTTCAAAAGGCACATGGTACTTGGTGTGATAATGGTGAGATAAAGGTAAAGATGGCAGAGTTCAGTAAGGACCAAAACAAAAATGGACAACAACAGAGATTGCAGAGAGGTGTAGGCATTGCAGTCCAAAGAAATCGAGTTGGCTCAAAGAACTTGCGTATTAATGGGCAAAGCTATGCTGATGTGGTGGCTGACAAGGTTGGCAATGCGAAGGGTAATAGATTGATAGTCAAAGTACAAGAGTATGGAAACAACTGGCTATATGGAAGTCTAGTCATCAAACTCAAGCCTTTTTGCCTTGTCTCTGATTTCAAACAAAAAGTGTTTAACAAGTGCAGAATTGAGGTTCAAATAAGAAAGATTAGAGGCAAGTCAGTGATCCTCACCTTCGATTCAGAAGAAGTCATGAGAAGTAAAAGCAAGGATTTGGAGCATTGGGTCCATGACTGGTGTGAGTCCATCACACAATGGACCAAAGACATAACCATTGAGCATGCAAGGGAGGTATGGCTTAGCTGTTATGGAGCACCATTTCATCTTTGGAACTCTATCAATTTTAAGAATATAAGCATGTTATGAGGTGATGCTATTGAGATTGATAGAGATACTCTTGTTATGTCATCTCTTTGTTATGGAAAAATTAGAATAGCAACCAAAGTTTTGGACTGCATCAATCAGGTGATAACCCTAGATTGTAAAGGCAAATTCTACCAGATCAGAGTATGCGAAGAACAAATAGTTGTCATGCAAAACCCAAGCAGTTCTGATAGTCTTTTTCGAAATGACAGCTCTGTAAGTATAAACAGAGGAGTTGAGCACTGTGTTGATAATGAAGTGCCCCTTAGAGAAGATGATACTGATATAGCCACTAGTGATGACTTGGCGAGGGAGAAGAGTTTGGGAGTTGACATGTGTTCTATCTCTCAGAAGAAGGAAACTGATTTGGCAGTTAAAGATAGCCTCCTGGATATCTCTGTAATATAAGAGACGGCTAGTGGCTTGGGAATGATAAGTAATGGACGCGCATGCATGCGTAAAGAGGCACTATTGTCAGATTGCAATGGATTCAATGATGATGGCAGAAGTCAAAGAGTCGATGGGCATGTTGTTACTTTAGGTTTTTGAAAAGCCTGAGTGGGTCAGATCCCTCTCGGTCCAATGTAAACTTAAAAGTGTTTTTAAGCCCAGTTCAGCTAGACAATTTAAATCACACCAGGTCTTAACTCACTCATGGCCTTAATGAATTGGGTCAAGTAAGAACTATTGACCCCATCAATTCTGGACTAAACAATTCTAGTGAATAAATTCCCTTATTATAGCCAGAGGAGGTTAAATGTAAAAACTCAAGGCTAGAAGCCGAAGTCAGTAAAGCAAAGGAGGTCAGGGGCTATCATTATCTAGCAAAGAAAAACCCTAAGAAAGCTTCAAGGAGAGTCAAAGCCATGGCTATTAGAGTTAACCGAATAAAAAAGGGTGTCCTATTCAAAGCCGCGACTCAGGCGCTATTTGACTCAATCTCCTTATCTAGCAATTCAACTAAAGGAAGGCATCTCCTAAATGAAGCACAAGCAACCCTACGAAGTAGGAGACTTCTTGGATTAAATTGTGAAGGCAATGAGAATGAAGTAATAGAGAAGATAATGGACCTTGAAAATCAGGATTCGGTGATAAGAGAGCAGTTAAATGTTGTCAAGCAGTCCTAATTTGTAGGATATAGTGGCTTGGTAGTCTTATTTAGTGTTATAATGAAGCTAATGTCATGGAATGTAAGAGGATTGGGGAAACCTGAGAAAATGAGGAAATTAAAGGAGATAATCAAAATCAAAAAATTGGATTGTGTACTAATTCAAGAAACAAAAAAATTAGAGATGTTAGAATTATTTGTCACGTCATTATGGCTTGGGAGTCATATGGAATTCGTGGCTGTGGACGTAATAGGGAATGCAGGTGGTCTGCTGTGCATTTGGAATCTAGAGGTGTTCTCTTTGTCTGCTTGTTGCTGCAGTAAGAATTTCATCTTACTTTCAGGTACCACTTATTCTAACTTCATTTGCAACATTGTGAATGTTTATGCTTCCAATGATATGCTACAAAGGAGGAAAATATGGGAAACATTTATTAATCTCAAAAGCTTGTTTATCCATCCGTGGTGCATTGGGGAAGACTTCAATGAAGTCAGAGTTATTGGGGAAAGGAAGGGTTATGTTGGGAGGGATGTTGGGATGAAGGATTTTGGGGATTTCATTGAAAAGATTCAAGGGGTGGATTTACCAATGTTGGGCAGAAAATACACTTAAGGTAGTTCTCGGGACGGATTCAAGTGGAGCAGAATTGATAGGTTTATCCTTAGTCTTGAATGGCTTGAACTATTTAGGTTCAAACTTTGGAGCTTACCCAGGACCTTGTCTGTTCACTGTTCTATTCTACTAATGGAAGATGACAGAGATTGGGGACTTAGACCCTTTTGGTTCATCAATGGTTGGACCAAGCACACAAATTTCTTTCAGACAGTCAAACAAAATTGGGAGACCACAAGTTTGAAGGGCTGGGCAAGTTTCATCCTAAAAAAGAAGTTGCAATCCCTAAAAAGTTTGTCTGAAAATTTGGAATAATGAAGTATTCGGCAATATCAATGAAAAACTTAAAGAGAAGGAAGCTGAACTTCACTCATGGGATTTGATAGCTGAGGATAGACCACTCCATGTTGATGAATCTGAACAAAGAAAGGAGTTATTGGGGTAAGTATGGAAATTGAGAAGATTGGAGAAAAGACTATGGCTTCAGAAATCTAGGCTTAGTTGGGCACTGAAAGGTGACAAGAACACCAGATTTTTTCGTATTATTGCCACAAGAAGACAAAATAGAAACTCACTTGACTCAATAGAGGTTAATGGGGTTTCTGTAGTGCAACCTGGAGAAGTCAAAAATGCATTGGTGAATCATTTCAAAAATCTATATGTAGAGCATTGGAAAAATAGGCCTAAATTTTTTTTTGTGGGGGGAGGGGAGGCAGTTTAATTCTATTAACACTCTCAACAATGTCCCTGCCATGCTGGAAAGTGTATTCACTGAAGATGAAGTTTGGGCTTCCATCAAAGACTGTAATGGGAGCAAAGCCCCAGGTCCTGATGGCTTCAATTTATCATTTTTTCAAAAATGTTGGAAAATTATAAAGCATGACATTTTGAAATTTTTGTTGGAATTCCATGAGAATGAAATTCTAGCCAGGGGCCTCAACTGCTCTTTTGTTAGTTCATCCCAAAAAAGGAAAACCCCTTGTCTCTATCTGATTTCAGACCCATTAGCTTGATTAGCTCTATTTACAAAATCCTTTCTAAGGTCCTGTCAAACTGATTGAAGCTTGTTTTGCCTAGCATAGTAAGTGAAGCATAGTCTGCATTCCTAGGGGGCAGGAGTATATTCGATGGAGTGCTCATTGTTAATGAGATTGTAGATTGGTGGAAAAGGTCAAATAATCAAGGGGTGATCATCAAGCTTGATTTTGAAAAAGCCTTTGATATTGCAAATTAGGAGTTCCTTTTTGATTTACTTATCAAGTTTGGGTTTGGCTCAAAATGGTTGGGTTGGATGAAATCATTTTTAACCATGGCTAGTATTTCCATTCTTGTCAATGGCTTACTTACAGATGAAATTCGACTAGAAAGAGGGCTCAGATAGGGTGATTCACTTTCACCATTCCTTTTCAATATTGTTGCAGAGGTGCTGAATTTGTTTCTAGGAAGAGCTAAGGGCCTGGGCCTTATTAAAGGAGTTGTTGTTGGACCTAATGGCTTGCATTTCACTCACCTCTAATTTGCTGATGACAACATCCTCTTTTGTGAGGCTGATTTACTGGAGATCACAACCTTGAAGAGAATACTTAGGTGTTTTGAAATTATGTTAGGCCTCAAAATAAATTTCCACAAGAGTACAGTTTGTGGTATTGGTGTCTTTGAGATTTTAATCAATGACTTTTTGTCAACATTGAATTGCCTCAATCAAAAGCTACCTTTAAAGTATCTTGGGCTTCCACTTGGTGCCAATCCCAAAAGAAAAGCCACTTGGAAACCAGTTTTGAACAAATTTAAGGGCAAACTCTCAAGCTGGAAGAAAAGACTTTTATCATTTGCTGGTAGACTTACCCTTATCAAATCCACTCTATCTAACCTCCTAATTTATTACCTTTCCTTGTTTAAAATGCCAAAGTGTGTAATCAAAGAGTTAGATAAAATCCAAGCTTCTTTCCTGTGGGGAGACTCAAATGTAAAGAGAAAGATTCACCTGATTCGTTGGAAAGATGTTTCAATGACAAAGAAGTAAGGAGGATTAGGTGTAAGAAGTTTGGATCAAGTCAATATTTGCTTACTTGCTTAATGGTGGAGGAGGTTTTGTAATGAAAAGCAAGCCCAATAGAGAAGATTAAGTTGTAGCAAGTATAGCTCCAGATTAGGTAGCTGGTTCTATTTTCAAGGATCTATTACTAATTGTTCATGGATTTGGAAAGACATTATGGGCCTTGCTTTAGAAAATCCTACTTTATTTAATTTCTTCCTAACTAACTCAGAATTAGTTATTGGTAATGGGGCTAGCATATCTTTTTGGAAGGATATTTGGGTGGGGACTGACTACCTTCAATATAAATTTCCTAGATTATTTAGCCTTTCTCCTGATAAGGATGGATCTCTGAAAGATTTCATTGATAGGAAAATTAGCTCATTCAACTAGAATCTCAATTTTAGAAGACCCTTGTTATGAAGAAGTCCATAACCTGTAAGTTGTACTGGGTAATGGCCCACCATTAAGGCATGGGGTGGGGGATAGCATGAGATGGAAAGCTTCACCTTAGGGTGTCTTCAAAACAAAGGATTTATTCTACTGGTGGCAATCCAACAGAGGATCGGATCTGTCTATGCCTAGATTCATTTGAAATAACATCTCACCACCAAAAGTTCAATTCTTCTCATGCCTGGTTTGGAGAGGTAGAGTAAAAACATCTGTCTTCCTTCATCATATTGGTGTTCTTAAAGAGGAGTATGTCATTCAGTGTATCTTTTGGAAACCTCAATTTGAGTCTATTAATCATGTTTTGCTTGTTTGTCCCTCTAGCTGGAAAATTTGGTCTAATATTATTGATTGGTGGGGTCTATTTTGGGTTTGCCTAAGTTCTGTTGTGGATTTGTTTGATTGGTGGCTGGGCACAAAAGTTAGGAAGAAAGAATTATAGATCTGGAAAGCCATCCCACTTGATGTTGTTTGGTCAATTTGAAGGCTCAGGAATGATTGTGTGTTCAACAGTGTCCGGCCCAACTTCCTGGAAATTATTGAGCTTATCAAGGTTAGAATTGCAGTTTGGTTAAAGAGCCACACCTTTGGTAATTCATATTCCATCTATGATTTTGTTTCCAACCTAAATCAAATTAGGATGTGTATTTGATGGTCGTACTGCTACTATTTGTTGCTTTGCTGATGAACTCAGTTTGTTACTACTATTTGTTGCTCTGCTAATCACTAACATACTTGTCACGACCCGAACCCGCCCCCATAGGTTAAGGACATGACCGGCCAGTAATCCTGAGATTACCTACGGTCTCAAATCAAATTAGACATAACTCATCAGAGTAAAGGGGCCAAACGAAAGTAAAATTTAAAACTCTGTCCATAGAGCTGTGCTTACGTGGCACATCATTACAAACTATGCATATACATGTTAATAACTCACATCAAAATATGTACTAATACAAATAACTCTGTACATACAGGATCATTCAGTCTGGGTTAGCCAATCAAAACTACATACAAACATAAACCAAGGTCCTCGCCGACATGACAAAACAAAACAAGATAGCAAAAGGGCGAAGACGAGTCTCGTGCGTGAGACGTAAGGGCTGACTCTTCAAAACCTTGGTTGTTCTACACGGACTTTATTGAGACTGGGTTGGGATCTCTCTTGGCTCACCTACAAACACATGAATGAGCGTGAGCGAAAGCCCAGCGAACAATATCAATAAAGAAGTTACACAAATGGTATTTAGAACAAAATGTTTCAAACGGCCTTGGGCCCAATTCGCATTTCTATCCAACATATGTGCAAATATAGGTCAAGTGATTGCAGTTCCAAACACATCATACGGCCTTGGGCCCAATTCATTCTTGTCATACGGCCTCTGGCCCACTTATCTTTCATTCCTGTCAAACTAGCCTTTGGCCCAATTCATACTTTCATGTCAAACCGGCCTTTGGCCCATTCGTACTTTCATGTCAAACTAGCCTTTGGCCCATTCATTCTACCATGTCAAACTGGCCTTTGGCCCATTCATTCTATCATTTAGATCATACTGGTCTCTGGCCCATTCATTCATTCATGTCAAGCTGGCCTTTGGCCCATTCATTCTATCATGTCAAACTGGTCTTTGGCCCATTCATTCTATCATTCAGATCATACTGGCCTCTGGCCCATTCATTCGTTCATGTCAAACTGGCCTTTGGCCCATTCATTCTATCATGTCAAACTGGCCTTTGGCCCATTCATTCTATTATTCAGATCATACTGGCCTCTGGCCCGTTCATTCGTTCATGTCAAACTGGCCTTTGGCCCATTCATTCTATTATGTCAAACTTTGTCCACCAATCGAGTCAACGAACTTATAAAACTTACATAGGAGTAAGCAATTGGACAATAACATATTTCAGATATCTTTGTTAAGATATTACTCACAGTGATCGGCTGGTTGATTTATCCTGGAGCTTGACCCTATACATCACATAACACATATGGGTCACAACCGATTCAATCTGTTCTTTAATTCACATATTCCTCTTTAGGTTTCATTCTTATCTTCTTATCTCATTTACAATGTTCAATGCATGCCTAAGAGTGCTTGCAAGTGAAAGAGAATGGAAAGCGAAACACAGAACGCACTTTCAAAATTTTTAGAAACAGGGTCCCCGCTCGAGCGTGGACTTCCCCCATCGAGCGGACCCTTGAGGCCTTCAAAAGTACTGGTTATGCCATATTTACGCCCAATCGCGAATTCTGGCGCCCGAGCGGAAGGCCTCACTACATGGCTACCCGCTCGAGCGTGAACTTCTCCGCTCGAGCGGACGTCCATGTCTGCAAAAATGCTGGGAGCCCGTTTTTTCCACTCGAGCGGTGGTTCCCCCGCTTGAGCGTACATAAAAAATTCTGGGTTTTCCAGAATGGTTCTTGAGCTCAAATTCAACATTCCAACCAACATTTCTTGCATATAATGGATCAAACTTCATATAAGCATGCACTAACATGGTACAAACACCAAATTACAACACGATGAAGCTCAATTCCTTGAATTACTTACATGCATGCCTCAAATTGACCCAAACTCATCACCCACACATTAAATTCAAACATTCAAACTCACACCTCCATGATTTGCATATGCATGTGGGAGATACTCATTATTCTCAACTTAATTGGTGAAGAGATGATCAAATACATGAACTTAAACCAAAAATTCAACATGGATCATACACATTGTGCTCAAATATGGAAATTCAGAGCAATTTCTTACATGCATGTACATATTGGCTTCCAATTCAATAAAACCAACTTAACTCGTGTTCCTTATCATCATTCAACTTGGAATCTACAATTTACAAACTAAAATTCATGAGCCAAGAGTTGATTACTCACCTAGGAGCCTTAATCTTCCCAATTTATGATCAAATCTTGAGTTAGTCTTCAATTTATCCAAGCTTCTTGAGCAAACCTTCAATTTCCCACACTTTCTCTCTCAAATTCGGTTCTCTCCTTTTCTAGAGAGCCAAAATCGGCCAAAATGTAACAAAGGAGATGAATTAAGTGTGTAGTGCCTATTTAATATAAGTCCCACTAATCACACTTATAAATATTAAATAATTGGGCACTATATTATTAATTTAATCTATTTAATTCGATCCGAATCAATTTTCAATTAAATTTCACCATAGGCTCTAAAAATTACGCTAATCACAATGGCGTAATCAATTTCAGGTTTTGTGGCTGATAAGGCCTTCAATTTAAATTCCAAAACAGATAATCAAACAGATATTCCTACAGTGAACAGATAGACATTCAAAACCACATATTTTCACATAAATGACACACAAAATCATATCAAACACATAATCATATTTATAATAAGGACCAATTAGCATAATATAGAACACGGTTATCATAATACTGCTGCTGTTGTTAGTCAATCACATACTGATGTTGGTCTAGCAAACATACAACTGTTGTTTGCTGGGTTAAGAGGTTGTTGCTGCTGTTTGCTCGGTGGAATTCCTTGTGCTAGTAACTGCTTTTGTCATTGGCTGAAGTGATGTATGTCTTTTCTTTTTTGTTTCTTGTTTTGCTTTGCTCTGTATGTTGGTTTCTCACCAACATGGAGCTTGGAGCTTGTGCTAGCAGATGATTTAGTGTTCATATTGGTGCCAACCTAGTTGGAATCTTAATGGTTCACTGTGATGCTTTTTGCACTCTCCTCTTTATTGATGTACATTTTCATACTTTGTATGTTTTTCGTCAATAAAGTTTTTTTGGTTGATAAAAAAAAAAAAAGGACTTTTAGGAATAAAATAATTTGGTCTAAAAATGATTTATTTTTTGAGACAAAAAATTTGATCCCAAAAGGATAATAATTAATCACTAATGTCTAATTTTTGTTACTAAAAATATAATAACGGCACTTTTCACAACAAAAATATTTAGTTCCTAAAAGATAATTTTGTCCTAAATTTGGGTCTCTAAAAACTTAGCCTGTGTTTGGTTGTGTTTTGTAATTATGATTTGAGAGTGTGAGTTGTATTTTGAATTTGTGAGATTTGGAATAATGATTTGAGTGTAGAAAATTTATTTGTTAGATAGTTTTGAAAATAGTTTTGATTTGAGTGGGGAATTGTTGATGTGACATTTGATATTTGATACAAAAATTTACAACTCATAACTAAACATACAACTCAAAATTATTTTAAAGCACATAAAAATTTTTAAAAATTTCAGAAAATGTTTTTTTCGATTATATAAAAATTAACATATCAATTGCAAAAAAAAATTTCACTATTCCGGTCAAATGGCCGGACGACCGGCCGGACTGTTCAGGCAAAAGTTTCAAAAAAAAATTCTGAAAACGCGCGCTGAGAAAGTGGTTGAGACAAAGCTCTTCACAAAACTTTCGAAACGTGATTCTAAAACACTAAACAAATATCATATTCAAACTCTGGTGTAGAAAACTAGTTTGAAAACATAAACAAACAGAGCCTAATTTTTTATAGTGCTAGTGGATGTTAGGAAAAAATATATATATATATATATATAAATCGTATTTATAATTTTTTTTATTAATTTTAATTATTTTTTGGGCAAATTACAAGGATACCCCTGAGGTTTACTTAAATTACAAATTATCCCCTGTAGTTTTAGAAATTACATCATGCCCCCTAAGGTTTCTAATTTTTATACAAATAGGTCATTTTTTTTAATAAATCATCAAGTTAATTAAGTTTTTAATCATATTAAAATTTTATTTTAATTAATAATTCAGATAATTTTATTATTGTATAAGTGAACAGTTAGATATTTACTTTTTTCAATTAATTATGTTAAATAAAAAAATCTGACAGGAAAGTATTTGTAATTTTCAAACCACAAAGGGCAATTCGTATTTTAGCAAATCTCAAGGGGTTATTTGTAATTTATCCTATTTTTTCAAAACCTCATTGATGTGATATTTCTCCTAAAATATATGCTGTTATATGACTAATATGGCAAATTATATTAATAGTGGTTATATTTTGACTCTTACATGATTTTGGTTCCATTAATTTTAGTTGAGTCAATTTTATTCTTCAATTTATGATTTGTTTCAATTTAAACCAATTGACAACAACCAGTAACATTTTTTTTTTTATGAAAAATGAATACATAAACCACATGTGTCATACTTTTAGGGAACAATTATAAATTTACTCTATTAGTGAGTTAATCTCAACCACTTAGTAACAACAATTGTTCTCAAAAAATCCTATTCGACATTCTTAATTGAATTAAATTAACACAAAATTTAAAATAAAAAAAAATAAATTAAAAATAAAGAAATCAAAATGACATAATAAACCCTTTCTAGTATAATCACACATGCCGTGCCTTAATCGACTTTCCAAGCATATGCTATCAAATTCGTTATTTTTGAATAATTTTGAATAATACAATGAAATGCTTTGCTCTAACAAACTGCTAGTTGGGTGTTTGTATGAAAAGAGAATAAACAGTTTTCATTTGTTATTTTACTTTAATTTATGAGCCGGCATATCGCCATTGTAATGACATACACATGATTGCATGTTTTAGGAAAAAGCCCGTCATGAACTCGACTAAAAATTTAATCTTTACAATATTTTAAAAATATGTCAGTTTCTTTATCTAATGTAAGATTTTATTTTACACATGTTCTACAATAACAGAAAAACAATTATGAAAGATTATAGAAGAAAAAGTTGAAATTTATAAACAAGAACTGGTCAAAGTTAGCCGGATCATGAAAGGAAAACAATTACTTCCGTCGTTGTAAAATAATAATTTCTTTTGAGGAATTTAATTATTTTTTGATAGTATAACTATTATATTTTAAAAATATTAATTTTTTAAAATTATCTTTTGATAGTATATTTTTTAGAAAATATCAATTGTCATAATTATATTTTAGTGTTATTAATGATTTTAAAAAAAGAAAAATAATAAATTTATATTATTTTATTCCTTAATTTTTAAAAAAATTTAATATTTTAAAAAATAAAAAATAAAATAAAAGAATATATTCTAAGAAAGGAGTAGTTGAAATTTATAAACATCAACTTGTCAAAGTTAACCCGATCATGAAAGAAAAACAATTGCGAAAAACGAGGAATTGGGATCCTTCTTTGGACCTCTCCTTAACTCTCTCTTTGCAGGGTTTTTGGGCTTACTTTTAGGGTTAATTTTGATAATCTGAATCGTTCATATTTTAAGATTTATTAGTATATATACCTGTAAAAAATCAAGTTGATCGGATATCAGAAAGTATGTGTTCGGAAAATTATTTATTAAAAAATAGTTTGTAGTTCGATTTTTCTGAACACATACTTTTGATATCTGATCAACTTGATTTTTTACAAGTATGGTATACTGAATAAATCTTAAAATATGAACGGTTCGGATTATTTAAATTGGGCCTAAAAGTAAACCCAAAAACCCTACAAGGAGGAAGTCAAGGAGAAGATTCAAGGAGAGAATCCTTGCTAAAAAACGAGGCCTGTATATTCAAAGGAATGGGTCCCGCCTCAATTAAGATAAAATTGTAATTAAAAAAATTCTTTCATTGAGTTTTCATAATTTATTTTTAAAAATTTATCAAACTAATCTGTTTTTTTAAATTTTTTAAAAATTTTTCATGAAAGCTAAAAAAGCATTTATGATAATTATAAGAGTAGTTCTTATATTTTGTTTTTTGTGTTACTTAGACATTATATTTTTAATTGATTTAATTTTGTTCCTTAATTTTAGATTATGTCAACTTGGTCTAACTGATAATATCGTTACTGTTTTTAAATAAAAAATAATCACTGAATTAGTTAAAGCTAACATACTGAATTAAGTATATTATAATTATTCTCTCAAAATTATAACACGTGCCTTTTATATGCGTATAGTTCATAAAAAAATTCTAAGAGTTGTAATTAATTTGATCAAATTGAAACAAAATTATAAATTCAAGATCAAAATCGAACCAATCAAAAATTCATCGACTAAAATAACACAAAGACCAAAATATAAGAAATATTGTCGTAATTTGTCCAAATATTTATTATTTGTATATGATTTTTTTTCCTTTTTCAAAAGGAACTTAATTTTTTTAAAATTTAAAATATGTTTTAGTATTTATTTTTTGGCAAATTAAACTATTATTTTCGGAAAGAATAAAATATTTGAAGGCATTCTAACAGCTACACCAAACCTAAATTCACCATTAATTACTAGGCTCGTACTGAGTACTCCCTCCCAAGCCTCCCCCAAGCCTAAATATAGTCGACTCTAAAGATTCCAGGCTGGCTCCGACACTGACTTCATGGAAAACATAAACTCGAGTCATATTCGGAACAGACTTTGGGGTCTGCCACGTGGAGTGTAGGCATATGCCATCGCCCAAGGATATTTTTATTCTCAAAAATTTCCTTTCATATATTACAAATCATCATAATTATTGGATATAATTCTTAAATTTTAAAATTCTTATATAATTCAATGATGGTGGGTATTGAGACGGAAAGAATTTCTAGGAAATGATCCTTGCTAGCTATCTCTCCCACAGTTACAATGTCACCCCAGGTATCACTAGCTCTCCTTGCTCATTTCTGCCTTCTATTTATGAGCTACTAGCAAAAACAGCACATCTCCTTCTCAAATCAACCATCCATCATGATCCAAACAAAACCTTTCACTGGTCTGATCATATAAACCTTTGAAATCATAGTTTTCTGTAGGGTTTTGTGATCATAAACTCTTTTTTTTTTTTTTTTTTTTTTTTCCCTTTTCTGTTAAAAGCCATGGGGGTGAAACAGCAGGGCTCAGAATCAACATCCGACAAGAACACTAGCTTGATCAGTAGAATGGCTTCTGGGCTGTTATCAGCCATCTCTGGCCTTCACTTATATCTCACTTTCCTAGTATCCCAATGAAACCAATGATCATTCTCGCACCAAAGTAGTGTTATCACCAGAAGCACCAATTACTATTCACTCTGATGCTGACGCTGATGCTGATGCTTTTGAATCTTGTTCAGGAAACCATTTCGAAAACTCACCAAACCAACCCAATAACTTCAGCATCACCCACTCCTCAAACCCAAACCAAACCTCTTCGACCCTATCGGCTCTATTCCATGCCGACTCCGAGTCACCCCAACTAAGCTATCACTGTCAGTGTCAATGCCAAAGCCACTTATCGAACCCTGTGGCCCCAAGCCTTTAAAGAACAGAGATAGGCAAAGCATTCTCTCATTCATACTGCCTGCAGCCACTTCCTCTTAGCAGTCCACGAAAAAGACACCTCTCCCGGACTGTTCAATTCGACGTTGTGCTTGCTTTGCATTGCGCTGGTCTCGTTGTTCTATGGAATCGCGTTTCGTAACCTGTTTCCTGAGATTGGAAACGCGTTGGAACAATTCGGAACGCATGTATATATGCTCATTTTTCATGGTGGTTGGATCAAATCTCCGAAGGCCCTAGTTGTTTTCCCTTAATCTCTTTAATCTTGTGCTTCCTACTATCTGTCTATAGCTGTCTTCCTTTTAAAAAAAAGGTCACTGTCTCCTCTTCTACCAACTATGCAACCCTAATGCTGTTTGTAGTTGCAAAAACTTTGGAAGAAATTTAGGAGAAGAAAAATATGGGTGTTTAGCCCTATAATAACAGTATTGGATGTATTGTAAAAATTGATCATCATGATCATCAATTTTTTTTTTTTTTGGGAGTTATGATTTTGGATTAGCAGTATAAGTGGGATCTACTCCTACTGTCCTATGTATATTAGACAGCTGAATACAGGTATATATGTGCTCTTTACTAGTTTTTGTATATTGTTACGTCTTACTCTTACTCATTCGAACGGAGTAGTTTAATGGGTAGCTCAATCTATACCGTCATTCTGATACGTTGGATGAGACCAATTCATATCTCTTCTTGATTGCCAGGAAATTCGGGCATAAGGTAGTTAAATTTTGGTCAAATATTGTCCCCTAGATTCCCCAGCAGATTGGCTTATGTAATTCGATATTCAATAATGCTGGACACGATTAATTAGTATTATCACTAATGATATGATAGTGGATCCTACCTATTGTCACAGTGTGTACTCTTTCTTTTATTTAATCTAATCTCACTAGTGGTGGATTTAGAGCTCATTATTTTAGAGTTCTAAATCATTTTTTATTGGATATTTTCCACCTCACGGCAGGCATTTTTTTGGAGATCCATAGTTGTGTAACAATCACAAAAACATATGAATTACTTTCAATAATATCTCTTCTAATATATAT
>NW_021025936.1:1698710-1789303 GCF_004153795.1 Camellia sinensis | reverse complement strand
TTCATAACTTGTGATGTTTTTTGTCAATAAAGTTTTTTTGGTTGATAAAAAAAAAAAAGACATTTAGGGACAAAATAATTTGGTTTCAAAATGATTATTTTTTGAGACAAAAAATTTGATCCCAAAAGGATAATAATTAATCACCAATGTCTAATTTTTGTTACTAAAAATATAATAACGGCATTTTTCACAACAAAAATATTTAGTTCCTAAAAGATAATTTTGTTCTAAATTTTGGTCTCTAAAATTTTTTTTTATAGTGCTAGTGGATGATAGAAAAAAATATATATATACATAAATTCATATTTAATTTTTTATTAATTTGTAATTATTTTTTGGGTAAATATACAAGGATACCCCCTGAGGTTTACTTAAATTACAAATTATCCCCTGTAGTTTTAGAAATTACATCATGCCCCCTAAGGTTTCTAATTTTATAACAAATAGGTCATTTTTTTTAATAAATCATCAAGTTAATTAAAAGTTTTTAATCATATTAAAATTTTATTTTAATTAATAATTCAGATAATTTTATTATTGTATAAGTGAACAGTTAGAAATTTTACTTTTTTCAATTAATTATGTTAAATAAAAAAATCTGACAGGAAAGTATTTGTAACTTTTCAAACCACAAAGGGCAATTCGTATTTTATGCAAATCTCAAGGGGTATATTTGTAATTTATCCTTATTTTTTCAAAACCTCATTGATGTGATATTTCTCCTAAAATATATGCATGTTATATGACTAATATGGCAAATTATATTAATAGTGGTTATATTTTGACTCTTACATGATTTTGGTTCCAGTAATTTTAGTTGAGTCAATTTTATTCTTCAATTTATGATTTGTTTCAATTTAAACCAATTGACAACAACCAGTAACATTTTTTTTTTTATGAAAAATGAATACATAAACCACATGTGTCATACTTTTAGGGACACAATTATAAATTTACTCTATTAGTGAGTTAATCTCAACCAGCTTAGTAACAACAATTGTTCATCAAAAATCCTATTCGACATTCTTAATTGAATTAAATTAACACAAAATTTAAAATAAAAATAAAATAAATTAAAAATAAAGAAATCAAAATGACATAATAAACCCTTTCTAGTATAATCACACATGCCGTGCCTTAATCGACTTTCCAAGCATATGCTATCAAATTCGTTATTTTTGAATAATTTTGAATAATACAATGAAATGCTTTGCTCTAACAACTGCTAGTTGGGTGTTTGTATGAAAAGAGAATAAACAGTTTTCATTTGTTATTTTACTTTAATTTATGAGCCGGCATATCGCCATTGTAATGACATACACATGATTGCATGTTTTAGAAAGCCCGTCATGAATCTCTGACTAAAAATTTAATCTTTACAATATTTTAAAAATATGTCAGTTTTCTTTATCTAATGTAAGATTTTATTTTTACACATGTTCTACAATAACAGAAAAACAATTATGAAAGATTATAGAAGAAAAAGTTGAAATTTATAAACAAGAACTGGTCAAAGTTAGCCGGATCATGAAAGGAAAACAATTACTTCCGTCGTTGTAAAATAATAATTTCTTTTGAGGAATTTAATTATTTTTTTGATAGTATAACTATTATATTTTAAAAATATTAATTTTTTAAAATTATCTTTTGATAGTATATTTTTTGGAAAATATCAATTGTCATAATTATATTTTTAGTGTTATTAATGATTTTAAAAAAAGAAATAATAAATTTATATTATTTTATTCCTTAATTTTTAAAAAAATTTAATATTTTAAAAAAATAAAAAATAAAATAAAAGAATAATATTCTAAGAAAGGGAGTAGTTGAAATTTATAAACATCAACTTGTCAAAGTTAACCCGATCATGAAAGAAAAACAATTGCGAAAAACGAGGAATTGGGATCCTCTCTTTGGACCCTCTCCTTAACTCTCTCTTTGCAGGGTTTTTGGGCTTACTTTTAGGGTTAATTTTGATAATCTGAATCGTTCATATTTTAAGATTTATTTAGTATATAATACCTGTAAAAAATCAAGTTGATCGGATATCAGAAAGTATGTGTTCGGAAAATTATTTATTAAAAAATAGTTTGTAGTTCGATTTTTCTGAACACATACTTTTGATATCTGATCAACTTGATTTTTTACAAGTATGGTATACTGAATAAATCTTAAAATATGAACGGTTCGGATTATTTAAATTGGGCCTAAAAGTAAACCCAAAAACCCTACAAGGAGGAAGTCAAGGAGAAGATTCAAGGAGAGAATCCTTGCTAAAAAACGAGGCCTGTATATTCAAAGGAATGGGTCCCGCCTCAATTAAGATAAAATTGTAATATTAAAAAAATTCTTTCATTGAGTTTTCATAATTTATTTTTAAAAATTTATCAAACTAATCTGTTTTTTTAAATTTTTTTGAAAATTAGTTTCATGAAAGCTAAAAAAGCATTTATGATAATTATAAGAGTAGTTCTTATATTTTGTTTTTTGTGTTACTTAGACATTATATTTTTAATTGATTTAATTTTGTTCCTTAATTTTAGATTTTATGTCAACTTGGTCTAACTGATAATATCGTTACTGTTTTTAATAAAAAATAATCACTGAATTAGTTAAAGCTAACATACTGAATTAAGTATATTTATAATTATTCTCTCAAAATTATAACACATGCCTTTTATATGCGTATAGTTCATAAAAAAATTCTAAGAGTTGTAATTAATTTGATCAAATTGAAACGAAATTATAAATTCAAGATCAAAATCGAACCAATCAAAATTGCATCGACTAAAATAACACAAAGACCAAAATATAAGAAATATTGTCGTAATTTGTCCAAATATTTATTATTTGTATATGATTTTTTTTCCTTTTTCAAAAGGAACTTAATTTTTTTAAAATTTAAAATATGTTTTAGTATTTATTTTTTGGCAAATTAAACTATTATTTTCGGAAAGAATAAAATATTTGAAGGCATTCTAACAGCTACACCAAACCTAAATTCAGCCCATTAATTACTAGGCTCGTACTGAGTACTCCCTCCCAAGCCTCCCCCCAAGCCTAAATATAGTCGACTCTAAAGATTCCAGGCTGGCTCCGACACTGACTTCATGGAAAAACATAAACTCGAGTCATATTCGGAACAGACTTCTGGGGTCTGCCACGTGGAGTGTAGGCATATGCCATCGCCCAAGGATATTTTTATTCTCAAAAATTTCCTTTCATATATTACAAATCATTCATAATTATTGGATATAATTCTTAAATTTTAAAATTCTTATATAATTCAATGATGGTGGGTATTGAGACGGATAGAAATTTCTAGGAAATGATCCTTGCTAGCTATCTCTCCACAGTTACAATGTCACCCCAGGTATCACTAGCTCTCCTTGCTCATTTCTGCCTTCTATTTATGAGCTACTAGCAAAAACAGCACATCTCCTTCTCAAATCAACCATCCATCATGATCCAAACAAAACCTTTCACTGGTCTGATCATATAAACCTTTGAAATCATGGTTTTCTGTAGGGTTTTGTGATTATAAACTCTTTTTTTTTTTTTTTTTTTTCCTTTTCTGTTAAAAGCCATGGGGGTGAAACAGCAGGGCTCAGAATCAACATCCGACAAGAACACTAGCTTGATCAGTAGAATGGCTTCTGGGCTGTTATCAGCCATCTCTGGCCTTCACTTTATATCTCACTTTCCTAGTACTCCCAATGAAACCAATGATCATTCTCGCACCAAAGTAGTGTTATCACCAGAAGCACCAATTACTATTCACTCTGATGCTGATGCTGATGCTTTTGAATCTTGTTCAGGAAACCATTTCGAAAACTCACAAACCAACTCAATAACTTCAGCATCACCCACTCCTCAAACCCAAACCAAAACCTCTTCGACCCTATCAGCTCTATTCCATGCCGACTCCGAGTCACCCCAACTAAGCTATCACTGTCAGTGTCAATGCCAAAGCCACTTATCGAACCCTGTGGCCCAAGCCTTTAAAGAACTAGAGATAGGCAAAGCATTTCTCTCATTCATACTGCCTGCAGCCACATTCCTCTTAGCAGTCCACGAAAAAGACACCTCTCCCGGACTGTTCAATTCGACGTTGTGCTTGCTTTGCATTGCGCTGGTCTCGTTGTTCTATGGAATCGCGTTTCGTAACCTGTTTCCTGAGATTGGAAACGCGTTGGAACAATTCGGAACGGCATGTATATATGCATCATTTTTCATGGTGGTTGGATCAAATCTCCCGAAGGCCCTAGTTGTATTTCCCTTAATCTCTTTAATCTTGTGCTTCCTACTATCTGTCTATAGCTGTCTTCCTTTTAAAAAAAAGGTCACTGTCTCCTCTTCTACCAAAGCTATGCAACCCTAATGCTGTTTGTAGTTGCAAAAACTTTGGAAGAAATTTAGGAGAAGAAAAATATGGGTGTTTAGCCCTATAATAACAGTATTGGATGTATTGTAAAAATTGATCATCATGATCATCAATTTTTTTTTTTTTTGGGAGTTATGATTTTGGATTAGCAGTATAAGTGGGATCTACTCCTACTGTCCTATGTATATATAGACAGCTGAATACAGGTATATATGTGCTCTTTACTAGTTTTTGTATATTGTTCACGTCTTACTCTTACTCATTCGAACGGAGTAGTTTAATGGGTAGCTCAATCTATACCGTCATTCTGATACGTTGGATGAGACCAATTCATATCTCTTCTTGATTGCCAGGAAATTCGGGGCATAAAGGTATGTTAAATTTTGGTCAAATATTGTCCCCTAGATTCCCCAACAGATTGGCTTATGTAATTCGATATTCAATAATGCTGGACACGATTAATTAGTATTATCACTAATGATATGATAGTGGATCCTACCTATTGTCACAGTGTGTACTGTGCCTTTTTTATTTTTTTTTTTCCTACTATCTGTCTATAGCTGTCTTCCTTTTAAAAAAAAGGTCACTGTCTCCTCTTCTACCAAAGCTATGCAACCCTAATGCTGTTTGTAGTTGCAAAAACTTTGGAAGAAATTTAGGAGAAGAAAAATATGGGTGTTTAGCCCTATAATAACAGTATTGGATGTATTGTAAAAATTGATCATCATGATCATCAAATTTTTTTTTTTTTTTTTTGGAGTTATGATTTTGGATTAGCAGTATAAGTGGGATCTACTCCTACTGTCCTATGTATATATAGACAGCTGAATACAGGTATATATGTGCTCTTTACTAGTTTTTGTATATTGTTCACGTCTTACTCTTACTCATTCGAACGGAGTAGTTTAATGGGTAGCTCAATCTATACCGTCATTCTGATACGTTGGATGAGACCAATTCATATCTCTTCTTGATTGCCAGGAAATTCGGGGCATAGAGGTATGTTAAATTTTGGTCAAATATTGTCCCCTAGATTCCCCAGCAGATTGGCTTATGTAATTCGATATTCAATAATGCTGGACACGATTAATTAGTACTATCACTAATGATATGGCTGTGGATCCTACCTACTGTCACAGTGTGTACTATGCCTTTTTTTTTTTTTTTTTCATTTACCATCTCACTAGTGGTGGATTTAGAGCTCATTGTTTAGAGTTCTAAATCATTTTTTATTGGATATTTTCCACCTTACGGCAGACATTTATTTCGAGATCTATAGTTGTGTAACAATCACAAAAACATATGAATTACTTCAAACAAAAATGTTTGGGAACTCCAAAGTTAGGGACTTCCATGACTCTTAAAATGATATGGACCAATCGTGTATTTTTATTTACTTTTTTTTTCTTTCCTTTCTGAACCAATCACAAACGAGTGGGGTTGTATTTTTTGAGCAAGGATCTTCTCCTTGTCTCCCTACTTGGTGAGCCATTGGGCCCACTTTTGGATCTAATTTCGATGATCCGAACGGTTCATATTTTAAGATTTGTCGAGTATATTATACTTGTAAAAAATTACGTTTATCAAACAAAAATCGTTTATTAAAAAAATTTTAATAAACAATTTTATTTTTTAATAAAACTTTTAGTTCGATGATCCGAACACGTGGTTTTCGATATCCGATCGACTTCATTTTTTACGGGTATGATATGCTTGACAAATCCTAAAATTTGAACAGTTCGGATTATTAAAATTGAGCTCAATGATCCACCAAGTAGGGAGCCAATGAGAGGATCCTTGCTCGTGTTTTTTGGGGTCTGTAGCATTGTTGTATTTCAAATTCAAAAACACTAAAGATAAATTTAAGGGCAAATTATAATAGTAATCCTTATATTTTGATGTTTGTATCAGTTTTTGAACTATGATTTTTGTATTAGTTCGGTTCTTATAATTTCAATTAACTCGATTTTAACTCTGAATTTATGACTTTGTTTTAATTTGATCTAATTGATTACAACTTTTAATATATTTTTATAAAAAATACGCACATAAACGTTATACGTTATATTTTTAAGGGTAAAATTATAACCTTACTAAACTCAATGAGGTAACATCAACCAATTTAGTTATAATTTTTCGTAAAAAACACAAATAATATTATCAATTAGACCAAATTGACACAAAATTTAAAATTAAAGGTTAAATTGAGTTAATTGAAAATGTAGGAAACAAAATGATACAAAAGGTAAAATATAGAGATACTGGTATAATTTGCCCTAGATTTTAAATTGACTTAACAATTAGAAATCATTGATTTTCATTTTTAATAATGTATTGAAACATTGATCTCTTTTCCAACTATGTAGGGGATGACAACTATATATATATATATATGTACTTTAAAAAAGCTAAATAATCTTCTTCTTTTTTTTTTTTCTTTTTTTTTTTTGTGTGTAAAAGTAAGTTGTTAAATAAGCTTCTACGGAGATCTGATCCCCCAAATCTTTTACGGGCACCTAAGTACCTAAGTACTGATTCAACACCACAAAGCCATGAGCAAATAATAGTTCATATTAGAATGGATCTAAATCTAAGTAATTTGTCTACGCCATCGACTGAGATCCATTATGCCCATGTAATAGACATCCCCCTTTTATTGAATGTTTAGTGGCAGTGCCATTTACAATAAAATGGATGCGCTAGATTGCGCCAATTAAATTTGGAGTAGTGTTACTCTAATCTATAAGTTAGATAAATTTTTTTAAATTGAGTGATTTGATACTGCAAAAAGTGATAGTGGGAGAAGAATCGGAATGAGTGGTAGGGTATTGGTATTTGAATTGTCAAGTGACATGTATCCAAAATCAGATCATGCAATTCTTAATTTTCGAAAGGCACAACACATCCAACTAGTACTATTAGTAAGTGAAGGTTTCATATGGTGTTGACACAAATATTTTCAGATTTTGAATTTTTGTAAAATACTCTTATAATGATCTATTGCAACTTTGGTTGTCATCAATGAAGATTTCTCACTACAACAATTTGCACCTTCAGCGACCAAATTTGGTGACTAAAACCTTTTCAGTCGTCGAAAGCCAGACCTTTACCGACTAATATGCTTTTTGGTCGCCAATAGTTAGCATTTTAGCTCTAAAATTTTTTAGTAGCCATATATTAGTTATTGGCGACTAAAAAAAAAATTAATCGCTAAAATTCATGTAAATAGGCGACTGAAAAGGTTTTAGTAGGCGTTTGCCTATTTTTTTGGCTACTAATTCTGATTTTAGTCGGCGTATATAGCCTTTTGGCGACCAAAAAATATTTCGTCGCCAAAAGATAAGCTTATTTACTAGACTATCAGTGACAAAAATAATTTAGTCGTTGTATGGTTAGTGTTTTCCAACAAAAAGAATAATTAGTAGCCAAATTAGACCAATAGACGTTTATTTGCCGACTAAACAGAATTTAGTCGCTAAAAGTAGGCAAAAACAATTGGAGGGAAGCTTATGAATTGGCGCGCCTTCCTATTTCGCACATATTTTTTGAATCTATTTTGTCTCACAAACACAGACCACTCACCACAAACTAGAGGCCCGCTCATCACCGATTGTCACTACCATCGTCGCTGGCCACCGTCCGTCCCTACCGTCACACGTCGCTACCACCACCGCCGACACCAAAATCACCACCAACACTGCTGCAAATCACATGTTTATCTCTGTCTCTCTCTGTTCGGTCCTCTCATGGGTGTTGCGATCTGGTTCTCTCTCTCTCTCTATCAAGCCATCTCTCGGGTTCCCTCTCTTTGTCTCTCTCCCCCTCCCTCTCTCTTCCCCTATTTTCCCATTTCTCACACTTAATCTAGGGTTTATATGCTTTTTTAGTTTATTTTTGTATTGATTTCGGTTAAGGGCTCATTGGTTGAAGTGTTTGATTTCTATGAAGTTATGAAATTCTTCATGTCCAAAATGGGTTTGATTTTTGTTTTATGGGTTTGATTTTTATTTTATGGGTTTGAGTTTTGTGTTACGGATTTGACAGAGAAGAATAATACCACAGTTGTAGTCTGTTTGATTAGCTTAAATCTGCAGCAATGCCACTGGAAAATGTTGCTTTGTGTTGTATTTTTTCTTGGAGTTTATTTTTACTCAATCCATAGGACTCTGTGAACCACTATAGTTTGATCAACTTATCTGTTATTTAGTTTGAGCAATGATTCTGCTGATTTGATCAAGTTATATGTTATTTCAACTTTAAAAATATGTCTCTTTGATTAACTTGACCCAATTTTGTTTCCATCATTATGTACACGTCATGAATATTTCTAACCGTAAATTTTCATCTGTTGATATGTTGGTTAGTGGTTTGGTATGGTTGGAAGAATTGGGCATTTGATTGAATTGATTACCCAAATTTGGAGTAGAATTGTTGACCTCAATTTATTTTATTTGGTGTAAGTAGTTTTTCTTCCTTCAACTATACTGCTTTTCTATATTGAATGTGAGATAATCAAGCTTTGGCTTTGTTCTATCAACTCTTGATTAATACATGGGAGAACACAAAAGACAACTATAAAATACATCACCATCTTTAAATAATATTACAAGTTCATGATCCAAATATTGTACGTAAGAAAAGTTGGTGAAAATAAGGATTACAAATTAGAATGGGAAACAATTGGATGAACAAATATGTCAGTCTAACATGTGTTTCAATTTTCTGTATCCTACTCCTTTTGTTTATAGTTTCTTGAAATTTGATGGACATGCCGAAGAATTCAAGGATATGAGGAACCTTGAAATAGATTAATATGCATGACAAATAATACTTAAAGAACTATTTACTTGTGATTACCTTGTAGAATAAAATTAAAAAGAGTTTTAATTATGTCAATTTGTAGTGGGCAATACCATCAAGATAATCAAAGAAATAGTTATCTATTTGACTTAATAAAATTTATATTTGGACGATCAGAAAAATTCATCAAACGTTGGACCGTATTGTCTTTTTAGTATGAAATTTTTAAGAGCAACAATTTTAATAAATGGAAAAAAAATAACAATTATTTGAAATACCAAATTATATAGTGAAGTGAATGGGGCTTGAACACAACACTATAGGTCTAATAAACATCTTTACTATTTGAACAAGGCACAACATATATGTTTTAAGTCAAAATTAAACTTTATATTTCATCGATTTAGAGCACACCCATTGGGTAGGCACACACCTCCTAATTTGCTCAACTGGTTGGGTAGAGGTGAAAATTTACGCTATCAGTGAATCAGAGGCGATGTTCAAGTATGTGTATATCACGACTCTTATTCTATGTTTTATGTTTTCTTAATACATGGGATGTTTTAGTATGAGGAGGATGAGCCAAATTAGACCAATAGACGTTTATTTGCCGACTAAACAGAATTTAGTCGCTAAAAGTAGGCAAAAACAATTGGAGGGAAGCTTATGAATTGGCGCGCCTTCCTATTTCGCACATATTTTTTGAATCTATTTTGTCTCACAAACACAGACCACTCACCACAAACCAGAGGCCCTCTCACCACCGATTGTCACTACCACCGTCCGTCCCCACCGTCGCACGTCGCCACCACCACCGCCGACACCAAAATCACCACCAACACTGCTGCAAATCACATGTTTGTCTCTGTCTCTCTCTGTTCGGTCCTCTCTTGGGTGTTATGATCTGGTTCTCTCTCTCTCTATCAAGCCATCTCTCGGGTTCCCTCTCTCTCCCCCTCCCTCTCTCTTCCCCTATTTTCCCATTTCTCACACTTAATCTAGGGTTTATATGCTTTTTTAGTTTATTTTTGTATTAATTTCGGTTAAGGGCTCATTGGTTGAAGTGTTTGATTTCTATGAAATTATGAAATTCTTCATGTCCAAAATGGGTTTGATTTTTGTTTTATGGGTTTGATTTTTATTTTATGGGTTTGAGTTTTGTGTTATGGATTTGACAGAGAAGAATAATACCACAGTTGTAGTTTGTTTGATTAGCTTAAATCTGCAGCAATGCCACTGGAAAATGTTGCTTTGTGTTGTATTTTTTCTTGGAGTTTATTTTTACTCAATCCATAGGACTCTGTGAACCACTATAGTTTGATCAACTTATCTGTTATTTAGTTTGAGCAATGATTCTGCTAATTTGATCAAGTTATATGTTATTTCAACTTTAAAAATATGTCTCTTTGATCAACTTGACCCAATTTTGTTTCCATCATTACGTACACGTCTTGAATATTTCTAACCATAAATTTTCATCTGTTGATATGTTGGTTAGTGGTTTGGTATGGTTGGAAGAATTGGGCATTTGATTGAATTGATTACCCAAATTTGGAGTAGAATTGCTTACCTCAATTTATTTTATTTGGTGTAAGTAGTTTTTTTTCCTTCAACTATACTGCTTTTCTATATTGAATGTGAGATAATCAAGCTTTGGCTTTGTTCTATCAACTCTTGATTAATACATGGGAGAACACAAAAGACAACTATAAAATACATCACCATCTTTAAATAATATTACAAGTTCATGATCCAAATATTGTACGTAAGAAAAGTTGGTGAAAATAAGGATTACAAATTAGAATGGGAACAATTGGATGAACAAATATGTCAGTCTAACATGTGTTTCAATTTTCTGTATCCTACTCCTTTTGTTTATAGTTTCTTGAAATTTGATGGACGTGCCGAAGAATTCAAGGATATAAGGAACCCTTGAAATAGATTAATATGCATGGCAAATAATACTTAAAGAATTATTTACTTGTGATTACCTTGTAGAATAAAATTAAAAAGAGTTTTAATTATGTCAATTTGTAGTGGGCAATACCATCAAGATAATCAAAGAAATAGTTATCTATTTGACTTAATAAAATTTGTATTTGGACGATCAAAAAAATTCATCAAACGTTAGGCCGCATTGTCTTTTTAGTATGAAATTTTTAAGAGTAACAATTTTAATAAATGGAAAAAAAATAACAATTATTTAAAATACCAAATTATATAGTGAAGCGAATGGGGCTTGAACACAATGCTATAGGTCTAATAAACATCTTTACTATTTGAACAAGGCACAACATATATATTTTAAGTCAAAATTAAACTTTATATTTCATCGATTTAGAGCACACCCATCGGGTAGGCACACACCTCCTAATTTGCTCAACTGGTTGGGTAGAGGTGAAAATTTACGCTATCAGTGAATCGGAGGCGATGTTCAAGTATGTGTATATCACGACTCTTATTCTATGTTTTATGTTTTCTTAATACATGGGATGTTTTAGTATGAGGAGGATGATTTGAAGGCTTGATGTTCTAAAAAAAAAAATTGGCTACGGTCGATTCTTAGTTTCAATACACTTAAATAAATAAATAAATAATATGCATCAATCAATAACACAATAAGAGAAGAAAGCTATTTACGAATTATCTTAATTGAGTTTTTTTTTTCTTTTTCTTCATCGCATATCTTTTCATGTACATCGGATGTGGTTGAGTGTGGAATCCACAAGGACAAACTTACAACATCAGTTGTAGTCCGAGTCGTAACACATAATAGTTTCAGATGAAGGGTAAGACACATACTTTATATGGTATCAAAGTCAGAATCATTTTTGGCGAAGATATTGACATCCCATATTGTAGGAAAAATAAGAAATATTACATAGTGAAAATAAACGGATTCGGGCATACCTTTCATACTCAAACTGAATCCATGGATCATGTAGATGAATCACATGCTTCCATTGATGTCTTCGAATAATTCCCAACAGTGGAATAGAACTACTAGAGAACTACCCACACTCTTCATAGTATAAAAGCATAGTTTTGTGTTTCCATGGAGTGAGAAAAAAGAGATTAGGAGAAAGAGACTAGTAGATTAACCATACGGTTAAATTCTTACTCTCCTAGATATAATACGTATATTATGTCGGAGAGTTATAACTACCAACAACTCTATCTTCTCAATAGATGAGATAGTGGGTTAATCACACTTATTCGCAGGATAAGTTAATCCAAATCCACTTAGACTGGATCTCTCCTTATGCGTCTTCGGTCACGTCACCATGGATGACCCAATTGGATATGGGTTCTAAACCTGACCCAATTCCAACATCTCCCACTCGAACATGTACTGGCATGACATCGTACTTCCTTTATCGTAGTCTATCCATCAAACACGATCATACTAGCTAGCGGACTATGCAACCGTTGAGAACACCATGTGAGAACTCTACACTAGAAACTCAGAAGAACTAGCATAGAGACTGTAATAATCCGACCCTCTTATATGCTTTACGTCCCTAGTTCTATGAGAAATTACGTGTTTAATGTGAAATTCCATGCAAAGATATGCTTACATGTGTGAATTGTTTGACCATGTTATTCTATCTATTGATTATTGAAACATATCTGTTAAAATTAAAATGTTAACTTGGAAATTTAAGCCGTAGAGGTGCAATAAACTGAAATTGAGTATGTGAACATGTTAGTGGGAATTTTTAAAGCCACTTGGGAGGTTTAATTGAAAATTTATTTTGTCTGATTTGCTAAGACTCGTTTGGCAAGTCTAGAAGTTAAAGACTTATTTACGTGAATGTTAACTTATGCTCACACTTTTAATTTATTTGTACTACTATCGTTCACTAGGCCTTGCTCACTATGCTTTCCTAAATGTTTTGTAGGTAACCAGCTTGCGGGTCAACCCTAGGTCAGCCCAGAAGCCTGTAGCTGAACTCGTTTTGCTGAGTCACCCGAAATGACTCCTTGCTTTATTTTGGAAAGCCTTTTAATGGCATGTTTTGTTATGACTGGGAAGAATAGATATGTATGTAAATGTCGACAACACTAAACATAATGGGTTGGTTCTTTTTTTCTTTTACTCTCAGTAATGTGAATGGTGCGTAGGATGTTGTATGTGTATAGTAGTGGCATTTAGACACAGCTCAATGAATGTTTTATCTTTCTATTATTTTGCTTCCATTCAGGCCCCGATATTGAGTAAACTTTAAGATGTTTCTAAATTGAGGTCTAAGGTTAGGCCAATCATGTCCAAACTTCCAGGGGCAGGTTTGGGTCGTGACAGTTGGTATCAGAGCACGAGTTGCTATCTCACGCACGAGTTCATTAAGCTTTTGAGCGTCTAGTAAAGACTTAAGTTACACATGCATGTGACTTTCAGTGCATATATAATAATCATGGATATATATACATTGGCAATGATCATGATCCATGCCTACTTGTGCATTTTGTATGTATTATAACTAATCGTTATATAGATCATGGTGAGAACCAGAACAGATGATCTGGAAGATGCTACCGCCGTACGGTTGGATAGAATGGAAATGATGATTATGGTGATGACAGAAACTCTGAGGCAACAACAGCAACAACCACCACCACCCATGCCGGTACCACCGCCAAGGATACAAGATTATCAAGCTGAGGATCGGACAATTACACTCACGAAGGAATTCAAATAGATGAAGCCGCCTTCGTTCAATGGAGGAATTGAACCAATGAAAGCCGAAGTGTGGGTGTTGGGTATCGAAAAGTTATTTCGAGGTTTTTCCTTGTATTGAAGCCCAAAAAGTGCAACTTGCTACCTTCACTCTCGAAGATGAAGCACAAAGATGGTGGATGCTCACGAGAACTGTACATCAAGGATTAACATGGGATAGATTTTTGGAGCTATTCTATGACAAGTATTTTCCTCAAAGCATGCGAGATAAGAAGGTGACTGAGTTTGAGACCTTGAGACAGGGGAACAGGACTGTTGCAGAGTATGAGGGTCAATTTGCTGAATTGGCCGTTTGGTACCATATATGGTGGATACGGATTACAAGAAGGCAAGAAAGTTTGAAGGTGGGTTACAGACTGCTATTCTCGACCAAATTAATGTGTTGAAACTACCTACGTATGTAGATGTGTTGCAAAGGGCAGTGATTGCTGAAGGTAATGTTGCCGCTCAAAGCCGGGTCTCGGAATGGAGAGGGAAAAGACAGAATATTCAAACCTCAAGGGGCTCAGTGACACCGCCAAGTAAGAAGTTGAATTCAAGAACTTCTAGTATATCTGCCTCTACTTGTGACTCTGCACCAATTTGTCTGGATTGTGGAAATAGACACCGTGGGATTTGTTACCGAGTAACAGGGGCATGCTTCAAGTGTGGAAAGACAGGTCACTTAGCCAGAGAATGTCCACAAAAGAATCGACAGAATGGGAATAGAACCACCGCAAGTTCAGTTGGATCAACCTCTATCCCAACTACAAAGACAGCTACGAAACCCACCAACACTCAAGATACCACCAAACAAGGAAGGGTGTTTGCGCTAATTCCGGGCGATGTACAAAATACTGAGGATGTGGTATCAGGTACATTTTCTGTTAATGGTTATTCTGCACATGTGTTATTTGACTCGGGCTCTACCCATTCTTCTGTATCAAAAGCATTTGCTAGCCATTTAAATAGGCCAAGGGAATCACTACCTTATGTTTTGTGTGTGTCCTCACCAACGGGGGAGTCCATAGTATGTGCATCTATTTATTTTGCATGTGAAATCCTAATTGAGGATGTTAGGGTAGATGCCAACTTGTTGCCTCTTGATATGACTTATTTTGACATAATTCTAGGGATGGATTGGTTAAGCAAGTATCACGCGACTATAGATTGTGTCTCGAAGCAAGTTACTTTCCAACTCCCAGGACAATCTGAGTTTGTTTTTAAGGGCCAGAGGGTAGTTTCCCCACCCTACTTGATTTTTGCAATGAAGGCATGTAAGTTATTACAAAAGGGTTGTCAGGGGTATTTGTGTAGTATTTTGGATGAACAACCAGTGAATGGGGGCATTGATACAATTCCAATTGTGCGGGATTTCCGGATGTTTTTCCAGAAGAGTTACCAGGAGAGCTAGTGGATTGTGAAATTGAGTTTACAATTGATATTGTGCCAGGAACTTGGCCCATTTCTAAGACCCCTTATAGAATGTCTCCCGCTAAAATGAAAGAGTTGAAGGTCCAACTGCAAGACCTCCTTGACAAAGGATTTATTCGCCCAAGTACTTCTCCTTGGGGGACACCAGTCCTTTTTGTGAAGACGAAAGATGGGACCCTTTGGTTGTGTGTAGATTATAGAGAGTTCAATAAAGTAACTTTAAAGAATAAATATCCTTTGCCCAGGATCGATGATCTGTTTGATCAATTACAGGGTGCTACAAGTTTTCTCTAAGATAGATTTGCGGTCGGCGTATCACCAACTAAAGGTTAAAGCTGAAGATATTGAGAAAACTGCCTTCCGGACTCGTTACGGACATTATGAATTTCTAGTTATGCCATTTGGGGGAACTAATGCACCAGCGGCCTTCATGGATTTAATGAACCGAGTTTTTAAGTCCTACCTGGATGACTTTGTGGTTGTATTTATTGATGATATCCTCATTTACTCAACAAGTATGGCAGCTCATGAGAATTATCTACGGATAATTCTTCAAACTCTCCGGGAAAAGAAATTGTATGTAAAATTAAAGAAATGTGAATTTTGGTTACATGAAGTAGGATTTTTGGGACATGTGGTGACGAATGAGGATGTTGCCATTGATCCGCACAAGATTGAAGCTATTGTGAATTGGCCGACGCCTACTAATATGTCAGAAGTATGTAGTTTCTTGGGTTTGGCCGAATACTACCGACGGTTTGTCAAAGACTTTTCCAAAATTGTGGTACCGCTTACTCAGTTAACCCAATTGTTTGAATGGTCGGAGCAACGGGAATCTGCTTTTCAGGAACTGAAGATAACATTAACTACTACACCTGTTTTGGCCTTACCATCCAGTAACGAAGGATTTGAGATTTATAATGACGTTTCTCACAAAGGTTTGGGATGTGTACTTATGCAAAATGGGAGGGTTATTGCATATGCCTCTCGTCAACTTAAACCCCATGAAAGGAACTACCCCACACACGACCTTGAGCTAGCTACAGTGGTCTTTTCTTTGAAAATATGGCGTCACTATCTATATGGGGCTAGGTGTGAGGTTTATACCGATCATAAGAGTCTTAAATACTTCTTTACTTAAAAGGAATTGAATATGCGTAAGAGATGGTAGTTATAGCTTATTAAAGATTATGACCTACAAATTCATTACCACCCCCGTAAAGCTAATACAGTTGCAGATGCCCTCAACCGAAAGAGTACGAGGAGTTTGGCAAATCTGCTCACGAGGTAGAAGGAGTTATTACGTGACTTGAAAAGAATAGATGTGGGACTTGTGTTACATGATCAAAATGCAACAATAGCAGCGATAGCAGCCCAACCAGCAATTATGGAAGAAATTAAACAACGGCAACTAGAATATGAATTTCTATAGAGAATTTGTGATGAACTGGAAATGAAACCAAGACCCGGGTTCATAATTGAAAATTCGGTATTGAAATTCCAGGGTAGGTGGTTTGTTCCTAACGTGCCAGAAATCAAGAAGAGAATTATGGGGGAAGCACATAGTTCCAAATTTGTGATGCATCCTCGTAGCACAAAAATGTACCACGACTTGAAACAGAATTTTTGGTGGCCAGGTATGAAGAGGGAAATTGCAGAATATGCGTCAAAGTGTTTACAATGTCAGCAAGTGAAAGTGGAGCACCAAAGATCAGCAAACCTACTTCAACCCCTACCAATTCCAGAATGGAAATGGGAACATTTAACTATGGATTTTATTGTGGGTTTACCGCGAACTCCTCGGGGCATGAACTCTATATGGGTCATTGTGGATAGACTAACCAAGTCAGCTCACATTCTACCTATAAAGACTCAATACAATGCAGACAAGCTGGCTACTATATATATAGATGAAATTGTGCGACTACATGGCGTACAAGTTTCAGTTGTGTCCGATAGAGATCCAAAGTTTGCATCAAGATTTTGGCAAAGTTTACAGGATGCCTTGGGAATAGAATTGAAATTCAATACAGCCTTCCACCCTCAGATAGATGGTCAATCTGAAAGGACTATACAAACACTGGAAGACATGCTTCGAATGTGTGCATTGGACTTCAAAGGAAGCTGGGAAACTCATCTACCGTTGGCGGAGTTCGCATACAACAATAGTTAGCACTCGAGTATAGAAATATCACCCTATGAAGCTCTATATGGAAGAAAATGTCGCTCTCCCGTATGCTGGACTGAAGTCGATGACAAATCGTTGATTGGGCCAGAAATTGTGCAATTGACAACAGAGAAAATCAAAACTATTCAAGAAAGGTTAAAAACCGCACAGAGTAGACAAAAGAGCTATGCAGATCACCGGTGAAAGGACTTGGAATTCGAAGTGGGTAATCATGTTTTTGTAAAAGTCACGCCAATAAAGGGGCACTCGAGATTTGGTAAAAAGGGTAAGTTAGCACCCCGATACGTAGGTCCGTTTCAAATCCTAGAAAGGGTAGGTCTGGTAGCCTGTGTCGCTCTTCCACTGAATATGGACCATGTGTATAACGTATTCCATGTCTCAATGTTACGAAGTTATTTGCAAGATCCATCCCATGTTATAGACTATCAGAAAATTACCTTAGACGATAAATTGATTTATGAGGAGAAACCAATTCAGATTCTGGACTGCCAAATGAAACAATTACGAAGTAAAGTGATTCCTACGGTGAAAGTAGAATGGCAGAAGCATTATGGAAAATAAGCTACTTGGGAACGAGAGAAGGAAATGAGACAACGGTACCCAGAGTTATTTACGACCTAAGGTAGTTTGGGGACCAAACTTATTTAAGGGAGGGAAAGTGTAATAACCCGACCCTCTTATATGCTTTACGTCCCTAGTTCTATGAGAAATTACGTGTTTAATGTGAAATTTCATGCAAAGTTATGCTTACATGTGTGAATTGTTTGACCATGTTATTCTATCTATTGATTATTGAAACATATCTGTTAAAATTAAAATGTTAACTTGGAAATTTAAGCCGTAGAGGTGCGATAAACTGAAATTGAGTATGTGAACATGCTAGTGGGAATTTTTAAAGCCACTTGGGAGGTTTAATTGAAAATTTATTTTGTCTAATTCGCTAAGGCTCATTTGGGAAGTCTAGAAGTTCAAGACTTATTTATGTGTTATATAAGTCTCTTTATGAACTCATCTCCTTATATATATTGAGTGGGGAATTCTAGAGAACACCCAAGAGAGGGAGAAAGAAGAGGGAAGAAGAGAGGCTTATCAAGGGGGAAGATTGAAAGAATTAAAATAGGGTTTGAGGCTAGAGTTCAAGGTACGTACAATCTAACTAGAATATTCTAATCTCTCCCTCTATTTGATTTGGGAAGGAAAATCTTTATATTCATGTAAGTTAGGGTTACAATAAGAGCCTTGCTTATGGAATTTGGTTGCTTTGGTAGATGATCCTTGGGTTTGGGGGTTATTTTGAGCTATGTTTCTTTGGTTCTACACATTTTAAGCTCGCTCATGCATCTTGATGTTTTGATAGAGATATATTGTGATAAACCAAGCATGGTTGAAATATAAAGAATTTGAGATGTATATATATGAATTTAAGAGGAGTATGGATTGATTATGCTTATGATTCATGTTCCTTGTGATAGTATACTATGATACTGCATATGCAGGGCTCACAACCGCATGTGCAAAAAACAAGGGAGAAGGGTCGAACTACACTGCTAAAAGGCATGTGTGGCCCTCACGTGCAGTGCACCTACCCGCACGTGCGGCAAGGACTTCCGCACATGCGACCCAAATTGGAAAATTTTGAAACTTTCTTTCGCTCTTCTCGACCCTTTGAATGCGTTGTTATGTCCGTTCGATGTTCCTATAATGGATTTAATTACATGAAACGTAACGAGTTGAATAATTGAGAATTGAAAGGAAACTAAGAATAATGATGTACCTATGATTTATATGTTATGTGTAGGGCATCCACAGGAGGGGACCAGCGTTCACCCGCATCACAGTGAGTGATAGTAGCGTAATATTATGCTCTGTTAACGTTTTGTGTTAATAGATGTTAGTTAAGATCTTATTCACTTTTGTGAGTACCTTATCCTATGTACGTTATGTCTGATATATGATTAAACTTTGATATGTGACATTGTAGCGCCCGACTTCCTCTACGTGCCCCCTTTTTGGAGAGGGCGCGAATTGGTCTTACTACAGTTCAGACTCCCGTCACGGTTCTGAATCTAATCTCACAAAGTGCAATGTGAGACTGATAAATCACCAAAGAGTCCAAATCTGGCAATTGGTTTTGAAAAATCAATTTTGAATCAAAAAGCGCCAAACATGGACTGCTTTGCCAGATTACAAAGTCGCCACCTAAATGTTTTGTTTTTGGGAAATTTAGGACACCCTGACTCGTGCCAAAGGCCACGTGTTCGTCATCACCAAAGTTGCCTCAGCTCTGGAACTTGGGTACTAGAGGGGAAGGTCATAAAATGAGCACCCCCGCTTGCCCGATCAAAGGATCGGCATCTACTAAACATGATATGTTGTTTGATAAACACATGTGTTCTTATTCCGGTTATTAGCTAACTTACTACGTGATGCGCTCAACATAATTGGAACAAAACAACTCATGTTTGTTTTTGAAAATGGTTTGAAAGTGCTACTCGCAAGTAGGCTAAAGCGCGGATTTATCACCCTCAAGTGGGCTTTAAAACATGATTTTGCCACTTCACAAAGTGGGCTTTAAAACTCATAATCATCGAGTTGTTCCAATTCAAGCAATCAAGCCTTCATCCACAGACATTCATGCAGTTAATCACTTAAGTAAATAGCCTCATGGCAAGCATGCGAAACATGGCAATACTCACACTCATACAAGGATGCTAAAGAATAGGCTCGACTATCTAAGATGGCATATGAATGCTACACTTGATACATGTATTCAAAGAAGTATTGAAATACGATGCAGTTTGAATGATGCGCCGAGCCCGGTGCATGCAATACAAATGAATGATGCAAACATGCAAAGCATAAGGTTTGCTAATTGAAAAATGCCCTAAAACTAACCATCGAAAGTGGTTAAGTAAAAGGGAGAAAGAAGTGAGATTGGAAGACATGCATACACACACGCGCACGCTTATTACAACAATATGCCCTCGCGAAGGATGGTCCGAATAAATAAGCTAACTAGCTACGCTAAGCTAAGCTAAGCTAATCTTAAGCTCAAAGGAGAGTGGCACTCGGCTATCGAGCCACCAACCAAGCATCTCAATGCATGATGGCTCAAAAACCAAGCTTGCACAAGCTTAGTGAATGCACAGAAAAGACTCAAAGTGCTTCCGCCCTATCATGCATGATCAAGGGAGTTGGCGACCAAGAAATGTGACACATTTCATCACTTTGAGTATGAAACATCCGACATTTCTTGTGTTTGGATTAACGTTCGATCCAAATGAAATGCAATGCAAACAACATGTTTATCTTGGCATGTTTTACTTGGCTCAATCCTTGTTTACTCATTTTAGCTTACCAATTAGTCCATTAACCGGTTAAGTTCAATGTGCAAAGTCCTCTAGTTTGAAAGACGACCTAAACTTCGAGTGCCTTGAGCATGAAGAAAGTATCACGCTATTGGTTAGTAGAAATCCTCGAGGGAGGATTAAAACCATTAGACATGAATGCCTCAAGTTCATGCTCAAGCCAACAAGGGGCTTAAGGCCACTTTCAAGGTGAATGAAAGTTTAAAAGAATGGAGTGTAATGGCACATATCTCAGCACTGAGATATCATGTTGAGTGACTAAAAAAACAATGCAAACAACTCATGTAATGCATGCTGAAGAAGCCAAATACATTAAGCTAGTGAAGAGCATCACTCTAGAAGCATGCAATATCAAACTCAAAGGACCAAACCAACTCTAGACAGACCTCAAATATGTCAAAACAGAGGCCAAAACATGCTGAGATGGAAGTCTATGAGGCAATCAAAAAATGCTCAAGTATTGGCTCACAAACAAGGCATAAGACACAACTCACAAAAGCTATGAAAGAGTAGAATATGTAAGAATGTACTATGCTAAATGCACTGAAATCATGTGAGAAATGAGGCTAAGGCATGCAAACAACTCAAACAAAGCATGCCAGGGACATTGAAACTCAAAGCTAGTCAAGGGTCTTTACACTACAACCATGCACAACAAGTCTCACATGGCCAAGAGCACTCTAAACAGAGCTAAGGCATGCCAAAATATGAACAAAAACATGCTGAGAAGGAGCTAACACTAGCTAAAATGATAGGCTGAAGCATGAAGCATGTTAGGCCAACAAGCATGATTGCACTACAAGTACCAAAAGTAAGCAAGAGGTGACCCAAACACCCAAAAACAGAGTTAAAGCATGACAAAACAAAGCCAAAAACATGCTTGAACTAAGTCACCAAAGAGTAGAAAAACATGCTCAAGTATGAGGCCATCAACACAAGCAAACAAGATACAAGGAGAGGGGATGACCCCCTCCTATTTTAAGCCTCAAAACCAACTTTCTACCACTGAAATTCCTCTGAGTTTCAATTGTAGAAAGGCCAAACAAAGGTCATTGCAAAGGCTAAGAAAGATGGCTCAAGAGGCTCTACAAGCCAAAGAGCAAAAGAGAGGAAACATCCCCTAACCAAGCAAGACTTAAACCCACATTTTAAAGCCTTAAAATTAGAGTTTTTAAGAGGTTAAAACCAACCTTAAAATAGCATGCAAAGGTGATCAAGCACTTAAACAAAACAAAGCTTAAAAAGGGAATATGCTCACCCTTGAAGGATAGCTGCAAGACAACAACTTTTCTAAGCCAAAACCAGCTTTAGGAAATCCAAACAAGCCTTAAGGGATCTCAGCTCCAAGGTCAAGATGTTTGGCTAAGGGGTTCTAGGCAAAATATGTGAAGAACACTCACTTTGAAGCACAATATAGAGAGGGAGGGAGAGAGTTTTAGAGAGAGTGCAATTTAGACTCTAAATTTTCTGAACCCCAAACAAGGGGGAGGGACCTCTCCTTATATAGAACAAGCAAGCCAAAGCTTCCTTGACAAGCTAGAAGCTTGTTTGAATCCATCCATACACGTGTATGGATGATACACTCAGTGTGCAGTAGCTGGCTCAAAAGATCTGAAAATATCTAAAAAATGAGAGGATTGGCCACCGGCCACTTCAAATGGCTGGTCGGCCACTTTAACTAGCTGACCGGCCACTTCAAGTGGTTGGCAAGGAGAAAAAGTGGCTGACAAATGCCAAAAGTGGCTGGCAGGGCCCTTCTCCCCTCCAGGCAAGAGGCACCAAGGTCTGGCCCAAAAACAAGGCCAAAACACAGAGGGTTTAGAGGCTCAAAGGCAATGCGCTCAACCGAGACTTTCGAGCGCTCAAACCGAGCACAAACATGCGCAATCATCGCGTGCATAAATGATGGCGTTTGAGTCTTAAGGTCGGTCAAAAATGAGGTGTCTACAATTGCCCCTCTTTGACAGAACTCGGAAGTCATGAAATGACAGGAGTGAATGTCAAAGCCTAGAGACGGCCCATTTTTGACAAGGCCGAAGATTTAGACAAACAGGCAAGATAACAAAATAGATGCGCCCGCAGGCAGGGGCAAAATGCAACTGACATGCACGAAACAGAACATAACTTACAATGACCCCAAAAGTCATCCTTATTTAATTAGGGGTTAATGTGTTTTAATTTAACTATATCTATTGGAATTGAGAATGTTTTTATCTATTTTGGGGTATTGATTGAGGTGGTGTATGATGGTAAAGTAAGATTGGACCAAAGAATATAATTCAGATAGTTATTCTACGATCAGTCGTCACTCATTTGCCCTTTTCTTTTTCTACACTTTGAATTTGAATGTGAGGTTAGAACCATTGGAAAGCTTATTTCCGGGGCTTCAATGTGGACACAAGAACGACCTACAATGGAGTCCCGATGAGAGAGTTATACCCGTTTGAAATTTTCACATCTGTGCTGGAAGCAGAGCTGCACGTGCGGGGAATAGCGCCGCACGTGCGGGCTGTGCGGGACAGCAGCTCAAAAACGAGATTTTTGGCCCATTTCTTACATTTTCTTTTCCTCTCTTCTTCTCGCCTCTTCCATGTCCGAAACCCTAGCTCCCAAAACCTTGATTTCCTCCACTTTTCTCAACAAATCCACCATGGATCTTGCATCAAGGATGGAGAACAAGAAAGGGTCAACATTTTCAACCGATTGAAATTCGAATTTGTGGAGGATTCTTCTCAAAGCTTGCTTTTATTGCTTGAATCTTGAGGTAGGAGTCCTTATTCCCTTTCAATATTTGCATTCATGGATGGATTTATGGTATTTTGAGTATATAAATACAAAATCTATAGTTTTGAACATATTATGTCAAACTTGAGATTGGGGGATTTCGGGTTTATAATGCTGGGGATGTAGTTACTGGGTTAAGGTGATGGATTATGAACTTTAGACTTGTAATCAATGAGGAAATTGGAACAAAAAAATAATGGGTTAAGAAATTTGGATTTTTCTTGAAATTTCAAGGTTTTTCTTGAAACCCTAGGTTGATTAATGATGATAACTAATGAATTGGCCCAAATTGAAAGTAGAGTAATGAAATTGAGGTATTGAATTATATGTGTTCAAGTTTAATTGGAATTTGGAAATGTTTGAAAATTATGTTTAAAATTTGCAAATGAACTATGTTATGAACATTGTGATTCATGCTGTAATGTGAAGAGAAAATTGGGAAAATAATCTATTAATGATATGGATGATATGAACTCGGTTTTGGAATGTTGAAATGGAATTCAAAGGTTTATTTTGAATTATGTTAAATTACAAATGGTGTTGATGAACTAAGTGATATTTATTTTGTTGGATTATGTTGTGTTGACTCATAGTAAATTGAATGGTGTTGTACTATGATGAATTATGTTTGAATTACGTGAATTGTGTAGGGTTAGCTACAGGGGCGGATCAAGCACCTGAACACTGTGAGTAGTAGTACAGAAATGTACATCTTATTATCGTTGATAATTATTGTCACTAACACTCTGTTCTTTGTAAGTGTTATCAACGTTTATGACAAGTGAAAATCAATATGAATTTCTATGAATATGGAAAGATTTGCGTACGTCGGTATGACTTTGGAACCCTTTTGTTCTGTCAATAACAAGTATTAACCCTCTGTTATTTATCAGCATGTTACGTTCTTCTTAAAGAATTAATGGAGCTTATGTTCATTCTTAAACAATGATATCTATATAAGTCCAAGATTATCTTGTTGTGTTACGTATGGACCCGAGGTCGGTTAGAATCTACGACATGAAAACAAAGGTTTAATATCATTATGTAACCCACGTTAGAATGTAAACTGTTCTGTCTTTGCTAAGTGTATTACGATGACATGATATAACAAGAAATGCTCTATATTCTGATATGTTACGTTTTGAATTAATGAACAGTTGTCCATAAATGTAAAGTATTCGTGACATCCGTAGCACACGGCCCTTACCCGGGGGTAATAATACCGTGGTTCAAATAATTAAGTTACAAGTTTAAAGTATGTTACAAGCTTAAGTATGTTACAAGGTTAAGTATGATACAAGTTTACGTATGTTACCAGTTTATGTATGTACATGTTCAAGTATGCTATAAGTTCACAATGTTGGGGGATTCCTTTATGGAACGAACAAAAAAAAATACTTATTATTGATTTGCTTGCACTATTACAGTGCCAAGTATAAGCAAGTATGAATTCTGATTTCTATTTATGATTCAAGCATAATGCATATGTATGAATTTATTTCCGGGGTATGACATTACATGTATGGTTTGGTCTGTAAGACCTAATGATTATTGGTATGGAACAAAGTGTTACTTGGAACTAAGTGCTACATTGTGAGCCACCGCTAGAGTCCATGTGAGACACCTCTTGAGTCCATACCTATGTGAAAGTTATGAGGCTGAAAGCCATTCTGTGAAAGTTATGAGGCTTATAGCCATCCATATAAGTTGTTATGAAATGAAACAAAGTGCTACACGGAACTAAAAGCTACATTGTGAGACACCGCTAGAGTCCGTGTGAGACATCTCTTGGGTTCATATATGCATGTCCAAAGGCATCATGCCAACTTTTCAAGGGCTTCATGCCAATCTTTCAAGGGCTCAATGCCAAGATGTTTCAAGGGCTTAAATGCCAAGATGTTTCAAGGGCTTTAATGCCAATATGTTTCAAGGGCTTTACGCCATTCTGATAAGGGCTTTATGCCATTCTGATAAGGGCTTTATGCCATTCTAACAAGGGCTTCATGCCATGTATACAAGGGCTATATGCCATTATGATTAAAAGCTTAATGTTAATGTGTTCAAGGGCTTAAAACCATTATGACTCACGATTGGGGCCTAAAGCCATTTGAAATGAAAACAGGAACAGATTAACTACATGATCTTCGCATTCATTTATGCATTGTTATGTATTATGTTTAAATAGTGCATTTATGTATCATACTATTCACTGAGCTTGGCTCACCCTATGTTATGTCTGTTTTTGTAGGTAACCAACCAAGTGGTCAGTCCTAAGGCATGGCGCTTGTCCTCTTTGGTCAACCTTTCCATGTCCAAGCCTAAGAGAAGCTGCTCTTATTTTCATGAAGTCTTGACGAACTTTGGTTTTGCACTCTAGTTGTTGGCCTAAAGTTGACATGTCTGCAACACTTCGTTCTCTAATGTTTTTGATATATGCCCAATGACAGGGCTGGGCCTGTATATATGTATGTATATAACCGATGTTCAGGTGTATGTTTTAGATTTTATTTGTCTCTTAAAAGTTTATGATCCTGGCATGATAATAGTAGCTCAATGGAGTTTGTTTCTATTGTCAAATTTTGATATTTAATGCCTCCGTTCAGGCCCCATATGATATATATATATAACAGGTTAAGTGTCTATTACTGAAGTGGTCATGCCCAAACTTCTAGGGGCGAGTTTAGGGCGTGACATAACTTATGATCATGCAAAGAGGGCTGTAATGAAACATCTGAATGCAAATGTTGTGCAAAGAAATGCTTCAGCAAACTCATACATAAGCAAGCTAACACGCCACGCGTGAGAATTACAGACCGAACTACATTTCATGTAGAGAGGATGCAAGAAAATTATGTAATCTTGACTATGCCTCACATAGAAAAGGGTAAAGAACAACAACCGTCAGGCGCACCCGAGGCAGCAAACAACATCCCGATGCGTGGTACACGCGAAAAGAGAAGTGGTGCGAACCTAGGGGCACACCCCAAGGTTCCAAATTAACAAAAGCACACAATAACAATTAAAACACATCCAACTATTATGCAAATGAAACAAAGAGCGGTATAAGCATCAGGATCCGTCCAGATGCATTTAACCAAAGTAGGCCTGTAAATGGATCGGATTCGGATCGAATCTGTCAAAATCTGAATCCGATTCGATTAAGGCAAACCCGAATCCGATCTGAATCCGTTTAGTATATATCCGATTATAGATATCTGAATCCAAATCCGATGATTTCGGATATCCGATCCGATAATCGGATCAGATCCATTTATTTATTTACTGAGCTACAATTTTATATAATTTGATTTTTTTTTCATTTTATGTTTTTTCATTCAAATTGAGAATAATCAGATCGGATTATCGGGTCGGATCGGATCGGATTTTTGCATATTCAATCCATTTAATAAACGGATTCGGATTATCAGATCGAATTTTTTTGTAAACAGATTCGGATTATCAAATCAGATTCAGGTCGAATTCGGATTAGATCCGATCCATTGACAGCTCTGAACCAAAGCATCCTAATCCGCCACGCGTGAGAGGAAAAAGGGAGCGGTGCACACACCGAAGGGTGGTATAAACATCGGAGCACGTTCCGATGTTTCTAACCAAAGGGGTGGTATAAGCGTCGAAACTCATTCCGAACGCTCTTAACCGAGGAGTGGTATAAGTGTCGGGTACACGGTCCAAACACTGCTAACCAAAAGGGGTGGTATAAACATCAGGCACACGACCCAATGTCTCTAACCAACAGGATGGTATAAGCGACGGACACGCGGTCCAAACGCTTCTAACCAAAGTGAAGAGGTATAAGCGTCGGGCACACGCCACAAACGCTTCTAACCAAAGCAAGGAGGTATAAGCATCGGGCACCCGCGCCAAACGCTTCTAACCAAAGCAAGGAGGTAGAAGCATCGGGCACCCGCCCCAAACGCTTCTAACCAAAGAGGTGTGGTGTAAGCACCGGGCATACCCGAATGCTTCTAACCAAAGCAAGGTGTGGTGTAAGCATCGGGCGTACCCGAATGCTTCTAACCAAAACAAGGTGTTCAAAGGACAGGAATAATCTTATCCAGAATCCCCTTGAATGAACCGTACATACAATATCGTCTGGTTGCGCCTGCTTCAATTGAACTGTACATACAATATCGTGCATGCATAAGAAAGAAACTTTACAAGTACAATGCAATACAATGCATGTTCTATGCGAGATTGACAGCATGACACAATGCTTAGCGAGACATGTTTCATGCACATCATGCGAAGAATGAAACGAGAGCATATTTTATGCGACAAAACATGGAGCACATTCTATGCAATACCAAATGCATGCACAATGCAACAGGTACAGAAAACTTCTATATAAATGTAAGGGCATGCGCAATACAACACAACATGATAGGTATATTCTATACCGCATAGAAACATAGGTAATGCCATGCGCTGCGTCATGCGTATTTTGTGTTCAATGACAATGATGCACATGCAATGCAACATCGATAGCATGCTCAATGCGAAACATCGAATAAAGAAATGCGTGTCTGAAAAAGACCAATTCAGTTGCAACCTCCGATTCACCTCTCGAAGGAGTCACAATGTATTTCAAAAAGGATACATGCCGTGCATGCCGGCTGACGATGAGTCACGCATTGAAGGCATGAGTCGAACTTTTGCAGAGACATTTTGAGCTGAAAAGTGGTCTTTTCTTGCACTTTCTCAAGAACCAAGGGCTCCTAACAGCCTGAAAACACAGAGGGAGGCCGATCGGCCAAAAAACTGGCCGGTCGGCTAGTTACAATAGATTCGGGGCAGTTCGGTCCTTTTGCGTTTGGATCTTTAAAAAACACATCCAAATCACTTTTCTTCACACATACAAAGTCGAAATCCCCTCCTCCTTACTCCCAAACACTTTTCCTCCTCAGATCCGTGCCCCACACGCGTTTTCCAATGCCCCTCGCAAAGTTGATTCGCGAAAAACTTTCGATTCTCTTCGTTTTGAACCGAACAAAAGTTGTTTTAGGAGCCTTTTCCTCCATTTTCACCATTTGAGGTTTGTTTCCCCCAACTTTGACTTGAGTTTGGCACCCTTTGACTTTCTTTGACTTTTTCCCTTCCCGAGAGTTGACTTTTGTTGACTTTTGGCATTTTCGCCCCATTTGCTAATTTTTGCCTTCTTTTCAGATGGAAAACGACGCGCCACATGGAGGAGGTTCTCCAAGGATGGAGGGGGAGCCCGAGCACAATCCGCTACCACCCAGAGTTCGGTCATTCGACCCCACGACGTATCATCTCGAGGCACATGTGCTACCACTCAGTACAGTCCGCCATTTCACTGGCTTTGCATGGCATGCACCTGCGGACCTACTGTTATGGGAGACGGAGTCTCATTTGTCCCATGATGCCCCAGAGGTACACACCGTACTTTTACATTTTCTGCGATGTACTTTACATTTCTCACATAGTTCGCACTTCTCGCACTGTATTTCATCTGCTCGTTCTGAACACACGTACATGCTGTATTCCTGCTCATTCTGAACATAGTCACACACTGTATTCCTGCTCATCCACAGAGGTTGACTCTTGTTTCAGCCGTGGATATGGGTCGACCACGGCAAGGGAGTGGTACTTAGAGCTTCCTGACAGCGTCTAGCAGATTATTGACGAGACAGGGTTTGGCTTTTTCTTCTCGGGGCTCTCGCGTCTCTTCACAAGTAGGACTATCTTAGGCACGTTGGTAGAGAGATGGTGGGACACCACAAACTCCTTTCGTTTCTCTACCGCCGGGGACATGACGATGACCCCGTACGACTTCGCTATGCTGACCGGCCATGAGGTGGGAGGCCAGCCGATCCCATATGACTCCGATAAGGGTGAGTGGGAGGCATCTTGGACTCATCTACTGGGAGCACACCCACCTATTTACCGTTCATGGGGCTTGGTCCGGTATACCTGGTTCACTGACCATTTCAGAGGGAGAGAGCCTATGACGATCGAGGAGACAGAGCAGTACGCCTGAGGCTTCCTCATGTTCCTCTTCGGTACTACCCTATTTGCCGACAGAGGGAACACAGTGGGACTAAATTTGTTGACTGCCTTAGTGTACTTGTCTCAGGTGCGACACTATGATTGGGGGGGCACCGGCCTTGCTACCCTCTACTGTTATATGAGCTTGACCTCACGTAGGAGCGGGAACATAGCGGGCGGCTACTGGAGAGCCTGGGAGGTATGCTTTACTGTTTAACTTTACATTTTCTGCTATGTTTTCTGCTTTGCATTTTTTGTACATTGCATACATAATCCGCTTTCTGCCTTGCATCTGTACTTTCTATACACTGTGCCATACTCTGGTTTCTGCATTTTCTGTATTCTGTATTCTCACTGCAACTGCCATGCTTTTCACAACTATGGGTATACGCCTATTTCCCGACACTTGTTCCTGAGCCCGAGGTTGAGACGCAGCCCGACGTCCCCTATTCACGTTGATACGACGGTAGGTGCCAGCCGAGAGTGCGGGAGACCCTCCCATACTTGTGCTAGTACTTCGACACAGTGAGGACGACAGAGGTAATTCAAAACTCACAGTTTTTCTTGTTTTCGACTTCACTTCATTTTGCATACCTACTAGCAACTAATGCACTTGCTGTCTACAGATTACATGGCAGCCCTAGACGGCGATGCCAGAGTTTGCTCGATTTCATTTTTAAAGAGCTCGAGGTGCCTCTCGATACTGGATCTTGCTTGAGGGACCCGTAGGCCGACCCTGGTTCTTGGGTAAGTGCTTCATGTGCCAGACATTGGGCTTGCCATTAAAGTCAGTTCATTTGCCACCTCCACCGTCTATGCGGAACACAGAGAGTTTCTCTCCTCAGGAGCTTATTGACGTTATACGAGGCGCGGATGCAGACTGATTTATTGGGGAGAAGGACTACACGACCTATATCCAGACGTACCTCATGCCTCCATTAGCAGGAGTTCACGTTCCCACGGGGAGGACAGCTGATATTGCATCGTCGAGCAGGGCTCGAGCAGCTACCGCTCCCTCGACAAGTAGGGCCTGGGCAGTGGATGCCCCTTCGATGAGCAAGGCTTGGGCACCGAGAGGCGAGACTAGAGGGATGCCTTCAACTAGGCAGTGTGTTGGATGGCCTGATCCCCTGACTGAGCTGACCAGTTGGTAGATCTCTGGAGCGCCTTATCAGATTTTGCTTGAGCTTACATCGCCGGATCATCGATATGTCAGGACACCCGGCGCACCACCGGTATACTTTACAGCTTTTATGCATTTCAGTTTCACTTAGATCCTTATTCATTCATGCACTCATCATCTCAACTTGCATTTGCAGCCTTCTGCAGAGTATGTCGAGGGGTTACTCCAGGCGATGGCCTCATTAGAGAGCATGGTCTTGAGGAGAGAGATGATGCTGACGTCCCACGGGATTCCGGTAGTTTTTCAGTTTTCTTGCATTTATCATACTTCTTCTGATACACGGAAACTGACACCTCATTGCACTGATGCACTGCATGTATAGATCCCATTTGACACATTGCATTTACATACTTTATCGGATTTCTACATGTACTCACTTTTCATAACATACTTGCATCTGATACAAATACTGTAGCTGATGTATTCAAATTGCCTTTTTCAGGTCACACCCCTTCAGACAGGATGATCAAGGCCTCCTTCAGCAGCAGGAAGAGAGACCCCGACACACAGCTGAGGGAGACGTCAGGAGCCTGTCACACGCGATGACGATGACGAGTCCAGCGAGGACGAGGAGCCAGGGAGTCCCCAGTCAAAGTCATCTGCGAGTGGGGGCGACGGCACCGGCTCAGGTTCTGAGGGTTGCGGCGATGCTGAGGAAGGCTCCGAGGAGGGGAGTGGAGGTGACTCTGGTTCTGGTTCTGGCTTGGATCCAGATGGTGGCGCCGATGGCGATGGTGCGGAGTCTGCTCAGTCGAGGAAGAGGATGAACAGGGCCTCTGAATCCTGTGCTAGGTGGCACCGATTTAGATGCTTTTTTTTATTTGTTTCTCTTTTTTTTAGTAGTGTTAGCACCTTGTACAGCCTTAGGGAGTTTTATTTTCTTTAAAACTTGTACTTTTTGTAAAGAGAAACCATGATGGAATGAAAACAACTTTTTGATTTTGATTGAAAAGTGTTCTACTTTTGTATTCTAAACATCGCATCGCACCATTTTGCACAAAAACGAGATTTGATGAAAAGTAGACATTTGTGTATTGCAAAGTCAGGTAGTGAACCAACACAACAACTGAAAGAACAAAACAACTCGATAAACAACACAAGGCCTTGATAGGTCAAACAATGTAATCACAACTCGATAAGCGAAGTGCAACAACTTGATAAGTAAAACAACAACTCAATGAAAGAAACAAATACAATTCAATTAACAAATTGCAACAACTCAGTAAACAAATTGAATTGAAACAACTCAACTAAACTACTGAACAAAAGAGCCAGACGCATCTAGGGTAGAACAGAGCACAGGTTTTCAGCATCCTAATCACACAGGAAGACCCAAAATCCTTTGCTGGGGATAGAAAGAGGCTGTCAGCTACTTTTTATTTGTGCCGGCCACTTATTCTCAGTGTTGGCCAGTAAAGTGGCCGATCGGCCAGTAAAGGTGGCCAGTCGACTACTTAAATTGGCCGTCGGCCAGAAATTTTGAGGACCTCCAGAATGCAGCCACCTGTCCTCCACTTAATGCCTTATCTTCTATAAAGGTTCCAACTTCGTCGTTTCCTCATTTCAACTCCACTTTCGCCCCAAATGGAAGCATTTCTTGCCTAAAACCTCTCCGATTGGCTTGTAGCTTTGGATGGCTCGGAAAAGTTAAATTTCTGGGGTTTCGGAATAAGTGCACTATTCACATTAAGCCGCACCCCGCTGTGTTTTCCGTTCCTCCATGCTGCGGCTACGTGTTGGAATTTGATAACTCATGTTTTTAGCTCTGGTAGACAAGAGATATGTCCTACTTTTGAAGATTTCCAAGCTTTGATGGAATCTTGGCGCAATAAAGAGATCTTGCCCTAATTTCGTTTTGGCCAAATCCAAGCTTTAGGACGGATGTGTGGGCTTACTTTGCATGACACTTGGTCTTTGATTCGTGACAAAGAGCTGGATATTCCGAGCTTTATTCATCGATTTTCTGACGCCGGTGACCGCGGCGACCGTATTTGGCAGAGTTTTCGACGACACGTCCTCTGCTTGTGCATGTTGTCTCATTTCTTGCTTGCCCCAGGCTCCGGAGGGTCTAGCGTCCATTTGATTGAGGTTGTCCAAGGCTTGAAAGAGGGCAAGAGTTGCATTGGCATGGCACTAGTTGAGACTCTGATGGGTTTGGATGCTTTCCGTCACCGAGAGACAACCAGATTCGCAGGGAGTCCACTACTGTTATAAGTAATGTTTCCCGCCCTTCTCACATGCATATTTCTCACATCACTCGGCCCTCAGGGTCTGTTTTTCTCTCAAAACCCTTTCTCACTTTTCTCTCCACGTACACCTCTCTATTCTTTAATCTCTCTTATTTTTCATCCCTCTCTAGATGTGGCTCATGGATAAGTTGAAAGTAGTGGACTCATGCCCAGCATATTCAGCACGCGGCTATTTTTTTTGACAACGACTAGTTCATGCCCCAGATAAGGGATGGTGGTGCAAATGGATGTGTAGCCTATCTGCTATCAACATTGCTTGGCGCTGCCCCTGGCTTAATCTGTCGGCGATGAGCTACAACATGTCTCGCCAACCCGGGATTCAGCTGATTGGCCTGACACACTATGTCTTCTACTTCCCATTCCATTTCAGGCGTCAGTTCGGCTACGGCCAGACTTGCCTGGAAGAGAGGATTGCGTACCCAACTTCATTTCGGATCCGAGGCTCACAACTAGCTCGGTATGCCACAGCATGGAGAACAAGAGAACTTCTGGCCCCCGCTCCCACTTTTAGTTGTGCCCTTTCTGAAAAATGCATAGCTTGGCTTGAAGACGAGGCACAAACCAGGCCTACTTTGGCATCAGAGGCTTCCACAAGCTCTAGGAGGGGGCGCAGGAACAGCTGACTAGACTATGCCCCCAAGTTTATTGCTTTAATCTGTACTTTCAAGTTTTTTTTTGAATGTAATAAAAAGCAACTTCAATTTGTATTGAGAGTAGGAGAACTCTGTATTGAAATCAATGAAATTGAAGGTAGTAGGTATTGAAAATTTTCTGTTTGGTCCAAAAATGGTCTAAGTTGTAAAAAGATTAATTTGAACAAAATCAGCTTTTATTAAAACTTTTCAAAACCATTTTCGATATGGATCACAACTAGACACGCCCGAGATCTATGACTGAGATGTACAACCCCGGATCCAATAACTGGAAAGTTGCCCCTTGTCTGAATAGCAATGTACTGGAGATCACAACCGAACTCTTGGATGCAGAGGGGACAAAGATGGCCAGAACGAACACATAGACAAAGTTGATTTGGAAGTGTTTATGGCTGGACTTCAAAATGAAGTTGCCTACATATCCCGAAGATGGGAATCAAGCCTTACGTAGTTCGGTTTAGGTTCACTCGTCTCCTTTTGCGCTCTAACTTTTGCCAAGACCGCCCTTTCTGGGTTTTCAACCTTGTGAGCTCAGTTTTTGTTATTTCAAATTTTCTATGCTCTAACTTTTGCCTAGGTCGCCCTTTCAAGTTTTCGGCCTAGTGAGCCACTCAGGGATAGTATTTCTTCAACTTGTCCATGTTGATCGGTTGGGAGAACTCAAGGCTATCTAGGTCCATAAGAACGACAGCTTCACCCGACCAGATAGACTTGATGATGTAAGGATCAGTCCAATTAGGTCTGAACTTGCCCCTTGGGTCGTGGATGGGAGCTCGGTTGTCTTTAAGCACCAAATCCCCTTCTTTTAAATTCCTGGACTTAACCTTCTTGTAGAAAGCCCTGGCAATTCTCCATTGATAACCTTGGACGTGATACAGTGCTTTTAGCCTTCTCTCATCAAACAGCATGAGTTCTTCGAACCTGCTTTGCTGCCAATTTACCTCAACTATCTGGCATTCAGCCATGACTCACAATGACAGAACCTCAACTTCAATAGGTAAAATAGCCTCCATCCCATAGACCAAGGAATACGGAGTAGTCCCAGTAGAAGTTCGAATTGATGTTTTGTAGCCCCAAAGAGCAAATGGCAGCTTATCTGGCCAGTCCCTGCAGGTTTCCACCGTCTTCTATAGTATATGCTTGATGTTCTTGTTGGCAGCCTCAATAGCTCCGTTGGTTTGCGGCTAATATCTAGATGACTTATGAAAAACCACATTGTACTTCTCCAACAAGTCGATCACCTCCTTCTTGAAGTGGGAACCATTATCCGAAATAATCTCATTTGGGACCCCATAGCGACAGATAATGTTGTTCCTGATGAACTTGGCGACATGCGACGCTTTCAACACTGCGTAAGATTGGGCCTCAACCCACTTTGTAAAGTAGTTCATCACCACCAAGATGTACTCATGCCCATTTGACCCCTTCAGACTAACTGCCCCAATCACATTAATCCCCCAGACTGAAAATGACCATGGCGAAGTCATGTTGTATAGCTTCGATGGCGGAATGTTCATGCGGTTTGCATGGATCTGGCATTTGTGGCATCGCCGAACAAAGCCAATACAATCCTCCTCCATGGTTGACCAGTAATAACCCTGTCTGAGAATCTTTCGAGCTAGCATTACCTCACTCATGTGTGTTCCGTACTCTCCTCCATGGATGCCCTCCATAAGGCGTTTTGATTCTTCAGCATCAACGCACAGCTTGTGTATCCCAAAATGACCCCGCTTGTATAGTTTACCGTTGCAGATGATGAACTGAGCAGCCATTCTTTGAATTGCCCTCTTATCTTTGGCATTTGCCCTTGGTGGATAAGTCTCATTTTTCAAGAAGTTCTGAATGTCATGGTACCAAGGGTTCTGATCTTGTACTTCATCTATGGCAGCAATCAGCTCGTAGGCCGGCACATACCGCTGTTCAATGATGATCGGACGCATTCAGACTCCCAAAGGGATGTCTATCATAGAAGATAGAGTTGATAAAGCGTCTGCAAACCTGTTATTCTCTCTTAACAGATGGGTGAAGGTTAACTTCTCAAACCTGGGAATTAGCACGTCTAGAGTTTGGTGATAAATTTTCATCATTTCTTCCTTCACCTTCCAGTCTCCTTTGGCTTGAGACACAACTAGGTTCAAGTCCCTGATGACGTCCCACATTTTTCCCTAGTTCCAGGGCGGCTTCTAAGCCAGTGATACATGCCTCATACTCTGCTTCATTATTCGATACTTTGAATTGGAGTTTGAAAGCTAAGGGTATGTGAGAATTGCCGGGTGCTATCAGCAACACCCCTATCCCATACCTATACTGGTTAGATGATCCATCAAAGTACATAGTCTAGACCTCTTCTTCAAGCTGCAAAATGGCCTCATCCGGGAACAGATACTCTACTGGTTCATCCCCTTCCACTGGGTGATTGGCTAGGAACTCCGCTACCGCTCTCCCCTTCACAGACTTGCGCGTCATGTACTTCAGATCAAATTTGGAGAGAAGAAGCAACCAACGAGCTAACCTACCCGTAAGTGCTGGTTTCTCAAAGAGATATTTGATGGGATCTAATCTCGAAACCAGTATTACAGAGTGAGCTAACAAGTAGTGCATCAACTTCCTGGTAGCCCATACCAAGGCCAGACAAGCCTTCTCCAACGGAGTGTAGCGGGTCTTGTATTCCAGCATTTTCTTGCTGAGGTAGTAGATAGCCTTTTTCACTTTATCCTCAGATTCCTGCGCAAGCATGCAGCCCATTGTCGTTTCGGTTACTGATAGATACAGAATCAACGATTCCCCCGACTCTGGTGGCGACAACACAGGTGGGTTCTGTAGATATTGCTTGATCTGCTCGAAAGAAACTTGACATCAGTCATCCCATTGGAACTCTTTTCCTTTCTTCAGGAGACCAAATAGTGGTTCACAAGTTAAGGTTAATTTTGCAATAAACCGTCTTATGAATTGCACTTTACCCAGAAAGCCTCACACCTCCTTTTCAGTCCTTGGTGGTGGCATTTCTAAGATGGCCTTGATTTTAGAGGGATCGACCTCGATGTCCCTTTGTGTGATCAAGAACCCCAGCATTTTCCCTGTTGTAACACCGCAAGTACATTTCTGAGGATTCAGTCGCAACCGATACTCTCTGATCCGTTGGAAAATTTTCTTTAAGGCGGTGTAGTGGCCCTCTCTTTCCTTGGACATGACAATCATGTCGTCTACGTACACCTCAACCTCTTTATGGATCATATCATGTAAGATCGTGGTTGCAGCCCGTTGATATGTAGCCCCAACATTCTTCAAATCGAATGGCATCACCCTATAACAGTAAGTTCCCCATGGGGTAGTGAAAGCAATTTTCTCCCTACCTTCGGTTGCCATCAAAATCTAATTGTAGCTTGAAAACCCATCCATAAATAAGAGCAGCGCATGCCTAGCAATGAAGTCCACTAATTCATCGACATGCGGCAGAGGAAAGTCATCCTTCGGACTGGCTTTGTTCAAATCTCTAAAGTCCACACATACCCGAATTTTGTCATCCTTCTTTAGCACCGGAACAATATTGGCCAACCAAGTCGAATACTCAGATACTAATAGGAATCCTGTATCAATCCGCTTGGTGATCTCTTCTTTGATTTTCAGAGCCCAGTCAGGGTGGATCCTTCGGAGTTTTTGCTTAACAGGTTGGGCCTCTGGGTCAAGAGGGATCCGGTGTTGTACAATCTCAGGATCGATTCCAGGCATGTCCTCGTAGGACCACGCGAAAACATCTTTGAAATCTTTTAATAAAGCGACTAAGCGTTTGCGCTCCTCCGAAGACAACGTGGACCCGATCTGGACCAGCCGCTTGTCCTTCTCAGTACCAACATTAATTGAGGTGATTTCATCAACCAAAGGTTTTACAAACCTCTCCTGCTCTCGGTCAATCAAATGTTTTAAAACCAGAGGAATTTCTTCCTCGTCATTTTCATCAAAATTTTGAAAGTCTTGATTAATGCAATAAACTAAAGGCACAAAAAAGTACTCAGAAGCCACAGATGTACCATTCTCAGTAATAACATCCAGCCCGTCTAATTCTTCGATTACAACAGACTCAAAGGAAAATGAAAAAGACGACCAGGACTTGACAACGGCATCTGAGTTATCAACCTCAGGAATACCTGACTCTGACTTAGACGAGCTAGAATCTGATTCTGACTCCATAGGCTCGGTGGAATCAGATTTTGGTTCACTACCCAACTCAGAACTACTAGATAAAAAGCCTTCCTCGTATTGCCAGACGAGGAAGGGTGCGACGGATGCATCTAGAATGCCAGAAGAAGAGGCCGCAACCATTTGATCCCCGATCATGGATACTGAGAATTCACCCCCCAAGCACTCTAGTGTGATCTGAGGATCTAAGAGGAGACAAGCCAATGTTACCCCCATCTCAATTTCTGTGCCTTCGGACTCATCCTTCTTCCACTGCTCAACCTCAGCCGGTAGGTTAGTCTGCTCTTCCGTAACTTCATTCCCTGACAACTGAAGGCCAAAAAAGATCGCGAAACTGGGCAAGCGCCGCTTCTCTGAATTCAACCATGTCTCCGAAAAGCTGCAAAACGGAAAATCTTCCCCCTCCCGAGCAAAGCCTCTGTTCAAGGTTCCTTGGATAGGTCTGTGCACAAACTCGTAGTGCTTCCCAGCTTGCTTAGCCTTGGCTCTTCCAGCCATTTTCCTTCCTTTCCTTGCCCAATTCTCTTTGGTAGACGAGTAACCTAAGCCAAAGGTATATGGGTTGTGTGGCACTTCGGCCAATGCTGCGACGCGCTTCCGGCCACTTCGTCCCAGTCCCATCCCGGGCACGTGCTGAAGCTTCTTCATGAGGTATACAAATTGTGCGCTGACATACCGTCCCTCATCAACAACCAACGTATCCTATACAACCCGAGCCTTAACCAAGGTGAATCCTGACAAAAACACGTCCTCTATGCCATGTTCAATCACCAAAACCGGTGTAGAAACCTCTGGCGATGGATGTATGGAGGAGTTCCCAAAGACAATTGCCACCCCCATCCCGTGGGGGTACTTTAGTATCTGGTGTAAGGTGGAAGAGATAGCTCTCACCTGGTGCAGCCACGGCCGCCCAAGGAGTGGGTTGAAAGTGGCTGGAACATCCAAGACATGGAACTCGATGTCCTGCTGCCCCGGGCCAACCTGAGTTTTGACACGTACTGTCCCCATCACCTCTCGACTGGTGTTATCATACACTCGTATCACCTGGGCAGTTGGTGTGAAATCTGCGGGCTTCAACCCGATAGCATACGCCGTTCGCGACGGACATACATTGATTGCAGATCCCGTATCAACTAAGACAACCGATATCCATTTCACTTTGCACTCCACAGAGATATACAACGGCTTGTTATGATCAGAGCCCTCAGGCGGTAGTTATTTGTCTATGAAGGTTAAGTTCGATTAACCTCCACCCGGGAACACCAGTCCCACCAACTGTTTCGGAGTTGTATCTATCAAAAGCTTAGCCTTGTCCATAGCCGAAAGAACAGCTTGTCTATGAACTCTTGAGGCCATAAGCAGTCCCCAGATAGAGATGTCTGCCTGAATTTTCTTTAGCTACTTCAGTACAACTTCCTCCTCTAAGAGTCTATCTTTCTGCTTTTCTACTTCCTTGTCTTTCCCCGACCCTTCTGGCTGGTCCAGATGTGGGGGCTTGAAGTACCACCCACTCCGGGTCATATGGTTAACCTCATCGGTGTACTAGGTATCATCGGCTTGATTCTGTCCCCAGTCTTCATTCATAAGGGCAAGATGCAGATCATCATCTTCCCACCACATCCCGTCAGCGACCGATAAACAACTTTCTGGCCCCACTGTAGTTGTTCCCGTGTTCTCCACACTCTCTGCCCCTTCAGGTGCCTTGGCTTTTCTAGCCCTGTTATCATTCTCAATTTTCTCTTGTTTAATCTGCTTCAATGCGACTTCCTTTTCAGTGTTTGTTGCACTCAGGGTGCCCAAATCCCGAGCAAAATTCTCAACACCGGTGCTCTCTGGCGATTCTTCCCTATTCTCGACCAGCTCGGCAAGGTCATCTAGCCCCTGACTCTGCCCATCCTCCCAGACGACATGTTCCTCCATCCCAGTTGGCAATTCTACATTCGGCTTAGCTTGATCTGTTGACACAATGTAACCACACGGGTTGTATGCTTCCTTGATAAAGCTCCTAGATCCCTCAGATTCTGAACCAACATTCTCATTCTCCTCCAAGGTCACCCCAGTCTTGTCTTCGACAGTCACCACCACCGGTTTGGGCTAGGTCAGAGAGGTGCTTATCATGCACAGGTCTGTGCTGTTTGGGATGAACACCTCAGGCTTAGGTAGGTGGGAGGGAGTGATGTATATGCTAGGGTCATATGGGATGGCCATGGTTTGGATCAGGTTTATCTGCCTAGGTGGAGGATGGGGGTTGTTATGTGGTGAGAGAGGGTTAGTGGTGACATTTGGCTTCTCGGGAGGCACAATCACCTTGTTATCGATGAGATCCTAGATCTCATGACGCAGTCTGAAGCAGAGGTCAGTGTCGTGACCGTGCTGCTGGTGAAAGGCGTAATATTTGGCCCGGTTATGTGTTTGGGGAAGGAAATTTGGCAGTGGACGTGGTTCTAGGGGCTTCAGGTGCCCCTTTCTGATTAGAACCCCCAGGGCTTTGGACAAAGGCATGTAAAGTAGGGTGAAGGTCCTCTGGCCCCTAGGCGGGTACTTTGCTGGTTGTGGGTGGCTCCAGATGTACCGATGAAGGGTGTAGCTATCTTTTGCATGGTGGTGACTATGCTGACATCAGAAGTTCTGGCGGCTGCACTACTACTTGTAGCTACATTCGGACAGCGTGTAAACGCCCTCTTGGGCTACTCCCTTTCCTGGTCGATCAGACCTTGCTTCATAGCATCTTCAATCTGTACCCTAATCTCGTACAAATCAGCAAAGGTGGGGAGGGGTAAGAAGATCATTTTCTGCATCAGTTGGGTTGCAGGTTGCGCACAACCATCTGTAGACACCCCATTTTTGACCGACCTTGAGACTCAGACGTCACCGATTGAGCGCTTGGTGACGTTGCATATCGTGCTCGTTCAGAGGTTTCGGAGTCTTGGCCGCGAGCTTTGCCTCCGGACTTCCGGACTCTTTCATGCTTCGCCTCGGTTTGTGAACCAGGCTCTGTTTTCTCTGTTTTCTCTTCGCGAAGGGAGGGAGAGGTCTCATAGACCATCTCTCAGTGGCCGTAGGCTACGTTTCGTGGTCGTAGGCCATTTTGCCCGTTTGGAGTCCGGTTTCCGGTTTTTTGGAATCGTTGGCCGTGTGCCTCGGTTCGGGACCGCTTAACCACCTCCGTTTGCCCCGGTTTTTTGGCGTACATCTTATTTACTCCCTTTTGAGGGACACTGAGGTCTGAGAGACCCACTTCGTGGTAGAATGCCACTTTCGGTGCTTAACAGGCAGTTTTCGGGGCCCCGAACTGCGCGTTCTGGCCCCCGAACATTCGTTTTGCATCGGTTTTCGTTCATTTTTGGCAGGTACCTCTGTTTCATCACCAGGAAGGCCGTAGATGGGTGGGAGGCCAGCAATTGTTTTAGCAACCAGTTATATATCCTCCGGCGCCCTCCGACGCCCGTTTTTTCTCACTTCCAAGCCAATGTTGACCACCCTAGGGTCACTTTCTTCAATCCTAACCCCCATATTTGTGATGTACACACATGGGAGGACACCAAAAGTTGGTGGTCGGCCACTAATGTTGCTTGACCCTTTTGAACCCCTCCTAAAAGTGGCCTATTCTCTCTCCTGTTTTACAGTTGACAATTTTGAACCACAGGGTTGTGTTGAGGGCACCTGGGAGGACAGCAATTTGTGGTGGCCGGCCATTAAATCTTCTTGACCCTTTTGACCCTTGGCCGGCCGGCCATAGGGGGTGGCCGGCCGGCCACTTGTAGCTCCAAAAAATGGCCGGCCATACTCCTCAGGGTCTGTATATTACAGCTGTGTATCTGTTTCCCCCCAAAAAACCTGTATCCGGGGGACAACTTTTGGGGGGAAACTTGATCCTTTTTCCCCCCACTTTTTCCCTCCATTTTCTCCCCCATTTTGGGCTACATAACAGAGCCTCCAGCTCTGTCTTGGAGGTTGAAAAAATTTCCCTAAGAGCCTCTTGCATTATATCCCTCCATCTCTCTCATTTCCTTCAAAAAACACCTAAATCCTATCCCATTTTCACACCACTACCTAGCATCACCACCACCACTCCATTTCCAGCAGCTTGGGGAGCTTTCCAGCAGCTAGGAGGCATCACTTCTCAAGCCAAGAAGCAACCAAGGGTTGGTCTCCAAGGGTAAGTGTCAATTCACTCTTTTTGAGCTTAATTTTGCAACATTTTTCTAGCTATTTTTCTTGCTGTTTTGAGCTCCGACCAAAACTTAAAGTACCCTTTATTTGAGCTCTATTTCATGTTTCATTAATGGAATTTTGTCATTTGAGGTCCCCATCTTGCACTTCCTTCTTTATCTCTTCTTTAGGCCCTAATCTTGCAGGTTATTTTTGGCCTATATGTAATCTGTTTTGGGGCATGTTATAAACTGTAAGTGAGCTTATTTTGAGCCCTTCTTAAACATTGAATAAGGGCTCATTACCGTTTGGGACCTCCATGTGCCACTTGTCATTATACCCCTCTTTGGTCCCCATTTTTGCGTGATTTATTAGCCTATTGTGTCTCTGTTTTTGGACCTTGGTCCGAACTGAAAGTGGCCATATTTTGACCCCCTTGTAATGTTTCATTAAGGGTCTTTGACTCTTTGATGAATTTTTTGTATACTTTGTGTTTTGACCTCTTTTGGGCCCTACCTTGCATGGCATTTTGAGCATACTTGTATATTGTTTTGGGGGTTGCTGAAAACTGTAAGTAGTCATATTTTTGGTCCCTCTTCAGTGTTGTAGAAGGGTCTTTTTCTGTTTGGGCTTTGTATCTACCACTTGTTTCATTGCCTCCCTTGCGGAGCCACTTTTGTATGCTAATTTAGCCCAACTTGTGCTCACTGTTTGGCCATGATTTAAACTGTAAAAATGCTTTTCTAGGGGCTGCCTTGCTTCTGTCTTTTCATCTCATGTTCAAATTATGTTTGTATTGTATAGTTATAAGCCATTTCATGCACCAAAATCCATGTTTCGGGGCTCGTTCCATGCATCGGGTTTCATTTTACCGGGTTTCGGGGCTGTTTTGCCCCTCATTTTGCTACTGATTTTTGCATGCTTGCATATCATATTCCATGTCTTTGCCATGTCTCATTAGAGTGGCATTTCGGTGCCTGAGGGTCGGTCCTCGGTTTGCGTGCACGCGTGCACGCATTTCGAGTTGTCTTGTTTTCATCTGATGGCCTCCTATGTGAGTGTGGCTGAGGCTCTCTCATGTTGGTGTAAGCGCATTATTGCATTGCGTATGCCATTTCATCCATAGCATTGTGTATGCTCGGTTGTGTATTACCTTATTGCATTATGTATGTCATTCCATAACATTGTGTATGTTAGGATTGTATCTTAGTTGCATTTCATGCATGTCATGCATATTGCATCGTGTTCGGGATAGGAGTTAGCCCGGGCACGGGAAATGAGGTACGTTTCGTACTCCGAGTGACGGAACGTGTCTCAATTCCAAGTCACCGACACTCTGGATTACCCATGATGGAGTTAGGTTTTGTTGTGTTTATATGTGCATTCATTCTACATTGAATTGCACATTTCGACCCCTCAGCCATCATGCATCGATATGTGTGATTGGTGGCACGAGGATCGAGGCATGCATATATCTGTGAAAATACATTGCTATGCCCCTTTCCTTCTCTCTGTTGCAGCAAGTCAAGAATCAGCGGTCTTCCGAGGCTCGGTACGCATTTCAAGAACAGGTGTAAACAGAGGCTAATTGGGGCATCGTCATGGATTTCCGCGCAAAGGCAACCCGGGCATGCATCATTCATCAGAGTCAAGGCAGTCCCTGGCTTGCATGCCAATTTACAGCTTTCTTAGTTAAATTATAAATTAATTAGGAATTTGTACATTATTTGGACTGTAATATTTGGACTGTACTATTCTTTTATTCGGGACTGTATATTTATTTGGACCCTCTGTGCGAGGGCATAATTGTAATAAGTGTGCGTGTGTGTGTTGTATGTCTTCCAACCCCACGTCTTTCTTCCCTTTTATTTACCTGCTTATGATGGTTAGATTAGGGCATGTTTCAATTAGCATACAGTATGACAGCATGTTTGCATCATTCATCTGTTTTGCATGCACCGGGCTCGGCGCATCATACTAACTGCATTTATATTTCAATTCCAAGTTGTATACATGTTAGCTGTAGCATTCCATATGCCATGTTTAGAATAGTCGAGCCTACTATTAGGCATTTCTGTATACTTAGGATTCATGCATGATTTCTAATGAGTTTCTGTTTTGGCTTGGAGTACTCGGTGAGTTGTTATGCTTTAGCATCCTTGCATGCGTGTGAGTGACTGCCATGAATAGCATGCTTACCATGAGGCTAATTGCTTATGTGATATAACTGCCTGAATGCCTGTTGGTGAAGGTTGGGTTAGTTGGATTGGGACAATTCATCAAATGTTTGTTTTAAGCCCAATAGATAGTGACAAAACCATCTTTTCTAAGCCCACCCGAGGGTGGCAAAATCTGCATTTTGAAGCCTACTTGCGAGTAGCAAACCATCTTTCAAAAACAAACATAAAATGATTTGTTCCAATTCAGGCGATCCAGTCTATACTTGTATGCTGTGCGCATCACATAGTAATCTAGGCTAATAACCGGAATAAGAACACACAAAGTTTTCAAAAATAGATATCATGGTTAGTAGAGGCCGATCTTTGATCGGGCGAGCGGGGGTGCTCACGAAGTGACCTTCCCCAATCGTACCCAAGTTCCCGAGCCGAGGCAACTTTGGTGATGACGGACACGTGGCCTTAGGCAAACGAGTCAGGGTTTCCTAAATTTCCCAAAATAAAATATGTAGGTGGCGACTCTGTATCTGGCAAAGCAGTCCATGTTTGGCACTTCTTTTATAAAAATCTATTTTCTCAAAACGATTTGCCGGATTTGGACTCTTTGGTTCAGATTAAGAACCGTGACAATTTGAGAGTCCTGATCTGTAGTGACCCCAAATGAACGGAACGGGAGCTCGTTCCTCCCGGGGCGTTCGGGGACGTCTATAGTTTTTGGCGACTCTGCTGAGGATTTAGAGAACTTGACTCGAACTCATGATATCTGGTTTTGACTACACTTATGTGTTTCTTTGCATTGCATGTGCATTGGTGCGCCTAGGACACCGTGTTTGCCATCTGCTATTCCTGAACGGTTTGCCGGAGGCTTGTCTTGTCAAGGCATGACCATAAGGCTGACCGGTTGTGGGCTCTGCCAGTATGGGAACACAAACCCCGGTTCTACCGGGGCACCCTCTTTGACCATTCGACCTAGTGCATATTCGGAATCCATAGTGACCATTCCAAATTAGGACAGGTTGCTTACCCGTTTATAGGTTGTTTGAAACCACTATGTGCGTAGTGAAACCCTAGCTCCTGACAAAATAGGACAGGGAAACCCTACCCCAACATAGGGGTGTTTTGGCTCTCACTTATCTGTCTCAGTTTGCGTGCCCGTGTGCACGCATTTCGAGACACCTCATTTTCATCATATTCTGCCATCGCCTCGAGAAAGGTTGACTCAAGCTCGAGTTTCCACAACCCCGGTGCAGCCTACTGAGAGGCTTCCTTTTTCTGATGTTAATGAATTCAATCCGACTGCAGTGAAAATTGTGAACCTTGAGAAGCAATTCAAAAGGGCACAGGACCTTAACTCCATTCACGACATTGAGGATTGGTCCACCGAGGTTGCCGTAAGGCTCCCAGCCGAGAGTACCAATGCTGGTGGTAGCACTATTTCCAAACCTGCTGAAGTCAACACAGTCGCCATAGCCGACCCTTTTGCCAAGGCCGGCCTACAAATAGCCAGCTCAGCCCGAGCTCAGGGTAGATTTTTCACCCCCCTCCATATGAGCCTAACCAGCGCATTCAAAGTTCTGATGGAAAGAGGGCATCTCAAACCCCTTAATCCTCAACCTTTGCCAAATCCACTCCCTGCCAGACATAACCCCAGCAAATACTGTGTATATCATCAACAGCGCGGCCATGGCACCGATGGTTGCTACCGCCTTCGTCATGAGATCCAGAATGTCATTGACAATCGGGCAATAGTTCCACCTCAAAACCCCAAGGACCAAGTACCTCATCCACATCTCAACCTCAGCCATACACTGCCACCCACCTACAACCCCGGTGTATACACCCCGACCCATATACTCACACCCGAGATGTTTATCCCGAAAAGCATGGACTTAAGCACGATGGATGCACTTGAACCCCAATCATCTCAAACCCGTGAGCCCACTACTTCTGAGCTGAAGAGAATGATCGAAGATCTTTAGAGAACTGTGACAGATCTGGCCTCCGGGACATTGGCTCCATCATCGACCACACCGCATACCGGGAACTTCATGTCAAAAGGCTCCCCAATTTCGGAACGGGCTATATTTGAGGAATGCCAATCCCTTGGTAAAGTAGAGGCAAGTAGAAAGAACGAGGTAGAGGTAGACATGGATCCTCATGAATATCTTCTGTTGGCTGTCGAGGCTTTGAAAGCCGAGGGACTGAACAAAGAGCAAGTCCTCGCAGTTGTTGCAAAAGCTGTGGATGACACTTTCGCTACTCAAGTTGGGAGCAGTCTGAATCAAAGGGAACATCAGGAGAAGGGCTATCATACCAGAGATGATCCTGTTATCTCTAATCCTCCACTCGGAAGAGATCGGCAAACCAGGCCAGCACTTGCCAATCCCTTTGCTGGTGCGCCCAGTAAAAATCCACAAGCCTTGAAGTACCAACCCCGAGGTCGGAGGGTCTTCCATGCCCTCTATATGCCTTTGAATTCTTTTCTTTTATATTATAAAGGGTTGCTTGCTTTGCTGTGCCACAGATATGGCAGCCCTGTCTTCACCCCAAGGTTCAAGTGGTCACAGACAACCTGTAAAAATTAAATCCCAAGAAGAAATTGTCACAAAACATATGCCAACCAAGTTCTAGACTAGATTTCAAATTCCCATGAAAGAGATTTGAGTAATGCTATTAACATATTAAATTTTTCCAAACATACACCGATGTGAAATTAGGGACCTTTCTCGAAAACAATTCACCAAATAATAAGCTTTGATGTGTTTTCTACGAAAATAAAAATAGAAAATGAAAACACAACCAAACTATGTCCTTAGAACACCACACAAAGTGAAATCACATCTCTTTGCTTATGACATTTTCAAAATGAAAAATGCTACAAATGGATTTCTTTTAATCAAAATTTCTTCCCGAAAGTAACAAATTCACTAATGTTGTATTTAGTGATAAAAAAAATCTAGAAAGTAAAGATTTTGGAAGGGTTAGGGGAAAGAACAAGGAACAATGATGAGAAAGAAAATGGCTGTATAAATGAATGAAGGAAGCAAATGAAGAAGATATAGATATAGATATAGATATAGATATACCTTGACACACCAACCACAAAACATATCATCATATCTGCCAACAGGTTGGCCATCACCCATGAGGTGAAAGTACATAGCAGGTCCAACAAGCTCCCTGTTGAATGCCAAGTTCATCCCACACATTGGGAACAGGGTCCCCTTTGGAATTGTCATCACAGCATCCACATACCTGTTTGAGCTAATATTATTGCAATTCAACCATGCACCAAAAATGGTTGGATATTAATGTCAAAAACACACCCCACTTATCATTTAGTTTAATTTTTAATCATATTTTATTTGTGTTTTATGTGAATAATTTGATATCGATGGGATTCACATAAAATTAAATATAAGGGTACACGCTTTTCTTAAAAATTTTCAAAAACAAAATGTTTTGCGCAGTCCTGTGAAGACTTGTGTGGAATCGCTCTTGAGATTGTGCAGCTTAGGATCGCTCTCAGCCTCGAGACTTGAGCCCTTGTTTTCAAACCTTGGACTTAAATTCAGAATGTTCAATGGCCAACCACAATATGGGGCCTGTGTGGCCAGATTCAAAGCAGCCCTCGAACAACGGGCAAGAAATTCAGATCAAGAAGATCAGATCTCATCAGAAGAAGCTTGTAAAGCTAGAACAGAAGCACCCCTCTAACTAGGGGCAAAAATGTCTGATGTGCTCGAAGAACCGAAGATGGGTTCTTCAGCGAATCAATACAGCAGCCGTTCTCCTGGATTCAAACGACTTCAGGATCTCAAAACCATTGGACATGGACAAAGCTACACTTTTACCCTTGAGAGGCTCGCTGGGCCGAAAACCCGGAAGGGCGACCCAGGCAAAAATTAGAGCAAGAAAAGAAGAAAAAGAACAAAAAAGAGAAAAGAACAAAAGAACAAAAAAAGAAAGATGCAAAGAAAAGAACAAAAAAAAGAAAATTGAAAAAGAATGAAAAAGAATGAAAAGATATAAAAATTGAAACAAAAAAAGAAGAACAAAGCTCGCAAGGTCGAAAACCTGCAACGGGCGCCTTGGCAAAAGTTAGAGCCTAAAAAGGAGAGGTTAATACCCGAGTGTACCTTAACCCCGAACTACGTGAGGCTTGATTCCCATCTTTGGGATACGTAGGCAACTTCATTCTGAAGTCCAGCCGTAAAACACTTCAAATTCGATTGTGTCCATGCAATGGTTTTGGTCATCTTTGTCTTCTCCGTATCTGAGAGTCTGGTTGTGTTCATCGCTCTGAGGACTGACTACAATGCGCTGTGGTACTATCCAAACAAGGGGCAACTTTCCGTTGCCATTCAAAACGCCGCAGTGTCATTTCAAACAAGGGGCAACTTTCCGTTGCCATGCCGTGTGCAGCCATTAAGGATAGACTCTCTGATGGCTCTGAGAATTAGCGAGGATGCAAGCTTCAGGGCTTATGCCAAAAGGTATTATGAAGTGTTTAACCGAATACTAGGGTGCAATCAAGAATTGGCAGTCGTTTCTTTTAAGAACGGCCTGAACGATGACTACCTGCTTCAAAAGTCACTGGCAAAGACACTGCCCAAAAGTATGGAGGAACTCATGGCCACGATCGAGAAGTATGCAAAAGCCGAAGAAGACACGCCAAGGACAAAGGCATCGAAGCAAGAGAAGAGAAACAGTTCCCCGAAGCGAGGCCAAGGAAATACTAGATATAACAGGCAAAAAATAGGACTAAAGGCTGCATAGGCAGTCACTACAGTGTTTCGGATCTCGATCTACAAAGTCTTGGAGAGAATCAGGAACCAGCCTTACTATAGAGTGCCAGAGAATATCCTTAGCAAATTTATGGGAAGGAGCCTGGGGAAGCATTGTGCCTACCACAATGAGGATGGGCACCTGACTCAGGGGTGCAGAGCCCTAAAAACATACTTAGAAGACCTGGTCAGACAAGGCCACTTGAGGGACCTGGTAAATGAGGCCAGAATAAGGGAAGACCAGGCAAGGTTGCCCCGGGCACCGGCAGCACCACCCCCACCAGCACCGCGACCACAAGTAGAAGGACCTCGAGTGATCAATGTGATTCACTTGAGGGTCAATGAGAACGAGATACAAGGGGAGACTTAAAGGGTAAGACACTTACAACACATGTGTCAGGTCCAGCAAAAAACGTCTAGGGCAAGCGAGTCCCAGGAACTAATGGTATCTTTTACTGAGGCCGACCTAGACATGGTGCAGCATCCACACAATGCTCTGGTGATATCCTTGAAGATTGGAGAGTGCTAGGTAAGGCGTATTCTAATTGACCAAGGCAGCTCTTGTGATATCATGTATGTCAGATTTTATAAGGAGCTTGGCCTTCAACAAGACGATCTGGAACAGTCCAACAGTCTAATGATCGGGTTCAATGGGACGCCGACATGGCCCTTGGGGGCAATAAATTTGGAGGTACAGGCAGGCACCAGGAAAGTGAGCACAGAGTTCACAATCATTGATACCTCCTCACCTTACAACGTTATCTTAGGAAGACCGTGGTTGCATGCAATGAGGGTTGTACCCTCAACATTGCACCAATTATTGCGGTTCGCAACGGAACAGGGAATTGAGGAGATCAAAGGAGACCAGGTGCATGCAAAGAATTGCTCCATGGCAGCAATGAAATCTACCTACACCATATGAGAAGCAGGCACAACCGAGATTGAGGACGAGAACATGGAGGTCCTAGATGACGTCGGCAAAGAACCAGCTGAGAAAAGTGAAAAAGCCTTGAAGAAAGTTCTGGTCTGACAAGATGATGAGAATCGCTTCTTCCTTCTCGGCTCAGATTTAGCCGAAGAGGAAGAAAGGGAGTTGGAAGCATTCTTGCGAGCAAACATTTACCTGGACGCCGTACGAGATGCCTTGCATTGACCCTGAGGTCACTTGCCATAGACTGAATGTAGACAGGTCGGCTAAACCTATTATCTAACAAGCTAGAAAGCCGACCTTGATGCATGTTGAGGTAGTAGAAGAGAAATTGGAAAAACTACTAGAGGCCAGAGCCATTCGAGAGGTAAACTACCCGACATGGTTATCAAACACAATTGTTATGAAAAAGAAAAATAGGAAGTGGAGGGTCTGTGTGGACTTCACCAGCCTGAATAAGGCTTGTCCTAAAGACAGTTTCCCACTCCCCAAGATCGATCAATCAGTAGATGCCACTTCAGGACATGGAAGGATGAGCTTCCTAGACGCTTACAGGGGATACCATCAGATAGCAATGTATCTCTCCGATGATGAGAAGACTGCATTTCTCACCCCAAAAGAGCTGTATTGCTACAGAATGATGCTTTTCGAGTTGAAAAATGTAAGAGCAACCTACTAGAGGTTGGTGACCAAGGTGTTCAGACACCTGATTGGCAAAACAGTGGAATGTACATTGATGACATGGTCGTGAAGACTAAAGAACCTAAGAATCACCTGGCCGACTTAAAAGCAATTTTTGATATCCTTAGAACATATCGGTTTCGACTCAACGCTTTGAAATGCGCATTCAGAGTTAGGTCAGGGAAGTTCCTGGGATACTTGGTCACTAGAAAGGGCATTGAGGCAAGCCCGGATCAAATCAAGGCCATCTTGGAGTTAAAAAGCCCAACGTCAACAAAACAAGTGCAGATGTTGACTGGAAGGGCTGCAGCCCTAAATAGATTCATAAGCAGAAGTTCTGACAAGTGCAAATTTTTCTTCAGTTTAGTAAAGAAGGCCACAGACTTCTTATGGACAAAAGAGTGCAAAGTCGCCCTGATCGACTTGAAGAAATACTTGACCACTGCTCCAGTTCTCTTAAATCCAGTACCTGGAGAGGAGCTGTTCTTATACTTGGCGGTTTTAGAGCATGCAGTCAGTGCAGTGGTAATCAGAGAAGAAAATAGAGAACATAGGGTAGTTTACTACGTGAGTAAAACCCTAGCAGATGCAGAGACCAGATACCTACCCTTGGAGAAACTAACACTGGCTTTAGTAATGGCCTCCAAGAAGCTAAATCATTACTTTCAAGCCCACAAGATTGTGGTGTTAACTGAGCATCCTTTGAAATCCTTGTTACAGCAAGGAGATCTGACAGGTAGGATAACTAGATGGGCAGTGGTGTTGGGCCAATATAACCTAGAATTCAGACCCAGAACAGCAATCAAAGGCCAAGTTTTGGCCGACTTCGTGGCCAGGTTCACACCAGGTGCCATCATACATTGGGCTTCGTTGAGCCAAGGTATACGATGTCCAGGTGAACAAGGAGAAACCCAGCTGGGGATAGCCGAACAGAGGAAAGAAAAGAAACTCAGGCCCTGCAGTATTTACGTCAACGACTCCTTCCGCTTGTTTGTTGATGGAAGTTCAAACCGACAAGGAGCAGGGGTAGGAGTAGTGCTAGTGTCGCCGGATGGACAGATGCTGAAACAATCCATTCATTTGGGGTTTAAGGCCTCAAACAACGAAGCAGAGTATGAAGCACTGATTGTAGGATTAAAGTTGGCAGCAGCAATGGAAACTGACGAGGTAATGGTCTTCTGTGACTCCTAGCTTATCGTTAACCAGGCAACAGGCGAATACGCAGCCCGAGATGAAAGGATGATTGTGACGCCCCGATTCTACACTATAGGTTGCAGTCAAGGGAGAGTCACTAATGAGTCTTATGGTCAATAACCAGTAAGATCCCAGATCGCCGGAGGAGTCAAATTAGCGTCCCCTCTATGTCCGGCTTTCTTAGGCAGCGCACTACCCTTTTGACAGATCTTAACCGATATTGACACAAGGTCTCATAAGCAACGATAAGGTGTGTACATATAAATAATAGAATATAAGTACATAACAACCACGAATACTTAACTCAAAAAGCTTGTTCCATTACATTACATCCCAAAAGTAACTTTAAATCTTCACATGAGTCTTACAAAATATCAAAAGAACATCTAACTTTCCTAAGATAACCAAAAGTCTTCGAAGGTTTCAGGCTCGTCGTCTCCAGCTATAAACTCCTCTTCGGCACCTGGCATGATACGCCGTGAGCTTTGAATGCCCAGTAAACACACACACACTGTGCCCCTTTTTCCCCATAAAGCATGATACTCAAATGAATAAATAAAAGGTTAAGTTAGATGTCAGTAAACTAGAAATCCCCCAAAGAGATCTCGTCCTCCCAACCACAAGAATCGGACGCGGATTATTCGGTATGCCCCCTCTTTTGCTGCTTTGTTGCAGACCTAACCTCGGATGCTTACCAACAGTTATATACCGTGTAGCGCCAACCGCAGGGCCTCAAAAGAGACGGTAAAATAGGGCCTTGCCCGAATCCCTCCTCACACCAAACCACCTAGGGTCCGAATACAACCGCTCCGTTCAAGGGTTCCAAAAATCACTTGCGCAAGACTTTAACTTCCAAATAGGGAACGCATCCCAACAAACCATATATCACATATTCTCATCTTTTCATTACTCAAGTGCTCGAAAACCCAACACCCTCCCCATTAGGTTTCCTGTTGAATTAAATATTTTACAACAAGGTTAGTCCAACTTATAAGTCAATAATATCCATATAAGCATGCATTCTTAAGATGAGAAAGGTAAATAACATAACCACAATAGATATAATATGATGCCAAGATATGATCATAAGCTAATAAGCAATCTTATGAACTCAAGGGTATAGAACATCCACACATAATAAAATTTCCAGATTTAGCGTCGCATAAAGATTAAAATGAAAGGTCTATTTTAGATCCTTTACTGGACTTGGCCTTCCTATGGTTCGTAGGGAATTTGATCTAGTTTCTAGAACATTTTTTGGAAATGGGATTGCTTTTTTTCCAGATTTTAAGTTATTTAGAAAATATTCCAGCGCTGTCCAGAATCTGTCCAGATCTGTCGACCGTTACAAAAATTTGTTTTTCTTGCAAACCGCTTGATGTTTTCTGATGAAACCAATTTTATTTGAAAGCTAACATCTTAAGGAAGGTTTCGACATAAAATAGAGGTCCAGAATAATTTTTTAAATTTTTATAGAATTTCTGGAATTGGGCTGCAAAAACAGATTCTAGGGTACTTTGCCCAAAACAAGAAGATTTATGAAAAAGGTATTCCACCAAGGGAAAGTTTCATTTCTTTTGTGAAGAAAATATACTAACTATCATATATTTAACTCAGAAAATTTGTTTGAAGGAGTGCCTTTGCAAAGTCGAGAGATTGGTATAAAAAAAGATGGTTTTGGACCAAAATGGGGAAAATACAAGAGAGATGGAATCAATACTCAACCCTTAGCACTTTTAACATAAGAACTTAGTAATATCAGTTCTGAAAACATTATTTAGAACCTTTAGAAACATGTATTTGAAAAAGGAAAATGAAAAAGAAGGTTGTGTTGTGGCTTACCTACTAAGCTTTGTACAAGAAAGCTCTCTTCTTTCTTCCTTTTCTTCTTCTAGACTTCTCTCTCTTGCTCTCCTCCCTCTCTCTAGCTGAATGTGTGTGTGTGGGTGTGGTGTTTGTGCTTGCCAAGCAAGGGGGGGTGATATATATATATAGGCAATTTGGTGTAAAAGGACAAAAAGGCCCATTAGTTGAAAATGGATGGAAAAGTTGGGATTTTGCTTGGTGTCAAATGGGATAGGAGTAACTAAGGTGCTAAATCATAGGATTGGGCATCATTTAGCTGGTTCTTGGTTGAAAGGTAACTAGTATGGAGATTAGCATCCTAGGTCTAAGGTACTAGGTTTGTAGTTTCCTAGAATTTCATAATCATGATTCTTGAAAATTGGCTCCTCTCTCTTCCCTAGGAGTGTGATGGGTTATTATTTTATTTGTTTTGGTCCTAGAGCACACTCTTCAAGGTGTATATATATATATATATCTTACAAGATTGATGGTACTAATAATATTAGGGTACATGTACTAGCTTTTGTGGTTTATTTTGAATTTAATGAAGAAGTAAGGTCTTGGTGTTAAATACATGTAATTTATGTAGAATTAAATTAGGTTAGGGAACCTAATCCAGCTAGGGTAATTCTTGTTTCGATAAAAAAAATAAATAAATAAAATAGTAATGCTAACCGACAAGATTCGAATTTATTCAAGTAACCGAGGGGCTTTAAGAAAATAATTCAACATTAGGGTTTTTAAAGAGAACACATTTTTCAGGGGCCTCACAGGGTGGATGCGAAGCAGATGCTCCGGCTTGTTGTGGTTGCTGCTGTTGTTGAAGCCTAGCAATTAGTTCTTCCTGCTGGGCCACAACCTCGATCTGACAAGCGGTAATCTCTGCTTGGCGAGCAGCATCACGCTGCATGGCCTACATGGTCTCTTGGAATTGACGCATCATGTCCTCCATACTGACTGTGAAATGATGATCTGACTGAACAGGTGGATATTCTCTCTCTGTGGTAGAACCGGAAAACTATACCCTACTACACACAGGTGAATCAAATAGCGGCCGCTGAATTGGCAACTGTTGTACTGGTGCCCTATGCCTAACTGCCCTCCGTCTTATAACCAGGGTAATGAAACAAACACTGGTTGTCCGTCAATAAGATCCTCAGATCTAGAAAGCCTTCTACCTCTAGTCCAGAGTGCTCAGGGGGTGTCTGCCTCATTGGAAGCAATTGTGCAATAGTACCTTGCAAAAAAAAATAAAGCAAAAAAAGAAAAGATACAACAATCAGGAAACAGATAGCATCCCAACTTACATAGAAAAAACAAATAGTTTGAAAATCATAAGCTGGATAATCTGTTCACAAACACTGATTTTTGTCCCCCAAATTTCCGCCTCAAAACCGATACCCTTAAACACTGATGTCCTCAGACTGATACCCAAACTTGCAACTGATACATGCATTCCTATAGAGACACACCCTAACAACACATAGCAAGCAAGTGAGAGCCAAAACGCCTCTATGGTGGGATAGGATTTCCCTGTTCTATTTTGTCAGGAACTAGGGGTTCGCTACGCAAGCAAATAGTTTCAAACAACCTACATTCAGGTAAGCAACCTGTCCTAGTTTGGAATGGTCTCTATGGCTTCCGATATGCAACTAGGTCGATTGGTCAAAAAGGGTGCCTCGGCAGTGATCTCGATTCGAGGTTTGTGTTCCCATCGTGGCAGAGCCCATAACCAATCAGCCTTATGGCACGTTTTTCCAAGAAAGCCTCCGACAAACCGTTCAGGAATAGCAGATGGCAAACACTGTGACTTAGGCACACCAATGCAAATGCAATGCAAAGAAACACATAAGTGCAGATAAAACAACATATCATGAGTTTCGAGTCAAGTTCTCTAATTCCCCAACAGAGTCGCCAGAAACTGTAGCGCTCAACTTCCTCCACGTGCCCCCCTTTCGGAGAGGGAGCGAATTGGTCTTACTATAGTTTGGACCCCCGTCACCGTTCTGAATCTAATCTCACAAAGTGCAATGCGAGACTGATAAATCACTAAAGAGTGCAAATCTGGAAATTAGTTTTGAAAAATCAATTTCGAATCAAAAAGCACCAAACATGGACTGCTTTGCCAAATTACAGAGTCGCCACCTAAATGTTTTGTTTTTGGAAAATTTAGGAAACCCTGACTCGTGCCAAAGGCCACGTGTCTGTCATCACCAAAGTTGCCTCGGCTCGGGAACTTGGGTACGAGATGGGAAGATCATAACATGAACACCCCCACTCACCCGATCAAAGGATCGGCCTCTACTAAGCATGATATGTTGTTTGATAAACACATGTGTTCTTATTCCGGTTATTAGCTAACTTACTACGTGATGCGCTCAGCATACAAGTATAGACTCAATCACGCGAATTGGAACAAAACAACTCATGTTTATTTTTTAAAATGGTTTGAAAGTGCTACTCGCAAATAGGCTAAAGCGCGGATTTGTCACCCTCAAGTGGGCTTTAGAACATGATTTTGCCACTTCGCAAAGTGGGCTTTAAAACTCACAATCATCGAGTTGTTCCAATTCAGGCAATCAAGCCTTCATCCACAGGCATTCATGCAGTTAATCACTTAAGCAAATAGCCTCATGGCAAGCATGCGAAACATGGCAACACTCACACTCATGCAAGAATGCTAAAGCATAAAACTTACAGTGTGCTCTGAGCCAAAACAAAAGATAGTTAGAAATATGCATGATTCCTAACTATGTTAAAATGCCTAATGCAACACATGCAAAAATTAAACTAAATAGGCTCGGCTATCTAAGATGGCATATGAATGCTACACTTGAGACATGTATTCAAAGAAGTATTGAAATACGATGCAGTTTGAATGATGCGCCAAACCCGATGCATGAAATACAAATGAATGATGCAAACATGCAAAGCATAAGGTATGCTAATCGAGATATGCCCTAAACGAACCATCAAAAGTTGATAAGTAAAAGGGAGAAAGAAGTGGGGGTTGGAAGACATGCACACACGTACGCACCCTTATTACAACATTGTGCCCTCTCGACAGAGGGTCCGAATAAATAGCTAAGCTAATCTAAGCTAAGCTAATTATTACAAGTCAACTAATTAACTAACTCTAGCTAATTAAGTACAACAAACCAAATTGAATAACTAGCTAATACTAAGCTAATTAAAATATTACAACACTTGAATTGTTTAGTTACACAAACTAAATTAAAACAATGAAATGGCCTCGCGGGCGAGGTAGGCATGCATGCTCGGTTGGCGTCGTCCCGGAAATCCATCGCTTTGATCTCTGTTGCCTCTGTTTGCACTTGCCTTGGTTTCTGAACATTGAAAATGGCCGATCGGCTACTTGAACTGGTCGGTCGGTCACCTGTTGTTCCAGACTTCTAATTTTGCTGCAACAGAGGACAACAGAGGCACAACAATGTATTTGCAAGAAAATGTATGCACAGCCACTCTCCTTATCTGTCTCAAGCTCAAAGGAGAGTGGCACTCGACTCTTGAGCCACCAACCAAGCATCTCAATGCATGATGGCTCAAAAACCAAGCTTGCACAAGCTTAGTGAATGCACAGAAAAGACTCAAAGTGCTTCCGCCCTAACATGCATGATCAAGGGAGTTGGCGACCAAGAAATGTGACACGTTATCACTTTGAGTATGAAACGTCCCACATTTCTTGTGTTTAGATTAACGTCCGATCCAAACAAAATGCAATGCAAACAACATGTTTATCTTGGCATGTTTTACTTGGCTCAATCCTTGTTTACTCATTTTAGCATACTAATTAGTCCATTAACCGGTTGAGTTCAATGTGCAAAGTCCTCTAGTTTGAAAGACGACCTAAGCTTCGAGTGCCTTGAGCATGAAGAAAGTATCACGCTATTGGTTAGTAGAAATCCTCGAGGGAGGATTAAAACCATTAGACATGAATGCCTTAAGTTCATGCTCAAGCCAACAAGGGGCTTACGGTCACTTTCAAGGTGAATGAAAGTTTAAAGACTGGAGTGCAATGACACATATTTCAGCATTGAGATATCATGTTGAGTGACTAAAAAAACAATGCAAACAACTCATGTAATGCATGCTCAAGAAGCCAAATTCATTAAGCTAGTGAAGAGCATCACTCTAAAAGCATGTAATATCAAACTCAAAGCACCAAACCAACTCTGGACAGACCTCAAACATGTCAGAACAGAGGCCAAAACATGCTGAGATGGAAGTCCACGAGGCAATAAAATCATGCTCAAGTATTGGCACACAAACAAGGCATAAAGCACAACTCACAAAAGCTATGAAAGAGTAGAATATGTGAGAATGTGACTATGCTAAATGCACTGAAATCATGTGAGAAATAAGGCTAAGGCATGCAAACAACTCAAGCAAAGCATGCTAGGGACATTGAAACTCAAAGCTAGTCAAGGGCCGTTACACTACAACCATGCACAACAAGTCTCACATGGCCAAGACCACTCAAAAAAGAGCTAAAGCATGCTGAAATATGAACAAAAATATGCCGAGAAGGAGCTAACACTAGCTAAAATGATAGGCTGAAGCATGAAGCATGTTACGCCAACAAGCATGATTGCACTACAAGTACCAAAAGCAAGCAAGAGGTGACCCAAACACCCAAAAACAGAGTTAAAGCATGACAAAACAAAGCCAAAAACATGCTTGAACTAAGTCACCAAAGAGTAGAAAAACATGCTCAAGTATGAGGCCATCAACACAAGCAAACAAGATACAAGGAGAGGGGATGACCCCCTCTTATTTTAAGCCTCAAAACCAACTTTCTACCACTGAAATTCCTCTGAGTTTCAGTGGTAGAAAGGCCAAACAAGGGTCATTACAAAGGCTAAGAAAGATGTCTCAAGAGGCTCTACAAGCCAAAGAGCAAAAGAGGGGAAACATCCCCTAACCAAGCAAGACTTTAACCCACATTTTAAAACCTTAAAATAAGAGTTTTTAAGAGGTTAAAACTAGCCTTAAAATAGCATGCAAAGGTGGTCAAGCACTTAAACAAACCAAAGCTTAAAAAGGGAATATGCTCACCTTTGAAGGACAACAGCTTTCTTGAGCCAAAACCAGCTTTAGGAAGTCCAAACAAGCCTTAAGGGATCTCAGCTCCAAGGTCAAGATGTTTGGCTAAGGGGTTGTAGGCAAAATATGTGAAGAACACTCACTTTCAAGCACAATATAGAGAGAGAGGGAGAGAGTTCTAGAGAGAGAGTGCAATTTAGACTCTAAATTTTCTGAACCCCAAACAAAGGGGAGGGACATCTCCTTATATAGAACAAGCAAGCCAAAGCTTCCTTGACAAGCTAGAAGCTTGTGTGAATCCATCCATACACGTGTATGGAGGATACACTCAATGTGCAATAACTGGCTCAAAAGATCTGAAAATATCTAAAAAATGAGAGGATTGGCCGCCGACCACTTCAACCGGCCGATCGGCCACTTTAACTAGCTGACCGGCCACTTCAAGTGGCTGGCAATGTGAAAAAGCAGCTGACAAATGCCAAAACTGGCCGGCAGGGCCCTTCTCCCCTCTAGGCAAGAGGTACCAAGGTCTGGTCCAAAAACAAGGCCAAAACACAGAAGGTTTAGAGGCTCAAAGGCAAGGCGCTCAGCCGAGACTTTCGGGCGCTCAAACCAAGCACAAACATGCGCAATCATCGCACACACAAATGATGGTGTCTGAGTCTTAAGGTCGGTCAAAAATGGGATGTCTACAGACATATGGACCTGAGGTCATTATGTTTGCTAATATAATGGCCCCAAGGCTATTTTGTTAACATGATGGGCCTAAGGCCGTTCTGTACTACAATGGGCCTAAGGCCGTTCTGTAATTTGATGGGCCTAAGGCCGTTCTGTATTCTGTTGGGCCTAAGGCCATTTTGTATTATGTTGGGCCTAAGGCCGTTCTGTATTATGTTTGGCCTAAGTTCGTTCTGTCTTATGTGGGCCCGAGGCCGTTTAGAAAAGGAAAAATAAGTGAGATTATGAATTCTGAATATGCAATGTTAACTCATGCTCGCACTTTTAATTTATTTGTACTACTATCGTTCACTGGACCTTGGTCACTCTACTTTCCTAAATGTTTTGTAGGTAACCAGCTTGCGGGTCAACCCTAGGTCAGCCCAGAAGCCTGTAGCTGAACTCGTTTTGCTGAGTCACCCGAAGTGACTCTTTGCTTTATTTTAGAAAGCCCTTTAATGGCATGTTTTGTTATGACTGGGAAGAATAGATATGCATGTAAATGTTGACAACACTAAACATGTTGGGTTGGTTCTTTTTTTTTTTTAACTCTCAGTAATGTAAATGGTGCATAGGATGTTATATGTGTATAGTAATGGCATTTAGACACAGCTCAATGAATGTTTTATCTTTCTCTTATTTTGCTTCCATTCAAGCCCCGATATTGAGTAAACTTTAAGATGTCTCTAAATTCAGGTCTAAGGTTAGGCCGGTCATGTCCAAACTTCCAGGGGCAGGTTTGGGTCGTGACAGAGACATTAACCTGAAAATAAAAAATGTGTCTTATACACCCCAGACTCATCTAATTACACCGGTCCAAAAACATCTCTGATCCCTCAAAAAGAGCATGTTTGACCCTCTCAAATATTGCAATATATCCACACTCAATTTGTCTCTCATACAGAGCGATGTGAGTTGCCGGTAGTGAATATACAACAGAGATGTAATAACTAGATGATCTTCCCTTTGCCCTCATGCCATTTAGTTTATGATTGATTGCTTTCCCAATGATGTCCCTTAAGGTCGAATCATACATAGTCGTAGGCAATATACTAAAATAGCAGAACATCAACCCCTCACCTTATGACATAGTCAAAGGTCACAAGAGGGTATAAAAGTGAAAGTCATATCAATAATGACATATAAGACTCACATGGTGAGGAAGTAAGGATTCATTCTCTCACCTCATTACTTGGTCACCAAGTACATGTAGTATGAATACATGTTACGGTAGATTAACTCTTCCAAAGAAAGACGTCATACTTGATACACCGTACATATCTTAGTTTGCTCGCTCTTAAGTGCACAAGTCACTTTCTAGCGCGTAACCCGAATTCTCTATTTGCTCTCCTTCTAGGTGCCAAATGAGATCTCGCATCCGACTAATCATAATAGGCACAACATGCAAAGTGGGTACTAATATTTATGTTTGGTCTTTGACACAACCTCGTCTTATGCCTCTCTTGGTTCCAAATAAAATAAACCACTAGTCTCATCCTTGTTCGCTCCTAAGCACCAATGGCGATTACTCGTGTGAGTGAGCTAATATGGCCAGCTAACATCATTATCTGCTAATCATTATGCCACAAACCATAATAGCATCAATATCCCATAATCTCACAAACATAAGCAATCGATTGAAAAATATTACCATAGTTTGCGTAATTCAAGATTCCAAACATATGCCCTATCAGCATCCCTTGCGATAAGCATATACAACGGAATCTACCATATGTGCTTCACATGAAGTGGTTCAAGATCACTACCTCTTGTGCAACTACCTCTTTAAAGACATTCTAGTAACCAATTTGCACTCAGTCAAGATGCACCCAACAATCGCATTGAATGGAAAATTTATACATTACTAATAGAGCATCCTATCCACAATCTAATGAGCAAGGTAAAGGTCTAAACTACTCAGTTACCCATTTACAAAAGATAACAATCATCATGTTGAATACGCCCACATAACGTACTTCAGGCTCCCATAATAAAAGATCAAGGAATATAAGTCACCTGTTTTTCCCAAAGACAATCTAAGGATTCACTCAATGGCTGAGGCTCTAGCTTTTATTGATAGGTAAGTCAATGGGTTTGTAATTTTGCATCTATAATCATTCTAGGATATTCCTTATGTAAGTCATCAAAGACAATTCGAGAATTCTCCCAGAATAATTCCTAAGGATTGTACATTCAAGCATATAAATTACATCACCCATGTCCATCATGTCTAAACCAGAGGACTGCCAACCCTAGGTGGTGAGAACTTTATAAATTCCTAGCTCATAATGACTAAGTAAGAAAAAACTTCGTTTGGACCATTGATCATCCCTTAGTGGTTTTCATCGATCATCGTTGGCCTATCACAGATTAATAAAATATAAGAACAACTATTTGGATAACTATTTTAGGCCGTAAAAGATTTATTGGAACTAGCAATCTTTTTGCACTCCTAACTTCTCGCCATAAAAGTAGAAGGTAAAAATCCCTACGGATCGACTTATCCAATTCTCCAACGAGAAGTTGGGTCACAACGTCTATAAAGTCAAGTTCCAAACTCATGTTAATCACAGCTTAAGTCGAAATAACCTCACTCCCTAGGAGGAAGTCTTCTCATGGTCTACACCTTCCTCAATGGTGTGGACTTTTTAGTATTTAGTGAGCCTTATGCCTCAAATAATGACTATCCAAATCGGAAAGTCAACCAAATCCTAGAAATGGTTAATCCTCAAAGACTTTGTCTTAAAATGCACAACATTGTTCCATTTTCTAAAAACAAGGGACTAGAAAGCCTTGGGCATTATCCTAGGCTCTTTATCATCTTGCACGATCATAAATGTTTCCCTCTCAATCAACTAGTGATGACAAGAAAAATTTTCACATTCCCTACCACGCAAGTAAGAATGCAGAGTATTCTTCTCTAATGGAGTAATCCACTAGTAGGCACGTTGCTCCTATTGTCCCTAGGATATTCGAAATTTCTTTTTATTCTCAACTAGGCTACATAAGGCGCAATATTACTTAGAATTCTCTATCACATAGAGTTCCAAAACTCTATTCACATCACATTTACTAAGAAAACTTTATGTGACTTAGTTACACTCCCACAAAGTTGCTCACCTATAAGCACATGACTGAAAAGGTTTACATAATAACATACAATAATGCGCCACATGACCTAAGTGTTTACAAGACAGCATACAATAATGCGCCATAGAACTCTTGGTCTTAACTTCTTAACCTTAGGAGAAGTAAAATAAAGATAAGTTGTTTGATGGTTATAGATCGCCCACAAATGGCTCTCAGCTAACCCATTACTCAAATAGAGTGTAAAATCTGATATGGAGGGCACTTAGTTAGGGACATAAGCAACAAACTAAAGTGCAATTCTCAATTGAGAAACATATTATGCCATCATCCACCTAACATAAACAATACTTAATTCCTTATCTCTACTACACCATTATGTTGCTAAGTACTAGGAATAATCAATTTTCTAAGCATCTCTTTCTCTTCACAAAGCTCTCTAAAAAATAACTCAAATAAATACTCGCTACCTTAGTCAAAACTAAAATCATGAAAGCTCTTGTCTAATTGATCTCAACCTCATATGTACAATGATAAAAATCATCTCAAAACTTTTGACTTATGGGAGATCAAATAGTCTTGACTAAAATGCGTATCGTAATCTATAAATGTGTCGAGATTAGGGCTAGCTATCATACCCTTACACATATCCAGTCACAAATATCATAGTGGACTAAATGCGCCAATACAGATACTCTTCTACAGCTTTTCTACGTACTTGGGCACAACCACTGCGAACAAAGTTACACATTCACATGAGAGTAAAATGCCACAAGCGAGTGGGCCCGAGAGGGCCAACTCAAACCATCCATATCATTTTCTCTTTAATGTGATTAAGTACAATAAGCCCTCGGTTCATGACCAATGTCATAAACTAATTCCAATTATCCTAATGTGTGAGTTCTCAAAGACAAGTGTAAAGGTTTAGGCTTAACTAAGTAATGACTCATGACAAACTAATGTTCACTAGACCATAAAAGAATGCCATGGAGGTATCCCAAGTCATAAATTTAACTAGTAAGTGCTAAGCCCCTGCACTTTCAAGTCAATTTTATTCTCTATACACTTTACTTTATCTAGTTGAAACATAGCGATACTCCTTTTGCCATCTCTATTTCTCACTTCATAGTTATTTACAATTAATTCTACTATCCACAAGAAGGAGAGAATAAGATATCAATCTATGAAAGCTTCTGAAGCAACTTAAGCGTGAATTAGGCTAAAGAGTCTAATTCAACACAATTCTCTCATGAGCGATGCGTCAAATTCTTGAAGTCATAACAACCTTGTGGACCTTGACCTTTTCATTAGTATGCTGCAACTTTTGCGCTTAGTGGTAAACGCCATTCAGAAGCGTTAGCCTACCTAAGGAATCATACAAAGAAGCACCTCCTCATGTCTCACACTCAAGTGTGGTCAAGACTTAGATAAGTTAGTAATACTAATAGATATTGCAACTACTAGGCACTAATCTTCACACTTAGTGTTAATAGATTTTGTAGCTTCCGCGCGCTAATCTTTTAACTCTAAGTGATACTTCAACGCACACGACCATAGTGCATGAAATTTTGCTCCATCCACTCTCATCAATTAGTTAGAGAGCAAAATACTGCTCATACTAGCTACTCGTCTTACATTTAATGACTAACTCATTTCAGCTCGCATTTCTTGGATGACGTGACTCTTGATATTGCTTCATCGGCGCCGCTAAATAATTAGGATCATATCTAGATCTATTGATGGCTTACTACTTTCACAATTCCAAACTCGCCAATCAAAGCTACTTAGCATGTTGCTAATCATAGCGCACACATTAGTTTTTATTGCACCAAACAAGGCAACAAAACCACGTTGATGTTGTGTCATGTTTTCTTACTTTGGCTCAATTAAGGTCTAACATAAAGTCTTCAAGACATTCTACTTATTTAAAGAATAAGATTACCTTGTTCACATTTGAATATCTCTACTAAGGCCAAGTTTGGGTAGTATGAAATAATCCAAAAAGTCAAAAAGTTACTCAAAAAGTTAAAAAGTTAACACTATTCACCAAAAGTCAACAATTACGGCTGCACAACTCCCAATCCTAATTTTTCCCTACAAACCAATTTTTACAAATTTTTATTACACATTTTTTCATAGAAAGTCAAAAAGTTAACCCAAACATCTATATTTTTTCCCTCAACTTTTTAGTCCAAAATGACAAAAAGTGCACTTATTTAGGACACCTCAAACAACTCCTAAGTCTAGGTCAACCAAATTAACTTCCGTAAGTTAAATCAATTAGATGGAAAAATGTGCATTGTGATTAATTTGATTAGCATATCATAATATAATTTTACCGCAAAATTCTAAATTAAATAGTAACAATATTACACAAGTTGCAAGATCAAAAATTCGCTATGCTCGTAATCATCTTTTGCGCCACAAGGGACAATTATCCAAAATTTGATTTAATTCATGCGTAAAATATTAGTTTTCAGGAGTAAATCTACAAAGATTTCTCTCAACCAAACAACCTCACTACCTATGGCATGTCTAAAGCATGATACAATATTTAACTCCACGTGATTACATCTCAATGTAATTTATAAAAGAAAACATGATAGAATATTTAATCATGGAATTAAAATTTACCAATATAAATAAATCGTGCTATTTAAAATAGCAACATACTGCAAGTTCTAATTATTTAAAAAAAAACTTAACATGCTATATATAATATTTAAATAATACCATAACATATTTCTATAATTTCTGTAATTTTTTGAAATTTTCTGGAATTACCAGTAATTAATAATTACACAGAAAATTAGAAATAAATATTACAAAATCTGAAAAAATACAAAAATCATACTAGTAAATAAGATTACATAGCAGTAATCTACTGTAAAAATTTCAAGTGCAGAATCCAAGTCATGCTGCCCCAAGAGCAATTTAGCGTAAAAATTTTGAATTATTCATTAGTGAAAAATATTTTATTTTTCATAAAATTCTAAAACTCTAACAACTAGTAGAAAAATTAATTACAAGTCCAACAGTATAAGTCATGCTTCAATAAGAATTGTAACAGATAATATAGAAGTCATGCTTCAATCAGAATTATAACAAATAATATAGAAGTAAATAACTTAGTTGTGAATTAAAAAATAAACAAACAAAGCCTGACAGCTGTAGCCAGCCAGCTCCTTTCGCGGCTCGCACACGTGGAGTGTGCAGTCCCTGGTGCAGCCACAGTGCTTACATCAACAATTTCGTCTTTTTCTTTGTTTGCTTCAACTCTCACTTAAAATTAAGGTTTGAGTTTTCTCCTCAATTGTAAGTCGGAATCAGGCCATAATATACTATTTCGAAGGTCTTGAAACAAGGATTTCAAATATATAATTTTCACAATATGAAAACAAAACATGTAAAACCAGCCTGTAGTCAAAGTTATGAAAATTAAATATGAATTTCAATTTTTCTCAAAATCTGCCCATCCAACTTTTTCAAAACTTTGTAGATATGCTCTATATGGACAACAACATATAAAAAATTTAGGACAATCAGAGATGGTTCGAAAAGCATCAATTTTTATGCATAAATCATATCTCTCTCTATATATATATATATATATATATTCATCCACAAATAACACAAAAGCACTCAACAATGGCTCTGATACCCATGTAGGAAAAATAAAAAATATTACACAGTGCAAATAAACGGATTCTGGCATAGCTTTCACACTCAAACTGAATCCATAGATGATGTAGATGAATCACATAACTCCATTGATGTATTCAAATAATTCCCAACAGTGGAGTAGAACTACTAGAGAACTGCCCACACTATTCATACTACAATGGTATGGTTCTGTGTTTCCATTGAGAGAGAAAATGAAGAGAGAGACTAGGACAAAGAGACTAGCAGATTACCCATGCGGTTAAATTGTTATTCTCTCAAATATAATACGTATATTATATGGGAGACTTATAACCACCCACAACTATATCTCCTCAACAGATGAGATAGTGGGTTAATCAAACTTATCCTTAGGATAAGTTAATCCAAGTCCACTTTGATTGAGTCTTTCCTTATAGATCTTGGGTCATATCACCATGGGCGACCCAAGCAAGTATGATTTCTAAACCTGACCAATTTCCAACACATATCAAATGTGAGTGACGTTCATGACAAATTTAAAAGATAGCGAATAAGTTGGAGAAATATGGAAAATAAACATTTAAAAACATTAAGTTGACATTGTTATGAAAATATAAAATGATATAACTAATTATTTAATAATCTTATAATATTATGTGACATTAATGATGCATTGCGTTACAAATAAAATAAGATACACCGAGTGTGTGTTTTGAGATTTTTCGTATGTGAGTAGTTTTATGTCATTGACAGTTAAAATAATATCTATATAAAAACAATGAGCAAAGCTCTTCGATCAGCAGTCTTCTGGAGAGAGTTTGCACTTGCAATAATTTGGGTTTGATACTTGCCTTCCCTTACTCCATATCTTTCTTTTGCAGCACGCAAACTGTACCATTTTTAAAGCCCATTTTTAGAGCATTTATACTATAAATTCTTATTTATATTTTTTTGGGACAATTGTCTCAATTTTTATTTTTATTTTGTCCAAAAAAACTACAACACTTTCAAAGATTATGTTGCCTTATGTGTCTGTCTATGTGTCCACCTATCTACTCACATATCCACTTATCTGTCCATATATCCTCTTGTCTACAGCCACTGCCCATGGCCGCTGGTATTTTTTAGCAATTTTTTTGGCGAAGGCGACTTTCCAGCGAGTCACTGGTGGTAGTAGTATATAAGAATGGAGAGAGGAAGTAGAAATAAGAAAAAGTACAACATTCAAAATAAGAAAAAGAAAGAATTATTCTTTAAAATAATAATTTATACTTTTCAACAATATATTTGATAAATCATATTTTTCTAACTAAAACAAATCAATTATTAGATCTAATGCCCATATACACCTATAAAGCAGAATATCACTAGTTTTTCCATTTTTTATATTCATTATAGATGGTTTAACACTACAAGAAGAGTGAGCTTAAAAGACGGAAGCATTAATTTGTGACGGCACACTTGCCGTCTCAAAAAGTGACATTTTGCGACGACACAACTTGCTGTCACAAAAAAAGTGAGTTTTTGCTATGGCACAATTTGCTATCGCCGAAAAATAAAGTATTTGCGAAGGTAGAAAATGATATCGCGAAAAAAGGAAAGTATTTGCAATGGCATAGATTGCCGTCGCGAAAAAATATTGTTTTTGCGAGAACACCAGCTGCAATGGCAAAAAAAATAAAAATAAATAAAAAATAAAAAATAATATTGTGGCTTTGAGGCAGCTTCATATATATACAGTCACAAACTGGTTTGAATAAATACAACGGTATTTTTCTATCGCAAAAAAAAATTAAAAAAAAACGACGTCGTCTTACTCTTTTGATATAGCATTTCTCTTTTCACCCATTTTTTCATCTTCCTGTTTCTCTGTCTCTATCTCCATCTCTCTTCTGTTTCTCTCTCTCACTCATCACTTTTCTCTCTCTCTCTCTCTCTCTCTAAAAAAATGTATTGAATTATGGTATTTTTTTTGTATTTTTGGTATTTAGTGAATTTTTAAAAGATTTTGGTGATTGTGGTTTTGAGATAGCTTCATACATATACAGTCACAAAATGGTTTGAATAAATTCAACGGTATTTTTCTGTCGCAAAAATAATTTAAAAAAACAATGTCGTCTAACTCTTTTGATATAACATTTCTCTTTTCACCCATTTTTTCATCTTTCTGTTTCTCTGTCTCTGTCTCCATCTCTTTTCTGTTTCTCTCTCACTCATCACTTCTCTCTCTCTCTCTCTCTCTCTCTTTATGTCTATCGTTCATCTCTCTTCTCTCTCTGTCTCTCTCGCTCATCTCTCTTTTCTCTATCTCTCTCTCTATCTTTCTCGCTCATCTCTCTTCTCTCTATCTCTCTCATCTCTCTTCTCTCCCTGTCTGTCTCACTCATCTCTCTTCTCTCTATCTCTCTCTCTGTCTCTCTCGCTCATCTCTCTTCTCTCTTTGTCTCTCTCTTTTTCTATGTCTCTCTCTCGTTCATCTCTTTTTGCTCTCTTTCTCTCTCTCTCTCTCTCTGTTTATCTTTCGTTCATCTCTTGTTTCTCTCTCTTTTTCTATCTCTGTCTATCTATCTCTTTCTCTCTCTGTCTCTCTCTCTCACTCATTACTCTTCTCTCTCTCTCTTTCTCTCTCTGTCTGTCTGTCTGTCTATTTGTTTGTCTCTCTCTCTCCCTCACTATGTTCGTCTTGCTCACTCTCTCACTCCCCTCTTCTCTATTTACCGAGCTCCCTCTCGATTTATCGATCCACTATAAGAAAATACACTTTTAGCAACCACTTTGTCTCTCTCTCGCTACTACGCCACTACCGTTGTCACTCCACCACTACTATCACTAATACCACCACCTATCTTCCATCACCGTCATCACCACTCTACCACTGTCAGCACTAACTCTCTTCTACCACCACTACCACCATTACCACTACCACCACTATTAACTTTACACAACCACCATTACCACCACTGCTGCTACTCTACCGTCGCTGCCATGATGACATCTAAGTCTTGAGGTCGGTCAAAAAATGGGGTGTCTAAACGCTACTCCACCATCGCTGCCCTCGCCACTGCATCACCACCACTACCATTACCACTGCCCTACCACTACCATTACCGCCGCCGCCGCTACCATTTTTCTTCCACCACCACTGCCATAATTTACCACTACTGTTGCCACCACTCCACTTCCACCGCCATCGCTCCACTACCACTACCACTACCACTCCTCCACCACCACCACCACCACTTGCACTCAGCCTCCACCGAACCCATTTAAACCCATTTATTAAATAGGTGAGTTTGAATCGCTTTCGTTTAGTTTCAATTTTTGAAAACTATTTTTCAAGTTTAAATCCTTATTTTTAAAATTTTTAGTGAACTTTTTTAATATTTTAATTATTTTTTTAATTGATTAAAAGATACTTTAAATGATTAAAATATTGAAAAATCTCACTAAAAATAAAAAATACTAATTAAAAACTCAAAAAATAATTTTCAGAAGTTAAAACAAATTTTTAATACAAAGCCTATTTTGACTCGTTCAGACCCGCCCGTTTGCCACATCTGCCAAAAAAAAAAAAAAAGTAACAAATTATTCCCAAAATTTCCCCCATTTTTCTTCTTCTCAATCGCGCTCATCTCTCTCTTTCTCTCTATCTCTCTCAATCATTTTGTATTTTTTTCCCCTTTGATTTTCAGCCTCGTTTCCTCTCTTTCATTTGTTGCATAACCCTAACCCAACCCGTCTTTGAGAGAGATGCAGAGACGAAGGCGATATGACTTCGAGAAATGACTCCGACAGCTTGGCGAGGGGAGGCAACAGCGAGGCAAGGAAAGGCAGCGACCGACGAGTTCCCTTTCGTCTTCATTTTGATTTGTTATTGATATATATATATATATATATATGATTTCTTGCCTTGGTTTGATTTGTTGCTAATTTGTTAAATGGGTTTGATAAGTGCTTTGATTTATTGAGTTTTATAGGTTTGATGATTTAGGGTTTGTTGTGCATTTTTTTTCCTCATCATTCTCATTTGTTACTATTATATATATATATGATTTCTTGGGTAAAAATTGTTGTTGAATTTTTAGATTTGTTGTTGATTTCATAAATGGATTTGATAAGTGGAAAAGAAGAATGAAATAGTTTTGATGATGTTTATTCTATCTAAAAAAATTTAATTTCTTGAATCTAAAATTAGAGTACCCTTAAGGGAACTCCAGGTTCTTGACGGGTCTTACACAATGGTGTTTTGAGGTTTGTTATGTATTTTTGGTAGATTATATTTGTTTCTTGGTATTTCTTTCTCATTAGTTATTTATTTTTATTTTTTTCATTTTTATTCTGCAATTTGGCTTACAATTTGAGCTAAAAATTAATTTGGTTGATCGTATTCTGTGCTAAGGTCTTTGGGATTCTGTGCTTAATATTAGCAGTTTTTTTGTCTTGTTTATTTTGAGGTAGTGCACTATTTTCCTGTATTGTTATTTTGTTACTGTTTGTTTAGGGGGGAAATGGTATTAAATTTTTTTCACTGTGTTTGTTGGTCATTTTTAATTGTTCTTTGTTTTTTTTTTTTTTTTTTTTTTGCCTTTTTTTTCGTTCTCATTTTTATGCTTTTTCCCTTATGATGTGTTTTTATATTATCTGCTTGTAGAATCTTATAGCAATAGGGCTATGTAACCACCTTGTTCTCTACAGGTAAAGAAGATTTTAGTTATGTTATTATTTGGCTTTATATATTTGGTGGTTCAACATTATTAGTCCTGATTTGTTCTTAATTAGTTAATTTGAAATTTTAAGTTGTTATGGGATAGTTTTTAAATTTTTCATTATGTGTACATACTTATAATTGTTCTCTGCACATTCTTCCTTTTCAATTTAGATGTTAAATTAAAAAAGTTGCTGCTACTTTTTGCTTGTCCTTATAGAACATATCTTCCAAATTTCATTCAACGATGACAGGTTGTGTGTTTGAAAAGTCGTTCTCGATTTTAGGAGCTCACATTTTAGAACTAGCATCTTATCTCTACTTTTGAGCATAAGCAAGCTGACAGAAAGTTTGTAGTCTTTGTTCTTTTTGGGTGTTTACTTCCATGAATTCCTATCTATGTTATTTAAAAATTTCATTTTTTTTGTCTTTTTTTCCCCACTTATGGTTGACCTTTACCATGTTGTCTATTTGTCTGTTTCGTTTGCTTTTTTGGTATCTTCTACTTTCATGTATTTGTATTTCCTTTCTTTAAGCCTATGTTTGGTGCGTGTAGCACCATCGGCTACTGATGTTGCTTGTTTGAAGCAGGGTACTACTTGTCATATGGCTGCCATACATTTTCTACTGCTGTAGTTCTTTGCTACAAAAGGGAGATTATTTTGCTTTGTTTGGATGCTGGGAGGGTCATCTTATGCTGGGAGTGAAAAATCGCTTGGTTATTTTGTTACACTTATTTTTTGGTATTACCGATTATGTTTATCTTTGCGATATATTGAAATTTAGAGACAAATTCTCTTGCAATTCTCTTGCAGCAGTGAGAGAAGTGGTTACTAATCCTGATGAGTTGGCAGTAGAGAAAAATGCAGAAAAATGGATGTTATTGAAGAGGAAGGAAACACATGTCCACTTCTTGAAAGGGTATGATTCAAATTGTTTTATTTTAATATCTAGCATTAGCATTTCTTTTTTACCTTATGTTACTCTATTTAATTTATACTTGTTGATACTTTTTCCTTTAATTTGGCTTATTTATATATCTTATTTTTAGTGCACTACCTGCATCTTTCTGCTACAATGATGTTAGAGAATTTCAGTATAGCCCTCTTTATCGGTTCACATACTAACCTTTCATTAGGAATAATGACATTGAAATCACCCTATTGTCATCCCAGGCAAGTCCAACTTGCCTTCATTGCTAACAACTTAGCCCACATAAGTCTTCTATCTTCCTCATCTTGGTGTTCAAAAACACTTGAAAAGGTCCATTCAAAGCCATCCTCTATGCTTCTAAACAAATAAGAAACAGACATCTTCCTTGATCAAACCCATCTCCCATAACATTGTAATACCACCTGCAGTCTTCACTTCCCCAAGAAAAGCTCTGTCCCGTTGATCAACTTTTTTTAATGGTCTATTGCTTGTTCATTTAGTTATGAGAACACAGACATGGCTTTTCATAATGGTGCAATGCTGAGGGAATACATACGCCATCAGAGTGTTGCAAGGTGAGCCGAATAAATAATGTTGCTCCTTTTTATGTTGTGTACAAAGAGCCAAATATTCAAAATAAATAAAAGCAAACATTAGTGGAAAAATTTCCTGTATGAGGGATGAAATTGTATGTTTTGCTCGTGAGTAGATAATCATACATAATGTTCTTACAAATTTATTCTCCCAATTTCAGTAGAAATGATGCATTTTAATATCGAAACTTTATGTTTCCTGTATCTCATTTTCTTAACATCGAAGCTGATATACTTTGGATGTGTTCATATTTTTAACTCTTTCTGTGGACTATATATACATGCATATGTATGTTTAGTACTTTATTGTCTTTATTGGTGGTATATATTTCAATTACTGGTGGTCATGCTTATGCTTGTCTGCTATAATTAGTAGACACTATTAATCAACTTAATTAAAAATAGCAATGTCTCTGTACAAAGTTAATGACTTATTGTTCATATGCTTCTCTAACAGAGTAAAGTTACACCATAATTAAAATAAAGATTGTTTGATACCTTGCATTTAGCAGTTATTTCCTCTTTCCTACTCCACTACTTGATGGTGAAAATCCTGTGAAAATGGTTATTGTGATGACTGTGGAACCTGGATTTGGTGGACAGAAGTTCCTGTCAGAAATGATGGATAAGGTGCGTAAACCATTGTTTTTTATATTGATGTTGTTATTTCATCCTTCTTATTTCCACAGTCCATAAATGTGGTTTTCAGGTACATACACTCAGAAAGAAGTACCCATCACTTGATATAGAGGTAAGCCCATTTCTAACTATGATGCTTTAGTTACCTTTTATGTGCTTGTATTCAATATCCATGTTGTTGTTTCTCTAGTCTGCACCAAAGTTACCCAAAACTCTCTTTCCAAACAACAAATGGAATTTATAATTTTTACCCTAAATGTTATTGGCAAACATCTACGGATGGATTCTTGAAACCCATAAGAGATGTTTTGGAAACACTTGACACATTGTGTTGCTATTATAATTTTTATGAATCCAGAAAAAACGTTATGAAGTTATTTATAAGGAGAAAAGACCTATCTCAATACATGAAGGTGGGTCTCAACTAGATTTTCTTATATATGCTATATGAAACAGTTCAAGGATTTAAAGTTTAAGATTCATAATTACATTGGAGATTGTAAGGTCTCTTGGTCTTAATTAAGACGTCACTGCATATAAGAAACTTAGAATTCGAGATGTTGACGCTCCAAAATCACCAAACGATGTTGAATTAGCACGAAACTTGGCAGACACGACTGCCTAGGCACGAGAGACTTGTGAGAGAAGACAGGACTCGAATCGGGGTACTTCTTTCTTAAGTTACCCCGGATTTCGGTCTAGGCAAACTGGTTCCTTAAGAAACTTAAAATTTGAGGTGTTGACGCTCCAAAATCACCAAACGGCGTCGTATTAGCATGAAACGTGGCACATACGACTGTCTTGGCATGAGAGACTTGTTGGAGAAGAACGGACTCGAATTGGGTTCCCGATTTGGGAGTTAGAGCCGAATTTCGGTCTAGGCAAACTAATTCCTTAAGAAACTTAGAATTCAAGGCGTTGACACTCTAAAATCACCAAATGACGTCGGATTAGCACAAAACATGGCACACACAACCGCCTTGGCACGAGAGACTTGTGGAAGAAGACAGGACTCGAATCAGGCTCCCGGTTTGGGAGTTAGAGCCGGATTTCGGTCTAGGCAAACTCGTTCCCTAAGAAACTTAGAATTTGAGGAGTTGACGCCCCAAAATCACCAAACGGCATCATATTAGCATAAAATTTGGCACACACGCCCGCTTAGGCACAAGAGACTTGTGGAAGAAGACGAGACTCGAATCAGGTTCCCAGTTTAAGAGTTAGAGCCGAATTTCACTCTAGGCAAACTAGTTCCTGAAGAAACTTAGAATTCGAGATGTTGACGCCCCAAAATCACCAAACAGTGTCGGATTAGCACAAAACTTGGCACACACGACCGCCTAGGCACGAGAGACTTGTGGGAGAAGATGGGACTCAAATTGGGTTCCCGATTTGGGAGTTAGAGTCGGATTTCACTCTAGGCAAACTAGTTCCTTAAGAAACTTAGAATTCGAGGTGTTGACGTCCCAAAATCACCAAATGGCATCAAATTAGCACGAAACTTGGCACACACGACTACCTAGGCACGAAAGACTTATGGGAGAAGATGGGACTCGAATTGGGTTCCCGGTTTGAGAGTCAAAGCCAAATTTCACTCTAGGCAAACTAGTTTCTTAAGAAACTTAGCATTCGAGGTGTTGACGCCCTAAAATCACCAAACAACGTCGGATTAGCACGAAACTTGGCATACATGAACACCTTGACATGAGAGACTTGTGGGAGAAGACGGGATTCAAATCGGGTTCCCAGTTTGAAAGTTAGAGCCGGATTTCAGTCTAGGCAAACTAGTTCCTTACGAAACTTAGAATTTGAGATGCTGACGCCCCAAAATCCCCAAACGGCGTCGGATTAACACGAAACTTGGCACACACGACCGCTTAGGCACGAGAAATTTGTGGGAGAAGACGGGATTCGAATCGAATTCCCGGTTTGGGAGTTAGTGCCGGATTTCGGTCTAGACAAAATTATTTACTTAATTATCTTTGTAATTGTATAGCAGTTGAATTTTTATGTTTTTTTTGTACTTAACATATTAACACATAATTATATTATCACTAATTGTTTTTATTTTTTGTTTTCAGATATTTCCCGAGTAGGAGTTTACTTCTTGTGGAATGCATGCCTGTGAAGAATGTGACTAACTTTTATTTTTGTTACCCACAGAGAAAGATGAGGAAAACTTTTGTTTTTGGTTTATGTTATTTTGAATTGTGAACAACATTATGTATTTAAACATTATATATGTATTATGTAACATTATGTCGTGGGGTAATTTTGCTGATGTGTAGTTATGAATGCAAGAATATTTTTATTATGGAGAAATTGTTATTTTTATATAGGAATTTTTATATTATTAAGCAATTATTGGTTTCTTTTTCAATTATTTTTCATTTAATACAGATAATTTTAATATTTTTAATAATTTTATTGTAGTTTTTTTTTTTTCGATGGCACCACACTGTCGCAAAAAACATTAGAACCAAATTTTTTTTTTTTTTTTTTTTTTTTTTTGCGACATAGGCAATGCCATCGCAAAAGAAATTGGCGACAACACTTATCCCGTCGCAATAAAAAAACATTTCGCGACGGCATTTTTTACCATCTCAAATAATACTTTTAGTGATGGTACAATAGTGCCGTCGCAAAAGGTCTCAATTTTTTACATATTATAGGTGATAGTTAAATGCCGTCGCAAAAGACAACATTTGCCATTGCAAAAAAAAGCCGGCGGTATGATGCCATCACTAAAACATTTTTGCAACGCCCTTTGTTGTGACCATATTTTTGCCGTCGCTAAAAAATTTTTGGGACGACATTAGGAGTATTAGCGAAGGCATTTTGCCGTCACAAAAAACTGAAATTTTCTGTGTAAGCCAACTTTGGCGGGCACCACCAATATAATAGATAAAAGTAGCAGGAAAAAAAAAAAAAATCACTTGTTGTCAATTTATTACTCATTGAGCTTTGCTCACTCCGTATTTTATCTGTATGTAGGTGATTAATCCGGAGACCATCCTTAGGTTAGCCTCAGGAGTTCTTTTGTGAACCTGCTAAGTCAAGTCATCCAAGATGCGCCTCTGTGTTGAGGCTTTAACCTTGTATTATTAGAATTTTGTATTTACTTAAGTTTTATGTATATGCGTGTGATATATAAATATATATATATATATATATATATATATGATTACATATTAAAATTTGAAAAGCATTGATATCCCTTTTGATGATCCTGGAGCCACATTTACCCTGCAACAACCTTGTAATGTTAAAAGGAATGTGAGCTGCAGTAGTAGGTGAGTTAGCACTCTCTGAACCTCTCTCGGTATATTTCTCTTCCTTATATATAATTTCATATTTTTAATAAAATTCATTTTGCTGTAAAATATATAGAGTTAAAAGGGTTTGGATTCTCTTAAATTATCAATAATTTCTTTATTTTACTGATTTGAAAAAAAAAATGGTTGGAGGCTTCAGCTTTAGAAAAGCAGTTGGACTCGGTAAGCTTTTTTCCTTACTCACTTTGATAATTTGGATTATTTATATTTTAAAATTTATTAAGTAAAATATTTATACATAAAATAAAAGGCTCAAATATGAGTAATTATATGATTTGATAACATTTGCATTTTTAAAAAACTAATTTATTTTAAAAAATATATTTTTCGTCTAATTTTGTGGAAGATAGCCTATCGTTGAAAAAAAATAATAATCCTTGAACAATAATGAGCTCCAGGAAAATTCTATTTGATTTCACACTAGGTGGCATGATGAATGTGAACAAGGTCACGAAGCATGTTGGGTGATGCTTAGTTTCGGCTATTTTGACGTGTGAAAATATCCCATCTTTTGGAGACAATGACTCGTTTCAGAAGATGCTTTTTTATATTAATTTTTTAACAGAAATATGATATAAAAAAAATTAGTATGTTTGTGATAACTTTTTAATGTTTTACGAAACGATATATAAAATGTAAAGAGAAAATGGAATCTTTAATTTTTTGATATAGGTCGTTAGCTTTTTAATTTTTTTTTTATTAACTTTTTGAATTTTAAGCTAAAAAGTAATGTTGCCAAACGATTAACAAGTTGGGAAGAGAAGCAAAAATACTATCAACACCGCTTTGAAATTTAATGAAAATATAAAATTTTCTCAAGATAATAAAATTATATTTTATGTTTTAAAATTTTTTAATCCCATAATAAATAATTTTTTATGTTAATTAATTGTTTAGTCAACTAACAATTAGAGTTATTTGGGAGGCACAATCCGCTTTTCTTTAGGGGAGGAACATGTTGGATGAGATCTTGATAGCCAATGAAGTGATCAATTGCTGGATGAGGAATGGGTAGATGGGTCTGATCTTAAAGTTAGACTTTGAAAAAGCCTATGATTCTGTAAGTTGGGATTGCCTGCTGTCTATGATGAGTAGGCTTGGTTTTGAAGCTAAATGGAGAAAATGGATTCAAGAGTGTTTAAGTTCGTCTAGAATTTTAGCTCTGGTTAATGAGTCTCCAACGCCTGAGTTCATTCTCGAAAAAGGTCTCAGGCAGAGAGATCCCATGTCACCTTTTCTAACGCCTCGAAAATATAACAATAGCTCATGACGTATGACCAAATGAGATAGTGCGTTTCCAAAATGAGTATCCTTTCCATTCATATATGATTTCAATTATACAAAAGATAACACATGCATTTACACATTCACAAGCTCTAAACATGAATCTGTAGGATGTGTTACAACAAGAGATATGACATGAAAGTAAAACAGATAATAAATGTCCTAAAAACTTACAACTTTCCAAGACGATACTTGGTTAAAACAAAAGTGGATTTAAGTGCAATACAGTTAAAGGCCCTTGGCTTGTACAAAACATATACACAACCTAACAAAATGATGCTTTTGCTCCGAGTCCTCCCAAACTATTGCCTTGACGGAGGCATCTCATCAGCACCTAAAAGTGTTTTTCTCACATAGGGTGAGCCAAATCGCAGTAGAAATAATATAACATAGTATATAAATCTAAACAAAGATATAAGGTGAATACATATGCAATGCTCGTGCTACAACATTTTATATCATTTCTAAAAGCATGAAATGCCAAGTTAATATCAAAATTCATAAATTACTTCATTTACAATAGAAAGCAGTATGGGTGGGCAGCGGTTTATCTGATCTGCACAACCCGCCCAAACCGACCCTACCCGCACGCATTAATAGGGCGGGTGCGAGTCTATTTTTCCACCCAAAATCGGGTTCAGGTTAGACCCGGCCCTACCTGCACAAAACCGTATCCGCCTGCAAGTTACGTATAAAATAAAATAAAATAAAAATTTCCCCACTCCCAGATATATTTTTTTGAACAAAACCTCACTCTTCTCCCAGATTGATCCAAAAACAAATCCTATTTGGTCCTCTCCTCTATCTCTCTACCCAGCTCTTTCTCTATCTCTTTCATCTTGCCATTGTCTTTCTTTCTCTCTCTCATCTCACCTACCTCTCTCTTCTCTCCTCCTCGTTGTCGTCACCACCACCACCATCTCTCGCCTCCTTACTCGCGGTTATCGCCATCTCTTGCATCTTTACTCACAGTTTTTTTCCTCTCCTCCCCGTACCCATCTCTCTCATCTCCTCTCGCCGTGACGCCGTTGTCTCTTTCAGATCAGCCATTGCTCCATCGTCCCTCCATCACCCAGCCATGCGTTGTTTTCTCGCCGTCGTCCCCTCATTTTCTCCTTATCGTTGTCACAAATAGCAAATCAGATCTAGAGATTTCCAGATCTGGAAGATGAAGACACTGCATAAAAAAAAATTAAAAAAAAAATTTGTTTCATTGTACAAAGTATAAGTCCCAGATCTGAAATCCCCCATGGCTGATGGCTTGATATGTCCTAGTTTCATTGCACAAAGTGTTTCATCTTGGTTTGTATGAATTGTTTGTTTTGCTTTATGTTTGTTTTTTTGCCCAAAAACATATCTCAGAAAAGGGGAAGGGGGAAGGCCCCAAAGCAAAGCCCTAGAATCAAATTTAAAAAAAAAAAAAAAAAAAAAAAATCTAATTTACAAACCGCCCGCACAACCGCACGACCCACCCGTGCAACCAGCAACCCGCATTGCGGGCGGACGCAGTTCCATTTTTTCCTAACCCGCACCCAATCGGGCAGGTCCAACCCGCCACCTGAACCGCGGATAACCGATCCGTGAACACCCCTAGAAAGCAAGGCAATGAATCACACCTTGGGAATTTCAAAACAATTCCACCCTTTCACGAAAATTTCATCAGTGGGAAACCGTAAACCGACACCTATGTAAACGTAGGCTTTACAAGCACCACTATTGCCATTTCATGAAAATTTCATCCGCGGGATTGGCACTCATGTATACGCGCGGTTTTTAAGACTTTCACTACGGACACTTTGGCCAACTTATTTCAAAGAGACAATACATACTTCCCTGATTCACCCATTTTTCTCAAAACGATAAATATTTCTAATGTATAAATATGAAGTAACGCTCAATGAAAATGAATGAGACAATAGTTTTAAGTCTCCTAATTCTCATGTAATTTCTACAACGATCATAGCTATCCTCCACCGATAGCTTAAAACAGATAAATAATTTCCAATAAGAATAAGCTTTCCAAGTTTCAAGACGTGAGTGATAATACATATCCAACTCCACCATCCTCATCAATATCATCCCAATTCTACATTTCCAATATCAATTCATTATTTATATAAATTCAACATTTGAGACATTTAGGGCAAAATCCTTTTTTCTCCCAAAATTAATCCCAAGCATCAAAATCAACCATTTCATCAGAACTCAACCTTATTTCCAACACCATAATCATTTCCAAGAATCCATTTGAAACCTCTCTTTTGATCTTTAACCCAAAACCCTAGATTTGTTTCAAAAATCTCCAAAATCATAATATTGTTTAGAAATAGCAACTAAGTAAAAACTCATAGAAAGTGTAAAAAATCCCAACCTTAACTTTAGAAGGCGAGAGAGAGAGAGAGAGAGAGGGAAGGAAACTCAAAGACACCGAAAATCAACTTTGATCCAATTAGAACGAAGCCCTTGTCGAGCTCTACTCTTTTAACAAAGGGACACTGGTGAAAAGGTCGACGGATCTACGTGTATTTGAGTGAAATAAATGAGTTTTTGAAAGAGAGTGAGAGAAAATAGGGTTTTGAAATGTTTAGAGAGAGAGAGAGATGAAAAAGTGACTCAGAAAAGTGACTTTACAAACTGATATATGCGCAGACCGCTCAAACGAAGACCGCTCGAGTGCAAGAAGTGTCGCTCGAGCGACCAGACACAATAAATTGCACCACTCGAGCACAAAAAGTTTCACTCAAGCTAAGAATACTAGCTCCCAGAAGTTTTACAGACAGAGAACCACCGTTCGAGTACAAGAAGGCTCGCTCAAGCGAACACCGCTCGAGCGCAAGAAACACCGCTCAAGCGAAAAATGCCAACTCCTAGTATCTCTGCAGACCTGCAAAAGTACTGGAAGTTCACAAAGACCACTTGAGCATAAAAAGTGTCGCTTGAGCGAATAAGAAAAATTCTAGGCAACAATAGTTTGAAAAACAATCTACGAACATGTTCCAAACACAACCAACACATCCCAATAACCAAACTCAAAGAGAAATAAAGGGAAACAAGACAAGAACAACTATAAAAGGCAATGAAGCTCAGATCCAAAACATCAAATGGGTCAAGTCTAAACCAAGATCACTATAACCTCCCCCCTTGAGGAATTTCATCTGCGAAATTTTAAACCAAACATTAAAATCATGTTTAAACCGATTACCACAATGATAGTAATTCAAATTCATCACTATGACTCATTCACCGGTCATCCATTCTCATCAACATGATAAATGAGTTTTCAATACTGAATATGCAATTCACATTTCCAAAACATATACAATATTTGTATTACATTAACATAACAAAGTTTTCAATACATGTTCAAACATCAACAAATAGGTCTGGATACTTCTCACGGACTTCCGCCTTACGCTCTCAAGTAGCCTCCTCAATCTCGTGGTGTCGCCATAACACTTTTACAAAAGGAATCGTCTTGCCACGCAAGACTTGGTCTCGAGTGTCTAAAACTGTAACCGATCTCTCCTTATATGAGGCATCCTCGTCTACCTCTAACTCTATCCAATCTAACATATGTGAAGGATCTGGCTTATGCTTTTGTATCATACAGATATGGAACACGTCATGAACCCCTGAAAGCTGTGGCGACATGGCCAAATGGTAAGCTACCTTCCCAATCCGTAGCCCAATAAATCTAGGAGACAACTTTTCACTCTTCCCAAACCTCATCAAACCCCGTTTAGGTGATATCTTCAAGAAGACATGGTCTCTCACCTTAAAGGATAACAGTCTCCTCCTACAATCGACATAGTTCTTCTGACGACTTTGAGCCGTAACCGATGTCTTACGGATAAATGTCACTTTCTTCATCGTTTCCTGGACTAACACTGGACCTGTTATAGGTGCATCACCCACTTCGGCCCAACACACAAGAGATCTACACGGTCAGCCATACAAGACCTCAAAAGATGCCATGCCAATGCTTGCATGAAAGCTATTGTTATAGACAAATTCCACTAAGGGCAAGTGTCTCTCCTACAATCCCTTAAAGTCAGGAATACAACCCCGAAGCATATTCTCTAGTTTGTGAATAGTACGCTATGATTGCCCGTTAGTCTGAGGATGATAAACGGTACTAAAAGACAGTCTAATGCCTAAAGCATTCTGCAAGCTCAGCCGCAACCGAGCCGTAAAATATGGATCTCTATTTGACACATTCGTCACAAGGACCCTATGAAGCCGAACAATATCCCTAATATAAAGGTCAGCAAGATAATCTATCGAGTCACGAGTGCGCATAGGCACAAAGTGAGCTGACTTATTCAATCGATCAACTGTCACCCAAATGGCATCATTACCCCTTTGAGTCCTCAAAAGACCTACAACAAAATCTATCGTTACATGTTCCCACTTCCACTCGGCTATAGGCAAGGGTTGCAACAAACCCACTAGCCTCTGATGCTCAGCCTTTACTTGTTGACAAGTAAGGCACCTTGATACAAACAAGGCTACGTCCTTCTTCATCCCTTTCCACCAAAACAGGCTACTAAGGTCGTGATACATTTTTGTGCCTCCCGGATGTACTGCAAGGCGCAAACGGTGAAACTCTCAAAGTATTTCCACTCTGCAAGACTCCGACATGAAAAGACGATCGAGGTATCTAACACTCGAGTCAGAAAACACAGTCAAGCCCTTCTCTACCTTCACACTAGAGATCTTCTCCTGGAAGGTTTCTACCTCATGGTCACCTCTCTGTGCTTCTACAACTTGGCTCACAAGTGTAGGTTGTGCAACTACAATAAACAAAGTTGGCGACTCAATAGACTCGCCAAGATGCAAGTCAAAATCACCAATAGCACCCAACATCTCCCACCACTGCTAATGGTCTTTCTACTCAAGGCATCGACCATAGCATTGACTTTCCCTAGGTGATAGTACAACTCAAAATCATATTCCTCTCTAAACTCCAGCCACCTCATTTGCCTCAAATTCAGATCTTTCTATGAAAACAGATACTTCAAGCTCTTATGATTTGAAAAGACCTCAAATCTCTCTCAAGTAATGTCTCCAAATCTTCAAGGCAAAGATCACCACTGCTAGCTCTAAGTCATGAGTAAGATAGTTTCTTTTGTGTATTTTCAACTGACATGAGCCATAAGCTACTACCTTCCCTTCTTGCATCAGGACATAACCCAAGCTTTCCCAAGGTGCGTCACAATAAATAGAATAGCCCAAACCCCTCTTTGGAATAATCAACACTAGAGCGGTAGTAAGCCTAACCTTAAGCTATTGAAATGATTTTTCACAATTTTCATCCCACACAAACTTCATTCTCTTCCTTATCAATCTCATCAAAGGAGAGGCTAATCTAGAGAAGTCCTTCACAAACTGTCAGTAATACCCGGTCAACCCTAAGAAACTACGAATCTCAAAGGCATTCTTAGGTTGTTCCCAATCTTACACTGTTTCTATCGTAGAAGAATCTAGAGTCACTCCTTCCCTAAATACCACGTGGCCTAAGAACTTCACTTCTTTCAACTAGAATTCACACTTCCCGAGCTTAGCATATAGTTTGTGGGCTCTAAGCAACTCAAGTATAACTTGCAAGTGTTCCTTGTTCTCCTCCTTAGAGGGTGAGTAAATCAAGATGTCATCAACAAAGACGACCATAAAACGGTCTAGGAACTCATGAAAGATCCGGTTCATCAAGTCCATAAACATGGCCGATGTGTTTATTAACCCAAAAGGCATGCTTTCTATTTATCTATTTTCAAGATGCCCTCATCCATGGCTAAGGCATTTGAGAGAATCTAACAAACTTTCTTTGGGAAGGGAGGAGGCGGTTGGATCATCAGTGAAAGGTTCATCTTGTTAAGTGGACTGAGGCAGTAAAGAGTATGGGTAATAGAAAAGTTCAAGAAGTGAATGATTGTTTGCTAGGCAAATGGTGGTGGTGATTTGGGTTTGAGGATAGTTCCTTATGGAAAAGAGTAATATGCAGCAGGTATCCTTTACATGGTGGGTGGTGGCATCCTTTTTTAGCTGGCATTGGGCACTGCTCAAAAATATAGGGTGGGATTCTCAATGTTAGTCAATCAAATGTTCAACTTTCCAATATTTTTTATCGAAAATACTAACATGGTTGTGGGAAATGGTAATAGAGTCCATTTTTTGGAGTGATAATTGGGTAGGTGATATATGTGTTAAGAATGCTTATCCAAGGCTCCTTAGCTTATCATCGGAAAAGGATATCTCTCTTAGTGTGTTAGTGGCAAGGAAGCAGACGCAGTCAGATTGGAATTTCAGGTTTAGAAGAGTTTTATTGGGATATGAGTCGGATGAGTTGGATAGATTGGTTGCTTTTCTCAATACTGTTATGATTGGCATTTCAGATATGGATGATTGCCTAAGGTAGGAGACAAATTCATTAGGTCAGTTTAGTGTTTCCTTCCTTTATTCTATGTTGGTGCTTTCCTTCCCCCTCTTGGCCACTAAGCTTCAGTGGAACATTGTGTCTGTCCCCAAAGTGCAGTTTCTTGGGTGGTTGGCTTGGAAGAGGAGACATAAGACTTCTACTTTTCTGCAAAGAATTAGGATGCTTGGTCTGGATGCCTCTCTTTTGTATGTATTCTGTAGGACAGATTTGCAATCAGTACACCATCTATTGCTGTGGTGTCTTTTTGCTTGGAGAGTATGGTCAAGTTTGGTGCATTGGTGGGGGTTGCCATAGGTTGTGCCTCAGAATGTGGAAGGGTTGCTATATTGGTGAAGGGGTATTAAACGAAGGAAAATTGAAAATTTGATCTGGAGGGCTGTGTCCTTGGCGGTCATGTGGTCATTATGGAAGCTTATGAATGAGGTGGTGTTCAATGGGAAACAAGTGCATTTGGAGGAGGTATGTGAATTGATCAAAATTAGAATTGCCTTGTAGGTAAAAGCTCATACTAAAGGGTGCTGTTGCAATGTACAAGAGATTATCAATAATGTCCAGCAAATTAGATGTAGTGTTTAGATTGAAGAATAGGTGTAGATTGCTGCGGGTATTGCTACTGCCAGTGTTGTGTCTGGGAACCATTATTAGGTGATGATTTTCTGGGGGCTTCAATGGAGTTAAGATCCTCTCCTTAAACTCTCTCCTTCATTCCCTACAAGCAATGGTGGAGATCTGTCCAAGCAGATCCAATGGTCTAGATCTAGCCATAAAATTTAAATAAAAAAAAAAATCAAATAAATTGAATTTTTTTTTCCCGCCCAAAGTTATAGATACAAATTATACACACTTTTTTGACCTCACTCTCACTCAGCCTCACCCTCACCCCTTCTCCTTCACCGAACCCAGCCTCATCGGCGACACACTCCTGACAACAGCGACCCACTCTATATATAGACCCAAGAGGAGGAGATCCTTTACTCTCTTTAATTAAGAGTAACATTTTCTCTCCTCTAGTTTCTCTAGTTGCACTATTGTACTATCTAGACCATGCCATCGGAAACCACCACCTTCACCCTACTATGCAATCAGCCATGGAGAAGATGTGGGCTTAGTTGAAGAGAAACTGGCCTTGTGTGTCGTGAGATCTCATAATGGTTCTCACCATTATCCGCCACCATGAACCGACAGCTAACACTGTCCATAATAACCACTATAATGCACGTTGCACTTTATCTTCTTCTTTTACCTTGATTTTGGGAACAAATAGACAACTATTTGATTTAAAATCTAGGTTGCATAATGCACTACAAGTGTTTATAAAACTGTCTGAACGAATATGGTGTGTCATTTTGGTTAACATGTTTCTCATCCTCTAGGTTGATTCCTTCATATACAAATGTAAATATTTTATGCACTGTGTAGGTTGTTGCTTTGGTGCAAGTGGTGGTGTTGATAGTGCAAGTGGCACAGGTCTAACTGATTCTAAAGGTGGAATGAGTTGTTGATGTTCTTAGTTGCTTGTGTTTTATTTATTTATTTATTTATTTATTTTTTTTTTTTGGAGCATGCAAAATGCGAGAAAGATAGAAAGAAGTAGTGTAGCAAATTATATGAGGTTTTGTTAGTGAGAGAAAGAGATGCTAAAATTCGACTCATGGTCAACTTTAACAATTTTTTGTCTTTGTAAACCAATTGAACATTGGATTTGATTAATTGGTCGGATGCCTCTTTATAGTGTAATGTTCTTCCTTTTTATTTCATATGTATCCATTGTATATATACACATATATTCGAAATTGATAAATGAATCGTGAATTTTGTTTTTTCATTGTGGTGTCAATGTATATATCTTTATACATGTGCCCACTTTGGCTAATAATTTTGATCTTTAGATTTTCTCTTCCATTAATATCTATCAGACCTCTTACCAACAAATTGATATTTGTCTAATTCAAAAAATAGAACACATAGGTTGCATATTTTATTTTTTGTTGTTGTCGATCTTAGGCATGCAACTAACAAAGGATTACAAGGTAAACTTAAGACCAACAAAACCAAATGGAATAACTGAAGTAGTGGTGTCTTCCATCCAGACCCTTTTAGCCCATCAAAATTGTGCTACTTGATTGTTGCTGCATTGAACAATGAAAGTTGGACATTAATTTGTTAGGCCCATTCGTGAAGCTCAAATCATTACAAACATCCAACTCTATCATTGTTACATCAACAAGAGACTACCAACATATAATAAGTTAAAGAAATCAATTCAAAATGTGCCAAAATGTTTAGTAATTTGACAAGCCGCCACACATACATGCTAAAATGTCTACTTATTTATTCAAACAAATAAATAAAATAAAATAAAATTTGCACTTTATATCAGAAAAAACAAACAGAGTATGAGAAACTTGTTAACCAAAATGAAACAACTATCCAGCCATACTTTTCTTCAAACATTTGCAGTGCATTGTCTAACCCAGATTTGAAATCAAACAACTATGTTTATTTTGTGCCAACAAAGAAGAAGGGGAAAATGAAATAGTGCAAGCCATATCCACTGAAATACAACTTCACATGGTAGTGGAAATGTTTGTTCTTGGTAGCGATGGGTGTGGACGTTTTGAACTCCAATCATCTTTTGCAAGGCATAAACGGAAAACGTCCCCAAACAGGTTGCCTAATAAGGGTGATCAACATGGCAATGACGTACCATAGATGGTGGCAGACAGTGATGGGGTGCTTATAGAGAGGAGAAGAGTCCTCTCCATGGTAGGAGTGGGTCACCATCGGGAGTGGGTCACTGGTCGCCAGTGAGGCTGGGTTCGGTGGAGGAGAAGGGGTGAGGGTGAGGGTGAGGGTGAGGGTGAGGATGAGGGTGAGGCTGAGTGAGAGTGAGGTCAAATGTGTATAATCTGTATGTATAGCTCTTGGCGGGAAAAAAACAAATTTCAATTTATTTATTTATTTATTTTATAGCCAGATCTAGACCGTTGGATCTGTTTAGGCAGGTCTCCACCATTGCCCGTAGGGAAGGAAGAAGAGAGTTTAAGGAGAGGATCTTAACTCGCTTCGCTTCAATGGTGTTAGTTCTTTCTAAGGACTTCAATGGTAGTGATGTTCTGCTATTTGCTGGCAGAGTTGTTACTGAAAGCTGTTATGGTGGAGTGGGACTGATTTGTAGTGGGTATAGATAGTGTCTTGTTCTTGTTTTTGGTGATTTATTTTCTTTTGTTGGTTCCTCACCAACTGGTTTTGGCTTGATCTTCTTTATGTGTGTGCTCCTTCTCTTTATTGATGTATTTTCATATGTTATGTATGATTTCTATTAATAAAGTTCTTTTTTGCAGACAAAAAAATAAAAATAAAAATAAAAAGAGAATTACACAAACATAAACCATACCAACAGTTCCAACCCATACTTTACAAATGTTTTTTGCCATTGTTATTTTTCCTTATACTAAGGCCTCATTTGAAAACATGTCATTTTAGTGACTTTTTAATTTTTTGGTTAAAATATGAGATAAAAAAATTAGTATGTTTGGAATAATTTTTTAATTGTTAACGAAAAGATGTATAAAAAATATAAAGAAAAATAAAATTTTTAATTTTTTAATATAAATTATTAATTTTTTAATTTTTTTAATAATTTTTAATTTTTAAAATAAAATATTAAATTACAAATTAATTTGACACGTCAAATCCTCTTGCCCGGCTATGAACATCTTGGCAACCACGTGCTCTTTTGGGAACACTAGCTAAAAGCTGCATTTGTAGCTTGGGATAAAAAAGCTAGCTTCACTTTTTTAACAAGAAGTGATTTGGGTAGTCTAAAAAAGCAAGTTGTAAAATTAAGTAATTTAAAATTTTGTGATTCAAAACGTTGTGTTGCACTCTTAAAATTTATTAAAATTATATATGTATTATATTAATAATTAGTAAAATGATTTCAAAGAGATAAGAAGCTACATGTAATTTTGTTCCTCCAAAATTTAAATCCTGAATTCGTCTTTGTGTATATATGTAAATCCCAAAAATAGACCTAATTTTCTGCGTTTTTTTTCGTGTGTACCTAACTGAAATCATTCAGGACATAGGATTAAAAAATTAACAAAACATGGGTAGTGCAATTCAGAAAACAGAGAAGGTGCAACCACTTTATATTTGTATAATTTTCATTTATTTATTTCACTGAACTGTAATTCTTCTAAGAAAAAACCACGAAAGAAATGTCATTTGTTGTCTTCTACAGGTAACCAAAGCAAATTAACTAAAATCTCAAAGGGCATCATCATCATTTGTGTCATTGCTTTCAAGTGGGACATCATCATCATCATCATTAGTAAAGTTAAAAGGACTTGAATAATATTGATAACGTGAAGATACAAATATAAACAAAGCAAAATATACATTTCAACTTGTTATATTCTCAAATTTCAAAAGGTCAGTGTGACTTACAAAAAACAATAATGTTTGTTTTTAGGTCATAATCCTTAAGCGTGATGGTAATTCGCACTGTTCATGAATTAAGCGAACATATGTAGGAAACTATTAAAATTGAAAACATTAAGTCATTTTTTAACTAAGTCAGTTTGATTATACATATATAATGTCATTTAAAAAGTAGCGTAGAACTTTTAGTCAAATTTTTAGTGATAGAGTTTGGATTTTATTTTGTTTTTCAAATTTTCAATTTGATTGAAATAACCCTCGCTTCTTGATGTTACCTGTGAAACCTCTTTTTATTAGAGGAAACCGTATCATCCTCTACACCTCTCTACTATGCAACCTTCCCCGCTTGTTGATGTTTTTCTTAATTTTTTTTTTGATCGGCAAAAAAACTTTATTGATGGAAAGAAAATTTACATCAATAAAGAGGAGCTTGGAGCTAAAACAAGCTCCAACCTCCTAGTTGGTGAGAAACCAACGCACAAAGAAAAGAACAAAAGCATGGAGAAAAAAAGACAGATCAGACAGCCCTTCCAAGAGTGGAGAGCAGCTGCGACTCCGAGAGGTGGATGACTGCTGGAGTTATGCACCAGATCAGGGAAGCAACCAGCAGAATGCCTCCACAACCCCAACACAGCAAGCACTCCAAAGCAGAGGTCCCAGTTCAGTACTCAAACAGAACAGCACCAGCAGACATGCACCCAAGCACTCCCCTAGCAATGCTGCAACCCACTCATCTCTGTTGAGATCTGATGGAATAGCAGCCAAAACATTACCAGCAACCAGCATCCATTCCAGCAGCCCTTCAAGCAATCCACTCCCCAATTTTGTTTAATCCATCACAAATCAATAGCAAATTTGTCAAAAGATGAATAGTGATCAGCCTAATTTTTCAAAAAGTGAATAGTAAAAATATTTTTATTTAAATAATATTTAACAAATGTATCGTACAATATATATTTTAAACAGATAATATTTTGTGTCCAATAATATGTATATTAAAAAAAATTAAATTTTTGCAGATAATATTTTAGACATCATCAAAATTAAATAATATGATTAACAATAATACAGTGAAGATTGTCCCACACAAACTTTATTGTGTTTTGTATGGTTTGTAATAAGCACCTCGTGACTAGTTTGCCAAGTTTAGTTCTACCATTCGTGACTTTGGATTCTCCTCCAGTGCTTATGATTCTGCTATATTTATACATAAGACAAAGTGTGGTATTATTATTATTCTTCTTCTCTATGTGGATGATATGATTATCATTGGGAATGACACAGTGGGTATCTCTAGTCTCAAACAGTTCCTCAGTTGCCAGTTTGAGATGAAAGATTTAGGTTTGCTTAGATACTTCCTTGGCTTGAAAATTTCTCAAGATACCTTTAATCTCTTGGCTCGTGCTGGTCTTACCGATTGCAAGACTGCTCTTATACCAGTTGATTCTTAAACTCGTCTCATACCTCTTGACGGTCACCTATTGTCAGTCAGTTCACATAGGTAACAAGATTGACAATCTTATCTATCTCATGGTTACTCACCTGCTAGTTAAAAATCTTGTCTATCTCATGGTTACTCATCTAGACATTGTCTATGTTGTTCACATTGTCAGTCAGTTCATGGCTGCTCCTCGCTCTCCGTACTGTGCTACTTTGGTTCGTATTTTACACTATTTCAAATGAACTATGTTTCATGGTCTTCATTATTCAACACATTCTTTTCTACAGTTACAAGTCTTTTCTGATGCAGATTGAACATGGGATTCTATTGACCATCTACGAGGTTCTGCTTCTTGTTGGGTGACTCTCTTATTGCCCAACGTAGCAAAAAACAAACATTTATTGCTCGCTCTAGTAGATACGGATCTGGGCTGAAGAGTGGTTGGCTGGAAAAACCAACACTTAGTACTCTTCAGCCGAGATAAGGATCCAGGCTAAAGAGTGGTTGGCTGGAAAAACCAACACAT